>JAVKLF010000083.1:5856815-5868074 GCA_034783495.1 Millerichthys robustus | reverse complement strand
ATCTTATATGGCATTTATTACATATCCATCTTACAAATTTCACAAATCTCATTTTTTTCCCTTTCATTGTGTTCGGTGTCGTGTTAAAAAGGATTACGATGTAAACTTGTGAGAAAATACCAGCATCCCTTCGAACCGAGGATCTTTGTCTTCCTGTTTGCATTTGGATCCCAATTAAAACTCAACTGGTGAATTCCAAACAATTCCTGTTCTGTTTAATTAGAAATGGATCCCAGCAGCCTGGTAGCTCCTTTCTGTTTGTGTTGTAATTTATGTTCTGAACTCCGCTGAATACTTTCTGCAAGTGGGTTTCGTGCATAAATAGTTTGGTGATTACGTTTGTTATTCATGCACATACAGCGTACAACAAAGTGATTGCCTGACAGCTTCACCACAAATCCTTCCAGCGGAATTATTCTCTCTGCTCAGTTCTTGTGATTTCTTCCAGTCATGGCTTAACTGTAAAGCACGCTGCATCCAACACCAGAGCCAAAATGCCTTCTATCCTATTCCCATCATGCACTTTCCTTTGACCTCACCTTACTTCCAAGTTAGCGAACCAAATACTTTGTTGCACATTAGCTGAAAACATTCTGCCTCTACTTTTTCTGTCACTCACCTCTATTTTTCATAATCAAAGATTAATTACTTAGCTCTCCTAACCTTCTTCACACAAACTTCCTCCCTCTCTCTTGACTGTAATGTCAACATTATTAATCCCGGTTTGGCTCCTGACACCAGTTCGGCATTGCCCCTTGTTACAAATTGCAGGATCTTCCTTCACTTGTGTGTGTGCCAGACTAACAAAAAAAAATAAAAATGGTTGAAACACACCAGCAATATTATTGTTTCCTGGCAGGGAGGCTGCTCTGATAAATGGGGATGCGAAGATGACGGATGATTTGAAAATGAGAGTGCATGCAGTCCAAAGTCAGCAGATAGTGACTGCAGCACAGGGGCTGAGGTGAGTTCGTAAGTCTATGATTGTTAAGATATCTGGAGCATATCTACGCACACACTGAACCATATTGTATATCCTCACTTCCTCCTTTGTCCGAGTTTCTATGTAAAAACATGCATCGTTTATTTCTATGCCTTAAATGCAGCTGCAAGTTCTACTTCTCATCTGTGTGGGATAGAAAAGTTTTTTGGTTAAAAATAAATGACTAATATTTTCAAGTTCTAGTTTTAAAAAAAGCACAACAATATTTCATTTAGTATCTATTTAAGCTGAACATTTAAGTAAGCCTCAGGAAATTAAATGAGTTTTTTTCCAGTGCACCTAGAATTTTATTAACTGCAAACTGGCAAGCAGCTGCAAATAAGAGAGGTTTCATTTATTTTCTTGCTTACCTGGGACTGAAAGGGATTGCATCTTCAAAAGGAAGAAGTCTATATTAAAAGGCAAACTCTGTGAGATTACGTGCTTTTTTTCTGAGCCTCACAAGTAACATTTATCTCGCCTTTGTCTGATTCGAGTAAAGTTTGCTTGAGATTACTTTAAAACTGTTGCTCTATTGTGCAGCATTATTTTGTTAAAATTCATTCTCCCAGTTATTCCTCATTGTGACTTGTTTTCTAATCTCGTACTTTGGTGTCAACACTATTTGCTTAAAACAACATTAATGGCGGAGAAATATGGTTAGTTTGCTCAAATAGCTAAATTTAAAAGGTTTCATGATGTTAAAGTCCAGTGACTGCAAGTAATAATTAGACTCATGGGAAAAAATAAGGATGCAAAACTAAAAAAGAAAAGGAAAATTTAATTTGCAGCTAATATGACTTTTGGGGGAACAAACTAAAAAAGCTAGACTCATTTAGACAGCTTTTACAGTGACAAAAAGCCTAATGTTGCTGTACTGATTTCAGTCATTAGTCTCTAATAAAAACAGGTTAGCTCTTTTTGCCAGGTGACTCACAGACTCAGACAATGTATAAGAAAGGTGTTCCATCCTTTTAAAGACTAAAGCCCCAAAGTAATTTTTTATTAAAACGGTAAGAATAGTATGAATCCTGTGTAAAAAAAAAAAGGAGTGGGTTATTAAGGTAATTACTCCATTTCTGTACCTTGAACTCTAGCTCCATCCCGGTCACGTGCTCGCCGCTCTCCACCTGGGCCAGCTTCTGGATGTAGGAGTAGAGGCTGCGGGCGGCCACTTCAGTGTTCCCGCAGGCCACCGCCTCCAGCAGTGCGTCGTGAATGAAGCTGTACTGGTCCTCCGTCTGCACCATGTAGTTCCGCTGTGAGCGCATCAGCGTCACGTGGCCATAAATGTCCACCGTCTTCTCGTGCTTGATACGCTCAAGCATGGCGTCAATTACTATAAAGCAGCCTGTTCGGCCCACGCCAGCACTGAAATGGAAAGAGAGGGTGAACTAGCCTTTATTCTATAGTTTAATGCTCTCGTTGTGTTTTGGTGCTCATTATACCCATACAAGTTTATACAGTATTTTCAGTAATGATTGTAATAAAGTTAAGTAAAAAAAAACTGAAAAGTCATGAAAAATCTGGGCTACATTGTGATGATTTGGAGGAAAAAAAGAAAAATAAAGGAATAAAAATGACAAATTGAACATTAGCAGCGTGATGGAGACTCTGCAAGGCAAGCTGTCAAACTTCTGAAATATTGTGTAGCGCTTTGGACTCACTCAAGTCGCCTTATCTTGACAAAAAAAGGAAGTTTTCAATTTGAATAAGCCATTTGAGAGCTACAGCTCGTATAAGGGGAATGGGATGGACAGGAAAAAAAGGAGAGGCAGGAAAGGTGGGGAGGGATTACTGTGTGACATTTGAAAGAATATTTATATATAATTATAAGGTAAGAAGAATGACAACAGTTAAAAGGATGCCACATAGAGAAGAATGATGAAACCAAAATCAAAAGGAGAAAAGACTGTAGTCACATAATAAAGAGAGCGTGTGTATGAAGTCTGTTATATAATGTACAGTATTATAGAATGTGCATGAAATGGAGTGCTGACATCCTGCCTGCCCTTTTGGGTATAGAAGGAAATAATGATACTGATATAGAATTTTTTGTCTGCTGCTAGATAATATCCTCCGGTGCGAAGGCACTTTTAAATTTCCATTAAAACAAAATGATCTAATTTGGGTATTAAATTAGAAATGAATATGTTCTAAACAGCCCAAACAGCGTAAAATGACCAACCTGCAGTGGGCGATGATGGGTCCCGCATCAGGCGGGTTACAAGTCTTCACCCTACGGAGGAAAGCTAGAAAAGGGGTCGGGTACTCCGGCACACCATGGTCAGGCCACGCTGTGAACTGGAACTGACGAACCTCTCGCTTCTCGCTCGAGCCATTCTGGGGAAGAAGGCATTAGACAGTAAGCAAAAGATGTGCCTTAACAAATCAGACCTACATTTTTTCCACATTAGTTTTATATTTAGTCATTTATCCTGATTTTCTTTTCCCAGCTATAAACCTTCTGCAGCCCCATTGACTCAAAGCTCTGCAGCTCAGCTCTGTTTGAAGCACAATTTAGATGCAGTGTTGCTTATGATGTCATCCTTGTCTTAAACTGACCACAACGGCTTCACATAGATGCTGACAAACAGTTATTTTCAGCTGGCATCTTAAATCAACAAAACTACACGGTGAGATCCAGAGGAAGGTGATTTTTTTTTGTAATAGAAGGAAGAGAGAAAATTAAATATCGCTCAGATCGTTTCTGTCCTTCACTCCTCTCTTTATTCTCATAAGATCCTCTAATAGAGGGACTGTTTGCTTTTCAGTGCAGCGCTTCTGCTTTTCCTGACGGGGGGAAAATTTTCCTTGCTGAATAAATGAATAAACGAGTGTGGTAATTAAAAGCAAACTGACCTAGTTCTTTTTTTTTTGCTTTTGACATTCTCATTTTCTGCAGCTGAGGTATAGGCTGCAAGAAAAGGACTAATTTCTGGCAGTATTTTACATTTTATTTTCTTATTTAAAGGATTTGTCAGCAGACAGAATTCTGCATCACAGTAGTACTGTAGACATATACAGTAGTTGGGAGCCCCAGCAGCTGCTTTGAAGATGCAGTGTGTGTGGTTGCTGTGTTTTTCCTGCTTCTGTGCTGTTTTTATTACAATAAATCCAGTAAAGTGGGTACTGCTGAGTGAAAAATCACAGCAACAACTCTGCATTGCAAAGAAGAAGAAGAGGACAGACAGGAAAATAACTGTACCGGTGGGTTTATTAGAGAATCTGAGAGCTGCAGACTGGAAATGGGCCTGAATGTCAACCTGTGAGCATTACGGTTGCTGACGTGTCCCTATATTTATGTCACTGTCTCAGCTTGGCCTACATCGTTTCACTCACCACTCAGCTTAAAGATCAGCTGGTGCTTCACAATTTAGAGAAACATTCTGAACATTTCTAATTCATTCTTGACTTCGTGTCATCATAAAGTGCACGGGTGAGATTCAGGCCAACGTGTAGTGCTTCTTTTTGTTTCTACCGCGTCCGTCTCTGTGTGCGCGCCATGTCATTGTTCTCGTTTGTGAGTGCCTATTTGTGCGCAGCATCGTGTTTCAGCCGAACACGAGCAAGTAAAAGCTCCACGTCGAGCGCGTGCTCTCCGTGCGAGCACACGATGCGTGCCTTTTCGGTGTTTGCATTTGCGTGTGCGCTCTGTGAGGGTCTTTGTGCAAAAACACAGAAGCAGGAGAGCAGTCTGCCAATTATGTATATTGAGTTTCGCTTCTGCTCACTTTACCTAAGTGCTCCAATTTGGCAGATGCACATAAACAGATGATCTATTGAGGAGAGACGGAGCTAAACAAGGTAAAATGGGGGAGTGGATTGGAGAGACAATAGAGACAGCGAATTGTTCTTCGGTTTGAATTTGCACTGAATGGAGAAACTACCCAGCTGTAAGGGCTCTTTTTTATGTTGTTTACTCAAACTTTGTGTTTTTTTTTTTGTTTCCCAAGCTATAAGCCCTGGGATGGTTCTATGCATCCAGACAATGAATATTAAAAATGCAGTTTCCTGTAATGCAAAATAATTTATTTACTACAACATGCTTAGACTATCATATATTTGTCCTGAAAAATGCATTTTTTGATGCTCTTTGTGGTTTTTGTGTTGATTAGCCCCCCAAAAAAACCATGTTTGTGACTCTGTTTGAGCAGAAATAGAAACTTTCCTACCTTGTGCAGGGAGAAAGTGCGGACACAGAAAGTGGCCAACTCTATAGTGTCCAACAGGGTCACTTGCGTCATGCCATAGGTTTCTGTGCCACGACTGGGCCAGTACTGGTCACACTTAATCTGAGACAGAGGGGGTGAGAAGAAGACAGGCAGAGGAGCAGACGGAGGTGTTAGCTTCCATGTGTCACATTCTATCAAATAATTTCTCAGCTAATGATCAACATCACATGAAAATGAGGCGGTGCAGAAATATCTAAATTGACAGCAGAAACATCAACGCTCCCATAGCACTCATAAAGCAAACCCTTGTGGGGACGTTATGACATAAACACCATGGTGCCTTTCTAATGCACTTTGAGAAACAATGCTAATGCACACAGAACAGCTATGACTGTTGCAGCAGCTCTTCTCCTACAGTTTAAATTCATTTGCTACTGTTTCTTTTGTTTTATTTTAATATTCAATTTTGTAAATCTTCTAATGAAACTACCCATCTGGAACATAAAATGCATGCTTTTAAAACCTAGGGGGGGAAATAACTGCACATGAAGATGTCCATCATCGTTTCGGATCCTTCAGTTCCACCAAAAGCTTTGTAAAATACAGGATTCATTTCTGAACAAATCCTGGTCAGGTTCATTTTTCTGATCGTGAGCATTATTGGTATTTTCTTGTCCAGTGGGAGTATAGTATATCTGATACCACAACACCTGTTCCTCCTTCCAACAGGCCACCTAATAAAGATTCACTCAGTTTAGGGAGTGATGCACTGGTGGACATCTGATGAAATGTGACAGCCAGTGAAGGAGACGCACTTCTCTCCAGCTTTCCCTCCCATTTCCCGCTGAAGCTGACACTCAAGTTCCACTGCTCGCTAATCCTGATCACGTTTGACAGGAGGGGGAATGCGCATGTCAGGACAGTGGGTGGGTAAACAATTGAAAGGGGACAGAAGGGGGAGAAGAATGAGCGGAGACACCTGGGGTGAGGGAGGTGGATGTTGACGCTGGTTTGACCTGACAGGATAAGACATCACAGTTGGTTTTTTGACATTTCATCCACGCCTCTACAGAACTAGATGTAACTGTAGACTCAGTAGTAAAAAGGAATTCTTTAGAAGAATTATCACTACTATCTGAATGTATTTGGTTGAGGCGTAATTTAAGCAACTTTGTACAAAGCTTATTTTATAGTGCATGAAAAACATAATCTTTTTTATATTTAAAGTTACAAGAAGCCTGGTAAATAAATATAGTGGTTTAAAGGCAAGCAAAATCAATATCCTTACTCATCTAATGCATGCCAGACATTTCTCCCTGGCAGTTTTCCCTCCAACTTCCACCATCAACAGATGGTTGTGGGAGGTTTCGGTCTCAGATTCTGCTTAAGATGCCAGGACAATCATTTGCTTCAAATGTAATTTTCTTTCTCTGCACTGTGCCATTTGAGTGAAGCAGCTTGGTATCCTATAAGAGCTATAGGGAACATGCAATAACTTTTTGTTTCGACTGCAAATATAGAGAAAACTGAGCCAAATCTGTGCACAAATAAGCTGATTTTGGGTCAACTGGTTCATCCCCCTCATTTGTAATTACCTGCAAGCTGTACGAGTCCTTTGAAATCAATTCAACTAAATAAAAACGACACTTCACCAACAGTGGATCTCATCTGTGAAGCAATTAATCTTTGCCATTGAGGTGTTTGACTTCGTGAAGCAGTGATTTTAAAAGAACACAACCAAAAGAAGTAGCAGGCCAACAATAGTGAAAGTACCCGTGACTTTTCTTCCAGCCTGGTCATCATGACCACAGTTGCTGTTCTCTGTTCCCACACCATCCTCCAGAAGTCTCCAAACGTCTCTGGTAATGGACCCTGGGTGGCGATGTAGGCATTTTGCTTCCTGTAGCCATCAATGTAGTTGGCATTGATGTAGTCACTACCTGTTATACCTATGAAAAAACAAAAAAGAGACATATAAAAAGTAAAAGTGGTGCTTCTGAAGAGGTTAATTTGTTTCCCTGTTTTTATATTTTCCCATAGGCCCTTATTAACACCTTTGGTTTTGTGCTAGCTGCCACAATACCACCAGGCTTTCACACACTATGATAGCTTATAAACCAAATGTGTGAAAATGTTGAAAAAAAAAAAAAGCTGACTGTAAAAAGCAAAAAAGGGAAACAATTTTGAAAAGCAAGTATCAAAAATATTAAGACCTCTCTCACAATCTTTCAGATTGTTTTTTTTATTCTGCAAAACGGAAGACAGGTGTCTTCTTCCAATTGAATTAAAGCGTCTAAGTTTCACATTTCTTTTGTCTGTCTCTGTTGCGTTTGGGATTCTATTAAAATGGTGTGGAAGTCTGGTAAATTAGAGTAATAGCTGATCAAAGGAGTAAATCAGCCACTCAATAACGGCAACACAACCAATCCCAGCTCTTTCAGAATGCCAGGTTTCTTTGTGGCTCACTGGCTCCGTTGCTACACAAGAACGCGTAATATTTAAGGGCAAATGATGATACGCATCTGTGATACTGTAGCTCTGGTGAAATTTTGGATTCCCTGATTGTCTGCCACAAAACTGAAAGCATAGTAAGGGTTCACAACAGATTCAGCCATTTAAACATGTTTGACAAAAAGGTTTAAACAAGGACGAGATAATCTTTTGATTAGAGTTCGTCTAACACCGAGAAGCTGACAATGATAAGACAGAACACCACCAATCTCTGTTCAGCCGGCTTTGACAATGCCTCCATTCGAAATGAGACGGCGGTGAGACGACATCTGTGTTGGAGAGTCACGTCTGTTTGACTGACGTCTCCTCACTCAAGCAGCAAACAATAAAACACTCGACTGAGCTAATTTAAGAGATGAGACTCGGCGCGGACAACAGCCAGGGTGGAGAGAATGAGCTCAATAACAAAAACCTGAGAGACGGAGCGAGTGCAAACAGAGGAGAGATTAAAAAAAAAGGACAACCCCCCACACCCCACCCCAAAAAAGTGAATGTAAATAAGGCAAAAAAGGAAGAAAAGTGTAATTAAAAAGAATACCACGTTGCAAAATTTGATTGTGGTGCTTTGGCTTTAGTCATAGCTAAGTGAACAGAGAATGGCGGCGTGCATGAATCGTTCTGCTGCTGCAACTAATAGCAAAATCACTGCAGTGTAAAATAGAAATTTCAGACATGATTAATTTATGCATTTATGGACGAGGCATTCTTTTTCTTTGGGATAATTTTGCTTTGCGTGCTGTTGCTCTGTCAATTTGGCCTGACTGCTCTGTAATGTAGAAATCCAGCCTGAGAAGTTTGCTCCCACAAAAAAAAGCAACAGAAACAAAGATTTAAACAAAATGCTAAAGGAAAGGACAAAAAGTCTTCTGGAGTACAGAGTTTGGTATTACTGTGAAGAGCTGAGAGCTGTTCTGGTGATGCAGAGCAAGAACAATGTCAGTGGTGAAGGGTGAGTACCTCCGACAATGTCCCTTAAGATTTAGGAATCGGAGGAAGAGATTCTTTGGCTCTGAGATTCTAAGTATTCAGTGTCTATGGCCAGTTAGAGGAAAGTCAGGAGCAAAGGGGAAATCTGATGAGACAAATGGGATGTTGCGAACGCTGCTTTAAATCCTGGACCCCAGCTGAGTGTGAGAAAAGTGAGTGCTGTGCACAATGATGAGCTGAAACAAGTCCCCGCTCCAACCCATAAATAACTCGGTTGTGTAAACTGTAGCTGTAACCAAAGCACATTGAGCTGAAACAAGTCTTCAGTCTAAAGCATAAACGTTGGTTCCACACATTCTCTGATGGATTTAACTAATTCGCAACTCAACACTTTGTATGAATGATTTCCTTTGTTTTCAATTCTAATTTGCTTCATGCAGCAAAACTTGCTCAATTGTTATGTTTCTTACATTATCTTGTAATTTCTCATTGTGTTCTTGGAAAATACAAAAGCACACTATTGCAATTTCTTTCAGATATAGTAATCTTCAATTTAATAGTGTTTGGTTAGTACAAATCATATTTGTCTCATTTATTATGTGCATACTCAGAGTGTGGGGGTGAACCTTACCCTCAATGGGAGCCAGGATGACACGGGAGTGGTCGTAGGCGATGACGTTGGCGTAACGATTTTTGGGCTTGTTCACCTCCAGGTTGGAGTGCTCCCAGGTGAACTGCTGGCCTGGATCAATAGACTGATGGGAGGCAGAGACAGCCACAGCATGCACACATGAAGAAGCAATCAGAGGAGCCGTGAGAGGAGCTGAGCTGCAATAATACTGCTTCGGCGTTAGCAGGAGGAGAGAGACACTAAGACAATGATTTAAGTTAAAGAAAAGGGAACAAAGAAAGAATCTCGAACATCTGCTTGCTGACTGCTTTAAATAAGGCAGCCGCTAATGCAGCAGGTGTGCAATGACACGTAACACTATTGATCAAGGTAGCAACTCTCTCCCTATGATAGGTGGAGTGTGGAACAAGGCTGGACATTCTGTGAAATACAAATTAGGGAGGTTCTTAAAAATGCAATAATTTGCAATAAATCTTATGGACTCTTTTCAGGAATAATAAGCATCTCGTTACCACTGGTTTTCTGGGAATTTGGCTCTTAGTTGTTATGGAGATCCAGGCTTAACCGATGTTTATAACTGGGGCTGGATGAGTAATTGAACCTACTTTACCGCACAATCTTCATGTAGTCATACCGATGAGATATTTCTTTTGGTTCAGACTCAGCAGTTTTTTCCCCTAATTCTTTCTGTTTTCTCTTCCTTTGTCTCTGTCCTCATTTTGCTTATCACCATCTCATCTTTAAAGTCTTTCAGTTTTTTTTTCTGTTTATCCTTTTGATCTTCCCTCTCCTCTCTGATGTTTACACCCATTTTCTGCTTAATGGTCGTCCACCGGCTCTCCAGCTATTTTTAGCCGTTCTAAATTATCTTTAGGCTGGCTGGGAGTGCATATTTGTGAACAGAAAAAAGATTATTGTCTTTTCACTGAAGAATCCAGAAAAAAAATACATACAATCCAAAAAACAATGAACTTCTATCCTTAAGCTGAAGACGTTTTCCTGTCCAGGAAGTTTATGAAGTTATCTAATTTGCCATTTAAAACTATACTAATCATTTGTATTTTTCCAATTCCTTCTGTATGTTTTCAGTCTTTCACTTATGGTGGGTGATGTATTTAAAAACCATATAGCCTCTGCCGCGAAAACCTTACTAGCTACTTTAGCTCCTGCCTGATAGTATCCTCAGCATCGTCAGGTAAAAGTCTGGTTGTCTCTTTGTTGTCGTTTGTGCTGCAGATTATCTCCTCCTCATCTCCATTCCCCTGCTGTGATGCCTTGCTCCATCTCCTCTCAGTGAATCTTCATCATTAAACTGAGCCTCTCCACCTCACCTCTCTCCCTCTCCTCTCCTCTCTGTTTCTCCCTCCTCTTTCTCGCACACATACTGCCTGGCTAAAAACCAATCAGTCAAAGCCCCACAGAGCTGCGCTTGGCAAGCCGGGGCACCGGGACGAACAGCCATTCATCAAGAAAATAACAAAATTAAAATTACACTTCTCTACTTAATTCGGTCATTTATTTTTCCAGGTTGGAGGGGTGTGGTTGTATAAAGGGGTTGCAGGCGGACGGAGAGAACGAAAAGAAAAAAAAAAATTAGTAGGCGTTTTAAAGCTCTATCAAAACCTAGTCATTTATACGTTGTAACTCTGACATTATGTCCCTCGTCCCCACCCGAAGGAACAAACTTATCCATTCGGTGTATAGTTCAGATGTGAATCCCTGAATAATAGATACCCAGGAAATACTAGATTGCTATGAGAAGTCATTATCCACCAACATCCACCGGCGGCCATGATGACGGCAATCTGTGCCGGTGTACTCACTTTCTCCTTTAGGCTGGCGAGCGGCGAGGCGACAGGCTCGGTGATTTAGGGACGAAGAGAGGGGAATATTGCTTGTATGCAAACGAGAGCTGATTCAGCGCTCCTGATTTCTAATCAACTCTGGTGTCATTTATAACCGCAGCGGACTCAGAGCTCAGACAGCTCGGTTACCCCCCTCCTCACACACTTGCTCTCAAACACATCCAAGCT
>JAVKLF010000083.1:5840357-5850586 GCA_034783495.1 Millerichthys robustus | reverse complement strand
AATGTTTACCAATAACAGTCAGATTAATGATAAAATTACTGCAAACTGAGCACTGTGAAAATGCCCTGACTGATGCTAAGCTACTTTTAAAAAAAGCTAATGCAGAGCAGAAGCTGTTTAACAACAGAACCGCTGCTATTAAGCAGCAGGGCTATTTTTAATTGGTTCAAAAATAGTTAAATCATTACAACGAAATGTCTTAATTATTTTTATGGTACCAATTCTTAGATTTTATTTTAGGCAACACCATTTGTTAACACCAAATCCAGCAGCACAGCCATTTCCAGCGTTCACACTAAATACATCTTGTGCAAAAGTGTTTTATAAAACACAAAACAACAACATGGAGCTAACACCAAAAGGTAACTCATTGTTTAAAACCAGAACACACAGCCTTTAGGTGGTATCCATCTCATATTTTCCTTTGTGTGATTTAAAATCTGTCAGTGTTGAGTAGACTTTATTCAGATGGCTTTATTTTTCTGATTTATGTATTGCTTCTGTGACTGCCTGCAGGCAGGCTCTGACTTCCTGAATGCCCGCTGTTGCGCACCATTTATTGGCAACTAAAAACTCCAGGTTGTCTATCTCAGCTGTGCATGCAAAAAAATAACCTTATTGGTTTAATTTCAACTTTAAAAAAGTGGAGATTTTGAGCTCTGACATTCCAATTTATTGGTGCATCAAGAGCTTCAAATGAGCACTTCAGAAGGACGAAAAGGACTAAGATAAATTACCAAAGAATATTGCTGCAGAAAAGTTAGCTGCTGTGGTGGATACCATTGATTTTAATAAAATATTTGTTGCATTGCTGTGTAAAATGAGTTTATTTTTAGGGAAGTTGTTTTAGATTTGTGTCCCTGATGGGTTGTATTTGTCATAAATTTTTCTACTTCAGAAGAAGGAGTAAGAAAAAAAAAAGCAGTAATTGAACTGTGAGAAATGGGGCAGGGTTTCATCTGAGATAAACAATATCCACTGAGCTTTGCTGCTTTATCATTTTGGCCCTGTAAACTAATTAACCCTTTGGCACTACAGAAGATAATAACAAAACAAGGCACTCTCTGCCCCAAGATGTTCACCTAGAGGCAGTCAAATCACCTTCAGGATCTAAAGTACCAATACACACATGCATATAATGAACACAGATTCAAATATTTTGCCCACAGGAAACCTAATCAAAACATATTTTTTGTTCCCCAGCACCAGGGTTCAATAAGCATATGCTGCCAATGTAGCATATGCTCTGATGGACTGAAGAGCCCTTAGATAGCTGCACTGGGAGCATGCTCATTGAACAATGCTCTCTATTAGCTGATGGGAATGTTCACAAATGCTCACCGGCCCTCTTAATTGGGCTAAAATGTCCATTCAAATTAAATTTACAGGGTGTGGAGATAACGGCAGCGACCAATTCTGCAGAGCGACGGCAGAGCTGCAGAATGCTTGTCATAGAGAAGCCTCTGAGTGTATTCATGAATCCTTTGTGTGGAAAGGAAATAAAAGATCATAACAAAAGTTTTAAAGATTTAGGGGAGAGAGTAGAACAACTTGAAGGTAAGGATGGAAAAACCTGGTTAGGGAAAGATTAAAACGGTAAGTATTGTATAATCGGATCCACTATCAGGCTTTAAGATAGCCGAGCATGATAAAGATGAGGACGATGGAATGAACATCGACATTTCTGTGTCTTGGTGTCTACAATTCTACTCTCAGATGTAAAGATGTCTGTTTTGCCCGAAGAAACAAACTCAAGGCAGCATGTCTGAGCTCCCAAAGAAGCTGAGGAGAAATGCAAGCCTTTTGATGGTACAGAAACTGGCCGCGGATGACAGATGGATGGCTGAAAGACAACTAGGCTAGAAAACAGAGGAGGGAAAAAAATGTAAAATAAACAGAAACTTTGCGTTTTTTTCTCCTCTGGTGTATATCTTCAGTATTTCCTGTCTGTGTTGAATGCTTTCCGCAGTATAAGTACAAGTTTCTCAAACCACAGGTCTGTGTTGCATCAGATTACATAAAGCAGATTATCCTGTCTGAAACATCTACACCTTGAAACATATTCAGTGTATAACAGATTTCTCTATTTTTCTACTGATTTGTTTTCACACTAAGTGTTCAATGTGTTTGTGTTGTTTGGTTAAAGATAACTCACTCAAATTAAACTGGATCAAGCAGAATAACGGGTTTGGAAAACTAGAATGATGATGAACCTGTGGGGATTTTCTATGTTAGTAGGTTGTGACTGTAACTGGGCATTGGCGACTCAATTCAAATTGCAGTCCTAAAAAAAAATGAAATAAATAAAACGCAGCCAACGTACGAAGACATTTAAACTAAATCACAAAACACTTGACAGCAGAGCGACTGACAGAAAAATGAGCCTTCAAAGGTTTGTGGGAGGAAGATATCAGCCACGCTTTAGCTGTAGAAGCCTAAGCGAATGTGAGCAGGATGTAATGTGCTCAGTGGCAAACACCAGACTTTAGCTTGGATGAACATCAGAAGAGAGGAAAGACAACAGTGGAAGCATGTAAACCCCGGAGAACAAAACAAGATTTGTTTCCAGTTCAACAAGAGACCAAATTTCCAACAATTTGTTAGTCATCAATGGTTAATTGTTACACGGGGCCATGGAGAATGCAAAGATATGGCCTGCAGGCAGTTACGGAGGCAAAATGATGTTAAATACAAAGATCTGAGGGCATTCAATGAACGTAACAAAAGCTGCAGCACCTTTGCATTTACACACTTCAATGAGCTCCTTCTTACAAACACTAAACTTTGAATTTTATACTTGGGTGTTAAGAGCGAAAGCATTCTTCTGTCATGTATCTAATTGAATTGATAGAAGTACTACATTATATAAAGCAAATAACCATCATTTATGTGCTACTCATTATTTAAAGGTTTTTTTTTTGTTGTTAACAACTTTTCATTACATTCGATTCTAGAAATGAGGAATTATCTTTAAAAACATCTCATTTATTATTTATGCAGGCTGAATAGTGTCTGAAATACCATTTTAGTATGTTAAAACCATAGAGACATCAACCATTATTACAGACTCCTTATGGTTTATGCATCTTCGTAAACTCTAAACTAAACTACAACTCAGCTCTTTTTCAATAAAACTCATAACCTGAGTAAACCTATAAAGGAAATTATTAAAGTTTATTCAATATGTGTTATGAGTTTGTCCTACCTGGAGTTTGGAAGTTGATGCGCCTCATTTCCACAGGATCTGTTGGGTGGTGGGGTGTAATGTCTGCATTGTTTAGCAGACATTTGGTGCGTGGCTCAGACTCTTTTCTTTTGCGACTGTAGAGCAAAACAAAGGGGGTGGGGAAAACAAAAAAAATAGAATAATTTTTGTTATCATAAAATGCAAAAAATGATAAGGTATAATCCTCTTCTCTGAAAAATGGACACTTACTGCGTCCAAAAAAAAAAGAAACTCAAGTCTAACCACTGGAATGCATATATACTGTAGATCTATAAAATATATATTTTTAATCTGATGCAGACTACTTTGTCGTATTTTGTTGAATCTAAGTAGAGCTACACCTTACCTGTCTGGTTTGCTGTTTCCATAGAAAGCAACAGGAGCCAAATACATATTTAAAAAAATGGTAAAAACACAACACACAAGGAGAAAGGGAGAGGGGGAGGCAAGAAGAGATATAAATCAATAAAGAGCAGGTTAAAATTCACAAGGGTCACTGTTGGGCTCGCAGGAAAAATAAAATCATGCGAGATATGGCTCAACAGTGTCTGAAGGTGGTGTGTGCATGAGTGTGCAAACACGTCAGGGGGTGAAAATAAGTGCGCATTTGATGGAATGTGGAAGTAAGCACATGCATTCCTGACTGTATGTGTGCGTGCGTGTTATGTGTGTGCACGAGGGTGCAGATACACATAGGGGGAAAAAGGGGTGGGGGTTGTCAGGGCCAAGGGCAGGCCCGGGAAACACTATTCAACAAGGAGAGGCGGGAGAGTCAGATGAAGAGAAAAAGAATGGAGAAAAAAAGAGAGAGATTCAAGGAGAGATGTTACTCTCCCTAACCACCAAGACGAAGGTGAGGCAAGGTCAGACAGCAAGGGATCATCTGACAGTATCATGCTGTACTTATGCTGCTAACATCAGCCCTACTGACTCCTTTTAGAGAACTCAGGAAGCTCCTATTATATGTAGGGACTACCTTTTACACCCAAAATTCAGTTCTTACTTTGAGTTATTAAAGTTAACGCTAACAGCCACTATGGTTTATTTACATGAAATGTGTTTTTTTTATATATATTCTGCTCTCGTATGATTGATAAGCCCACTATCACAGCAATGAATAATAAATTTAAATCACTGTTAAATAATTAATGAGATGTTTATTTTAAAAATGTATATGTATTATTTTTAAAAATGACCTAAATAAATCTGGTATTAATGTATTGTCTAGTTTTGATCATTGTCTCAACGAGTCTCGTCGTCTCCTCTCTCTCCATCCAGCAAAGCCACATTTGCATGCAACAGCGTTATTGGGTCTGTAAGTATCATGCTACAACCAATAAAAAAAATATGCCACTGCCTCAGCATGCGTCCCAACATGCAGTTATTTTCCAATAACCAAATTTTCCAGTTAAATCCCAAATAACTAGTTCAACATGAGATGCTTAGAGCGTTTTGTCATGCTGCTAAATAGATGGGGGAAAAGAATTATACGACAAGTTCAGCTCAATTCACAAAATACAAACAAATAAAAAATGGATAGCTGTTTAAGCTGTTTCTGAGGGTCCATGCCTGTAGCAGGTACCAACAATGCAAAGCCACGATTTTAATCCATTGTGTTGCTAAATGGCAAGTTCATAGTGACAAGGAAAAGACATGCTGTTAAAGATCTTTCAACAATTCAGCTTTTTATACTGGCAACCCATAAAAAAATAACAGCTTTCCAAGCCTAGAAGCTATTTCTCAACATTCGAGGTTATTTTCAAAAAAATATACTCCATTTTAACTTACTGTAAGTTACAGATAATTTAATAAAATTCCACAGCTCTAAAGTCAACTCACTTTTTCAAAAGGAGAATGGAAATGACGATGCCGATGATGAAGACAACAGCCAAGACAGGGCCAACCACCCATATAAGTCCATCACCAGGTTCTATTGGCAAAGGGTCCACAACCAGCTCAGGAGTCATCACTGTGTCAGTATAAGGGCTAGTTGCAAATATTTTCTGAAAATAAAAAAATTAATATACAGTAAAATGAAAACAGGCTACATTTTTAAGGAACATTGGGGCAGATCATTATTAGGTGAACAAAAACCTAATACTAATTAAGGTTTCACAAAAAGGAATGAACAGTTCAGTTGTGTTGAACTGGGCTAATCCAGAAACTCACCCCCACAGTAGCATTGAGTTCAGCCAGCAGGAAGAAGACATACTCCTGACCAGGTTCGAGAGGCTTATTCTCGCAGCTGTTGAGTTGGTGGTCGGACCCCACAGTGAAGCTCTGGGGCAACTGCTTGAAGCAGGCTGTGATGTAGGGATTCCTCTGGTCCAGCTGAGCCAGCTGACGGCGTGAGCGTCTCCTTACCTCCCGCAGGAGCTTTCCAAGATCAAAACGGCATTAGTTTCCCTTATTAGTCTATTTTTTTTTTGTATTCATGTCAGTATTTTTTAATCAGTGTTAAATCAATGGACATATGATTTACAAGAAACGTTTTTATACTTTGTAGCATTTAAAATCTCCAAATTAGACGGCATAGAAAAACAGAAACTTTCAGTGATGATCAAATGAAAGACTCAATCATTTATGTCACTGAATAATCAAACTCTTCGGTTTTCATTATGAGAACATCTACAGAAGACTGGTATTGCCTGAAATCCCTCAACACTAATGACTTTGGCAGGAAAACATGTTATCAATTTTTCATGTTAAAGACTACTTAATGTTTTGAGTAGGTGATAAGGGTGAACTGCCTAGGATTAGGAAAAAAATCTAATTATGGATTGAAAAGAAAAACTTTCTTTTTATCTTGAATAAAGGAAAAATAAGCACTCTCATTCAGTTTAAACTACAGACAGAGGTAAGCACTAATAAAAGAGAATCTGTGTAATCCAAAATCCAATAGGAATAGCTGAAGCTGATCAGCTGCTAAAGGCCTAAAGGTGACCTCGAGCTATGGGAACACTTGGGGATGACTGCATCTTTCCTCTGCATGCATTATGGATAAATTAGCATAGCTGAAATGCACTTGTTGCGTGTGCTCATTCTGCTACAGTATAGCTAACATTCATAACCACTGAAATGTAACAGAAACTTTCTGCAAAGACCTTTTTTATACAGACCAGGGTTGCTACTTTTCAAACATACTGCATATACAGAATGCTTATTCTACAAAATCATGTGCTGGATTCACACGATATAAGCTACCCTTCTGCTTACAAAACTTACCTCCTCTATGTCCATCTCATCAGGGCTCTTCAGGTTTTTAACTGTTCCTGTTGTCGTTTTAAGAGGCACCACTACTACATAGAAGTTCCTGACAATGCACCAAGAAAATTAAAGTTATTTTATTTTTATAAATTAAACATAATTTCAGTTTAAGTACTTGCAACAGGAAAACAGCAATCAGAATTCTCATAAAATAAAATACAAAGTAGACATTTTACAGTTTAAGCAATGATACATTCAATATCCCACTAAATCATGAAGATCTGAACATTTTTACACACATTTTTCTATACTCACTTGACATCCTTGTTGTTGATCTGTGGAAACGACATAGTGAGTATGTTCTCGGGCTCGGCATAAATGTCCAGTTTGGGTTTCTTGGTCAGGATAAGTGGTGCCGTCCTGGCCACCACACGATGTCGTGGCCCACCATCCGCGCTTTCTTGACAGGTCACCCTGAACTCATACGTGGTGTTGTGCCTTAACCCTGTGACGAACACCTTTAACTGTCTAGCATCCACATCCATTTTTTGGCGGTTGTACTCAATCTAGAGTTCAAAAGATCATAATCCAAATGAAAATTAATCTGGAGGAAGGTGGTTTACAGGGAACTGGACAGGTACAATGAAAATGCAAACAGAACTTTTCATTTTAAACAAGAATAAGCATTATTCTAATTAAAGTACTTACAGTTTTAGGTTAAATCAAAATGATTTTAAACCAATCTTAATTACACAAATGTTTTGAATACAAAAGGAAAAAAAAAAACACTTTTTTTTTTTTTGCAACACACCGTGCATTTGTATGGAGATCTGCTTTCAGAAAATTTCCATGCAAGAACTACTGTGGTCTTGGTGACCCACTTCACGGTGAAATTCTTCGGAACATCTGTTTAAAAGACAAATGCAAAAAAAGGGGGAAAAGGTGCATTTTAAATACAAGCAACAAATAGTGAAAACAAGTAAAAAGAGAAAAATGATAAATAACTTTGGCTTTAAAATGAAAGCTGTCCTTTTCCTGCAACTTTCCATTGAGTTGAAGAGTGAATGCAACGGTGAACTGTGATTGGCTGTGAGAAAGGTTATGTCATTTGGTTAACACACACAGCACGTAAGACTTATGGACAACAAACCCATGAAGGACAAGGGTACACTCTTCGGCTAGCCATCATTCGAAGTGCCAACCCATCTCACTACTGACTTTGAGCCATGACTACTTGATGATTAACATTTAATCTTTGTAGACCCAAAGCCAACTGTTCGGAAAAGGTTACAGAGTTTGAGTTGGCACTGCCAATGTGCTGCCACACAGACATTGAGACAGACCCTAAACACTACATGCCAAAGTCTTGAGCAGTGCAGATGCCATGCCACAAGCTATCCTGATAAGGAACACGGGAAAGGGAAAGGAAGCTTCAAGGGAGGGAGTGTGGTAGGAAGGGAAAATTATCTCAAATCAAACTCGGAAAATTAAACAATTCAAAATCAGAAAAAAAGTTCCAGAATTCCCAACATATTCCAAAACAAACTGTGTTGTGATACTGAACTGGACTGATGTCCTACCTTGAAAACTGGGAAGTGAGATGGCAAAGTTGTGTAATGTGCTTTACAAGGGCTGCAACGACTGACTGAAGTGTCTGACCAAAAAATAAACACTTACCTTAAGTTCTAGGCTGCTCTCCACTTTCTCAAAATGACTGACTATAACTTGACTGACTTTTTTTTACCTGGGTTAGTGAAGCAAGTTTTCCATGGCAAGCAATTTAAACATCAATATTTCCTCCTTTTAAGGAAAAGTGGAAGTGGTTGAAGAAGTGGGTGGGGTAGTTTTCATTTATGTGTCGTTGCAGATTGCTTTTAGCCAATTTCCAACCCCCTGTCACTGGGTTGGTAAAGAAACAGACAAGCCCTACCTGTAGGATCAATGGCCACCGTCCGATACTGGATAGGTGGGCTGTAGGGCCCTGGACCTACACTGGTGTGGGCGCGTATTTTCACATCATATGCAGAGTTCGGTTTGAGGCTGTTGAGCACATAGCTGGAAAGATTTGGAGGTAAACGGAGTTCTTGTGGTGCTTCTCTGGTTCCGGCTTCTTTATATGCCAAAGTGTACTCTGTGATGACCCCATTCCTCTCTGCCAGCACTGGTGGAGACCAGGACAGCTGCACTGAACAGCATGTTACATTAGAGCCCTCACTAATTTGAGGGTATCCTCCTGGGGTATTCTCAGGAACAGCCAGTTCTGCCACAGCCTCTTCCCCAAAGCCCCCTCTGCTTTTGGCTGAGATTTTAAAGAGATAAGTGGCACCCCGATGAATGTTGCCCACAGAATATTTTCGTTCTTGGGGAGCAAATTCCAGTGTGGCCAAGGGGGAGACATCTTTTCGACCAAACTGGAGCCGGTACCCCTGCAGGTCCATTCCATTGGTCAGATCTGGAGGATCCCAGTGAACAACAGCTGATGCCTTTGAGTCTTGAAGCACTGACAGATAAGGTGGACCAGGCACTGTATGGAAAACAAAAAAACATTGGTTCATGTTTGTTCAGGAGGCACTATCTTTCTTCTGTATCAGGTTTAGGTATCAGTTTTGCTGATTTTATGGATGACTTTTGTCACATCTCAAACCTTTTTTAAGGCCCCATCACTGAGATAAAGGCAGTAGCAGTTAAGATAAGACCTCAGTTCTCACACAGCTGTCAAAGCCTTGCAACAGATGAGTATAGATGATTTGCTCTCAAGCTTCATCTCACTGTAAACAGATTCTACACCAAATTCATTCACAGTTACACAGCTATGGTGTTTTTCCTCATAGATACCAGACAGCACAAGGACAAATTGCAGGCAAATAATAGTAAGGTTGAAAACATTTATAAGAAGTGCTTTAGAACTGCAGGAGCCCTTCGTAGTTCTTTTACATTTTTAAGAAAGTAGCCCATCTTTATGTTTGGAAATAAAAAAATAAGAAAAAAAACAGAAAACAAAAACAAGGATGTGGGGAGTGTCCACCATAACCATCTAATGCAAAACTGTATAGTGATTGATAGATTGATAAAATGTAGGCGTTTTATTAATGATTACATATAAATGTACCAAGGTTATCCATCACTAAAATATATAGAATATAGAATAGATATATTTATTGTATCGACATGAGAATATTGACAATCTGTGTGTATGTGTCACACAAAAAGGTAGCGAACTGGGTCAATAATCTAGGTCTGCAGAATATTGGTCTACAAAGCTAAACACAGTTGATTTGAATTACAGATATGGTCAAATGTTTAACATGCAGTTCCTATTGGCACCTCATATAGCTAAAATTATAAATGTGTTTGTTATTTGTAAGCTTATCTCTTAAACTGCACAAATAAATATTTGAAAACTGAGCACTTCTACTACTCCCTAACATATTTGCATCTTAATTAAGGCACGTCTGATTCAGTGCATTTTTATGGATAATACACTTAAAGCATGTACACACTGTGTATGTAAAAAACAAAAAGAAATAAAACATAACAGGTCCTGATTAGTAATCTCTGCTACATATCAGCTAAAATAGCTGCACATAGAATTATTTGGCTTGTTGCCCAGTTTGAACTTAATGTAATTTGGAGAAGCTAACATTAGTCTGAGGCAACAGTACTCTCTCTCTATGGAATAATATTAATGCACAAGTGTGTTTGTACATATGTGTATGTGAAAACACACAGACACACACACACACACACACACACACACACACACACACACACACACACACACACACACACACACACA
>JAVKLF010000083.1:5808226-5828374 GCA_034783495.1 Millerichthys robustus | reverse complement strand
GTGTGTGTGTGTGTGTGTGTGTGTGTGTGTGTGTGTGTGTGTGTGTGTGTGTGTGTGTGTGTGTGTGTGTGTCCACTCAAAGTACTAGCAGACTGAATCCCTGAACCACTTGGTCACTTACCTCAAAGCATCCAAAAGATCTTTTATTTCCTACAATATATTTTGTTTTCTGTGACTTAGTCTTGGAGTATTCTGACTTCAGCGCTGACAAACCAGTTGTTGTTTATCACACCTATTTGTGTATTCAACACAATACAAAACTATTTGTTTACATGCTAAGAAAGAGTTGACTTTGTTGTCCAGGATTTCTGTAGTAGAAGATTTGATGAAGCAAATGGAAATGAAGAATCACTGAGAGCAGTTTCATATTTTCATATAAAAATAAAATTTTTAAAGTATGCGTGCCTCTGTCAGCTTTGCTGTAGCTGCTTGTTTCTAGGCTGGAGTCCAAACAACAACAAAAACAAACAGAAAACTACTATAAAGAAAACTGCCTTTCAAGGTAAATCCTAAATAAAAAGAAACAAGGAAATAAATTACAAAAATATATACAACTCAAAACATTTCTCAAAAGAGTCAACATAAAAGGAAAATAACTTCGAGTGAACAAGGTGATGTCAAGCCATTCCAATACGTGTTTTCATTTCACTGGCAATGAGAAGCAGCGCTGGAAGAAAGTGATGTAAGAAGAGTGCGTTTGTTTTCAGCTCTATCTGCTTGCAGTTTAAAAATGCAAAAAACACAAGAGGCAAGAAATTCACAGAGACACACATTGACAGGTGAGGACGTGCACAAACACCCAAGAGATGCCACGACAGTAATGGGCATGGATAAACATTGTGTATTTTCATGCTTGCAGTAGTCAAAGATAATTATTTCAGCAATAAATGCTCAACAGCACCCCAAGAGGGCAGGAGAGAATGTTACATGCAGCTGGGGCTGTTGACAATAAAACTACGCTGTTTGTGTAGCTTTGTTGTCTAGTAAAAACAAAAAGAAGGTTGTTCCCAAAAGCCCCCCCCCCCCCCCCACACACACACACACACACACACACAAACACCCATGTGTGAAGGTGTAGTCAACAAGCTGCACAGCTAGAAACAGAAAATGTATTAAAGACGTTTGCTCTCACCATCATGGCTCTCATATGTACTGCTGGTATACAACACTGATATTATTTTGCTCCAAAGATCATAAATCAGTGTCTTAAAAATGTCCTTATCATCATTCAAAATGTACTTAAAATTAAATACTTCTGTATATCTTTTGTTGTTGTTTGTTGCAGGCATTTGATCAGTTATCCAATAAAGGACTTGCCACTCAACCTGATTGGCTTTGATGGTCTAAATGAAGAACAGGATGCGTTTTCTGTCACCACAGTTTCAGCTACTGTCGGTGATTTCACGCTTGTCATTTTTTCATTACATTTCTGGACTAAATATTTCTGTTGTGCTTTTGCTTCCTGTAAACTGAAATTATCACTACATGGTTAACTGACTTCATTGCAAAGTTGTAAGCAAGCAAAATTTGTTAAAAAGTTAATAATAATTTTTTTTTAATGCCTAAGCCTCTTTTGGAATTTTACAACAGTTCATATGAGAGTCTTGGCAGTCTTTAAGGAGGACAAGCATTTTTTGTGTCTGTCACATGGGATGTGCACTTGCTGTTAAAGGAAAAATAAATAAAAAAAATAACGTTCAATAAAACTGTCAAGGTTTCCAGTGTACATAGACTTGGTTTGTATAAAATAATAGAGCACATTTATATTTTAGCACCTGAGCAAAGTTAGAAAATAAGGCCACCAAGTTAATGTTTGGGGTAAAAGTCTAAAGGTGCATTTCAACTAAAAGCACAGAGTACTTAAGTACGTTAGGGCTTTCTTAAGGAACAAACAAATAATTTCACCCATGCACGTTTTGCATTTCCATTCAGGTTTCTTACAGGGTGTAATTAATGCAAATGAAATCACTTAAATATAAAAAGTTACTCCTTGTGGGAGTGACTGAAGTGCTTTAAGTTAACTGATTTTTGCTGATTTTATGTTAACTGACCTTTTACTATGACTGATGTTCCTCTTATTAATTCATTCTCAACACTGATGAACCACCTTGGCTTCATGTGCAAGCTGTCTCTCCTGAACTGATTAAAGCTGCAGGAATGACTGAATTTTGAAACTGTATTAAAAATAACTAATTGTATTAACTGCATCACAGATTAAGCATGTAATATTAAAGAAAAAGTGTAAAAAAAATGCTCCTAGAACTTAAATGTCAGTGTTTCTTATAACCTTAAAATTCCCTGTAGACTTTAGGGGCACCTTTGAAAATAAACACTTCCCCACAAAACTCCATTTAGCCCCTGATTACTGCAGTGGAAATGGAAGTGTAAAAAAAAAAACCTAAAAAATAAAAAAATCCCAAGTTTTGTAAAAAAAATCCCAATGCTCAAAATGCTCTTAGCCTTCAGTGCCTTATTTTCAACTGCAACTCTAAAAAATGAACTTTTTTCTACGTGCAATGCTGCATAAACAAAAAAAAAAGTGTTTGTAAAAGTGCAGGGAATTAGGATAATTTAAAAATCTTAAACTCCTTGTTTATGGGCCAAATCAAACAACCACATATATCAGTTTGTAGCAGTCTCAGTAACAGTCTCAGAGAGATCTGAATGCTTAATTACTTCAGAGGAAAAAACAGTTATCACTTAAAGGTGACAAAGCGTATGCCAAAACATTTTCAAAGCTTCATTCAAAACAACTGACATAATTGGGAAACATTTGAATATAAAGTCAGTAAAAACAAAAAAAAAAAAAAACTGTCATATTTTAATGGTTTACTGGGTAATTTCCTTTGTTAGCAAACCTGTAAAAACAAAAGAGAAGACTGAATAGAAGACTACATACTGGCTTGTAAGGTCTTCTCAGAAATTTCATTTGTGAAAGCTCCAATGCCTTTGTTGGAGACTGCTGCCAAAGAGAAGCGATACTCTGTATTGGGGCGGAGACCTTCCACAACGTACGATCTAGTGGGTCCAAATGTCTTTTTCATCTGTGAATTAGGAGACAACACATTTAGGATAGGAGTGGAAAAGTGGGATGTTGAATAATTACAAGAATAAATCAAACAACACCATAATTTTACCTGAGTGCCGAAATTGCTTTCAGAATAGCGAAGCTCATAACGTAAAATTCCTTCTTTTTCATAAGCAGGATCCCAAGTCAATTCAATGCTAGTGTCAGACACAGCGCCAACCAGGAATTTGGATGGTTGAGCTGGAACTAAAGAATGCAGCAGAGAACATTTCTGAACATTGGTGCAACTTCACCCAAGTTTGCATTGGGCAAGTGAGAGGGCTACATTGGGTCAATAATGCAAACTGACATAAAGGATTTGATTAAATTTCAACAGAAAAGAAAAGCTATGCCATACTTTCTCTATCTTTTTTATTTTTACACTGGTTTTAACATCACTTATTCATCTACAATCAGTCTTATTTTCCTTACCTCCTTGGAGTACTTTGACATGAATGGGTTCTGAGAAAGGTCCATCGCCGACTGAAGTGAAAGCAAGAACTTTTATTGTGTATGTCTCCTCAGGAACTAGGCTCCGGATAGTGGTGATGATGCTGTCCTGGACATTATGAATCTGCCAGAGACTCATGGGTTGTGAGTCATCCATGGTGTAATAAACTCGATAGCCCTTGATCTGCCCATTGGGCTCCTCTGGTTCTTCCCACTGCACCATCATTGTGTTTTGAGGAAGAATCTGGGCTCTAATGTTTCTTGGTGGACTCGCAGGGGCTTGCTCACCAGTACGAGTTTCTACTGGCTCACTGGGAGGACCTTGTCCAATTGTGTTGACGGCTGACACACGGATTTCATACTCTGTGTTGGGATAGAGACCACCTATGCTATAACGTGTAGTGGTGATATCTTCTACAGTTTCATACTTGCTGTCTGGAGACTTGGCCCTATACTGTATGATGTAATATGTTACTGGGTCTGGGTTTCCTGAGTCCCAGGTAATAGTCACACTTGTGGCTGTGGTTTCAGTAACCACAGGGGTACCTGGAGGCTTGGGGAGTGCTGTTGTGAGAACATGACAGAAAAAGTAAAGAACATTCATTTATGATGAAAACTTTTTGTGGCACAAACTACATTTTAACTCTTTAATAAACCAAAACCAGGACAGAGTGAAGTTAAGATGAAGTAATGTCTTTACAACCATCACAAATACAGTTATCGCTTACATTTGACAGTGATCTGTGCCACAGCTTCAATGATGCCAAGGCTGCTCATGGCCACGCAGGTATAGTTGGCTGATTCACGGATGCTGCTCAGCTCAAGAACATTTCTGCCAACTGGCATCTCATCCTCTGGTGTCAGATCCTCAGAGTTCAGCATCCACTTGACATAAGGCATGGGCGACCCCACAGCTACGCATGTTATGTTCACACTGCCGCCCGGCATTATTTCTTGACTCGTTGGTGGGATGGAGAAGCGAGGAGGCACCCGTCGTACTGGGAGAAAGCATGAGGAAGAAGAGAGGATGACAAAAGAGGGCAAGAGTCAAAATGAAGAGGAAAAAGAGAGAAGTAACAAAAGAGGCTGATGAAAATGGACCCTTTTCGAAGAAATATCCAACACAAAAGGTTCAACATGGTAAATGTAAACGTAAACAAAAAGTAAGAAGAATTGACTTTTAAGAACATAAAAAATTACAAAAAATGAATAAAATAAAAACTAAACTAACAAAATTGCTTCAACAACAATATAGATTAACAGTTAAGCAACGATTCATAGCAACAAGGTTCCATTGACCAATATTTGACCCATCACAGCACAATTAAAGTCACAAAAATCTATTACGAGTTTCTCATCTTTGGGGACTGAACTGCTGACATATAGACAACAACAGCATTACCTGATCCCAAAAATATAAAAGTGTGTTGTAAAGGCCATGTGATAATTCCATCACATAAGCACAACAGGGCAACCTGAAACTTCCTGTCCTCTCAGAAACTCATGCCAAACAGGAAGTAGGCCATTGCAGGCTTCTCCCACAGCACAGAAAGTGTGGGGTTACTGAACTATTGACCATCTCTATCAGGTCTCTAACTACATTCTAGCACACATTTGCATTTAACACAGGTCTCTACTTTCTTGCAATCTTAAAGATGAGAAACTTTAATCAGATTTTTGTGGTTCATGGTAGATCCACTGGACAAAGCCTTATTAAGATCTGACACGGTTCCATTGATAGATGCAGCTATCAGTTTCACAGACAGCATGCATAAATAGATTGAGGTAAATTAAGGAGTAAATGATAACAAAATCAGATATAAAACTCGAGATAAAATGCATAGAGGAATATAACTGAAGGGTCGCTAGCATGCCCAGACAAAAGACGACTGGAGAGAAAAAAAAACAGAAGTATAAGATAGAGGAGGAACTGAAGAAAGAATAGAGGAGAGAGTACAGTGTAGCAAAGAGTAACAGAGGTAGCAAAATAGTGGGGAAGGTTGGAGGAGGGTAAATGGGGCAAGGGGGTAACCCGTTTCAGTGCTGTGTAAACTTTGTTTTTCTTCAGCTAATGTGACAAAATGTGACGAAGGCACATTGTCACATCTCAGTCCCGGGTAACACAAAATAAGTACTGAGGAACAAGGAGTGTGCCTAGGAATACACAGAAAAAAAAAATTTATTATAGCAATTGTATCTAGCAACCTAACTGTCACAGAGAGTAGGAGTAAAAAAACAGAACTGGATCAACATTGAGTAGAAATTCAAAGAATAAGAAAGAGCTATGGAAGGGGAGGGGAATAGAGATGAATAAGGGCTGAATGCCAGATATCAGAAAGACACAGGGAAAACCTCTGATGCCATGAATAGGACTGAAAATAGCAGTGGAAGGGTAATAAACCTGAGACGCAGAGGAAGGATGCGATAGATACAGTGTAATATGTATATATTACTATATTTGTGTACACTTTTTTGCATCTGTGTTGACATGAGTGTGCGTGTGTACAGTATGCGAGAGCTATAGAGTGAAAGAATATGATTTAACAGAGAAAAAAAAATCTGTGTTCATGAGAGGCATCCCAGCAAGCACCTGACAGCTAATGAAATTTAAGAGGTGGCCCACATTACTCATTACCCTAACTATATTTTACAAGTTTATAAAATGTACTTGTTTTTAAAGTCTGAGCTAAGTCAATTTAAAAGTTCCCCCTAATTATTACTTGCTTGGTTATGTACAATGTACTGGACTAGGCCTGATGTTGCTTTGGTACAATAAAAGCTAATGTAAAAGACTTTTTCTATAAAGGTTTTCCATATATGATTAAAAACATGGTCTTGAAGTAAAAAAGATGACTATATGCAAAAAAACATTGACTCAAAATACCCCAAAAAACCCAGGAAAAATCCTACAATATTATAGTCCAGGAGGAGCTCAATAGATAGTAGCTACATTTCTTTCCGTCAATGTGTTTGTCGGGATGCAGAAGTGTAAAAGAGAGAATAAAAGATAAAGAAGTATAAATATGATGAACTAAATGGAAAAGATGACTTTAGAAACAGACAAAACAAGAAAGAAAAGGGCTGAGAGACAAGACACAATGCAGGGGAAAAAAATCAAACTCGAGCAGCAAGACAGCAGACAAGACATAGGAAACAGATGGACACGCAGACATACTGTACAATACGCAACAAGGAAGGGGAGGGTTTGGGTTGTTGGAAAAAGGGGGAAGGAGGAGGAGGATATATATGGAGAATAGAAAAAGTTATTGCGACTGTAAAAAAAAAAGACAAAACAAACAAAAACGATTGTGGCTTAAAGTTGGTTTGGAGGTCTCACACACTGGGGCTTAAAATCAAGAATCAGGTACACATTCCCTCCTCCCCACCTTAAACATTGCGCCTCGGTGCAAATGTAACTCATAGGTTTGAATGTTTAACGTTTATATGGGAGGAGTACGAAGAAAGACAGACGGGGAACAGGGGAAAAACTGAAAAGGACCTGACAAGAAAAACTAGGATCCGAGAATATACCGTGTCAATCCAAATGGGATTCATATGATCGTTGCATGGTTCATTTCTCCACAAAACAAAAAAATAAATATCACCTACACAAACTCTGAGGTTTCCTTTCCTTTACCTAAGGGTTGGCACCTACTGAAATGATGATAAATTATTGCAAATGCAGACATCCGGTCTATTGGGGAAAAATTTTGGTTAAAATATCCTGAGAATACATGGAAGGATTAAAAGACGTCTAGTGGTATTTTCTTTGAAAGTCAATTACTATTAAGTCTTTAAAAGGGAATTGGACTTAAAATGTAATAAATAATAAATAATAAATAATAATAATAATAATAATAATAATAATAATAATAATAATAATAATAAAGCCAATTTCAGTTCCAGGGGTAGCGATTCTCAAATGGGGACCAGGACCAGTGTTTCTTTTTTATCTGTCATCTTCTGAACTACTTTATATGCATATTCTCAAGCATCCACTGTTAATGTCAATTACTTTGCTACTTGGTGCATAACAAGACCTGTCCTTGAGGCCAAAAAGTTCAGAGCTGACCTTTGAAGAAATGCTCATCACAGAAAAGAAAAATATTCATAGCAAAAATGTCTTTAAAAAATGGTCAATTGTGATTCTGAAGAACATTCTTCAAAATTTCAACTAAATAATAGCTTTAAATGAATGGTATTTATGTTTAGATCTGCTTTGTTACATTATAATCATATCTAATGACTGAAGAAGATGATCAAATATATAAAATAAGAAAATTCCTATTTTAATGGGACAAAATTATGCTGCATTTCCACATTACGATTTAGGCAAAACAAACCTAACTGACCAACAAAGGTGAAAGGGCAGCCCATTCTTCACACAGACATGCATGGTTGTGGTTTTGGCATGAGTGACTTATAAAGGTGTGCCCTCATCCACTAGGGCAAACACCAGAGAACCAATACAATCCAAAAAATGTCACCCAAGCCCATCCAAGCATGCCATTTATTACTAAATATAACATTGCTCCAGACACACACTCACAAAACCAAACAAAAAGAAACAAATAAAACTGAACAAATTCACAAAAACCAAACTACATCCGAACAGCAAAGACAGTACCAGAGTGCAGCTGTGTTCACAAAGAGGTTTGCATCAATACTATTAGATGTTTCTCAATTTCTAGTGGTCTCTTGAATTTATGTTCCAATCCAAAACAATTGGGAGAACTCAATAAGACAAACAAGGCTGTTTTGGGGGGAAATGTTCAATGAAAATTTGTCTGAGGGTGATCTTCTCTCCCTGGGGCTCAGATCAGCCAATGGACCAGGAGCTGAAGTGGTTAAGTGAATGAGGTTTCCCCACAGGAAGATGTCTTTAGTTACTTTTGAGAAATGTTGGCTATGGTAATGAATTTGAAGAATACAACTGACAAATCAATACAACTTCTAATACTTCTCTGCTTTGAACACTTTTTATTACAAAGAAATGTAATGATCAGTTAATCTAACTGCAGTTTGTGATAACAGTGAAGTGAACAAATCAAACACAGGGACTCTAGCAATCCATGTGTCTAATAGTAAACCTTAATACTTCAGGTCTTTTATTGCAACCCTATGTTGAGAAGTCAGTTGATGCATGTGAATAATATACTCAATACTGGAAGAAAAAAAACTAATAATCTTAAACTCCAGAAGCAGGTTTGGCCAACTGTGCATCTACATATTATCACATGTAAATGAGTGACCATACTGTGAACACAGGTCTGAATGATATGACTTCATGTTCAATCAATCAGTGGTTTGGAAAACCAGAACAATTTATTGCATGTATATACACAGATGATACCTTCTTTTGTCATAGTTTTAAATTGCATTGAGACTGAATGAAAAAGAACATGAAAGAATAAAGAATCCCAATTGAATGGACACGCTCCTCATTCACAGAGACCAGGAACCCAGCCAGTCCATTTGGATTTGAGAGAAAAACTAACATTTAAGATTTACGTGATCTAATAATGTTAAAGATTCTTATTTCAAGCCCCAATGTGGAGAGAAAGACAAGAAGCCGTACGTTGGACAAGGTGAAAAGCAGTCGAGAGAGAATGCCAGAGTACTGCACTAACTCTAATAAAGGGCAGTGTTGTAGAGGGATTTGTGCCCAAAAAAAAAACCAAACAGAGGTCAGAAGGTGGACATTATTGGCCATTTTGGTGAGGCAGATTATGCTGCCCCAAAATGAAGGGGGAAGCCAAAATAATGTGCAGCCTTTAGTGTCACCTTGAAGCTGAGATTACACCCTCTTGCTGCCTGAGGACACAGGCACGGTATGGAGATCCTTTAGTCACACTTGCTGGGTGAGTCCTGCGGCATTTACATTTAAGCCACAGGGGTCGGCCAGTATTAACATACCTTGGCTGTGCAATGCTAAACAGTCACTATGGGTGGTTCATAAAAATGGAAATTATTACTTTAAAGAAACAGACAGGAGTCTTGGCAGGGGTATCTCATGGTAACAAACTGTATTGAAAGAATTTCACTACTTATCACTTTTTCTGTTGTCTTACATGACAAGCAGCCAAACGATACTGCAAGTACATTCCCCAATTTTGGTGTATTTTTAGTGAAACATACTTGCATTAGAAAAAAACCCAAAAACCTAGTGAAACCTATGCTTTACATGATGCATTAATGCATTTTTGATGAAAATGTCACCTTTTGAAGGATGGTTATTATTTTTCAGACTCCCCAAGACAAACATCTAATAGAGATGACCGGAATTTGCTTTGGCCAGAACATAAGGTGTAATCTAGCTTTCTTTCCCAACATCAGACACAAATGCATAGCAGGACATGCAAGCACATTCACAAACAAGCAAATCGCATAGAAGAGTAAACATGCACATGCATATATATAACAGCAGTCTTTCTGTATCAATGTTACATTTAAAGTTCAAATCAAATAGCAATGTTAATTATTATTTTGTTTTTTTTTACTAGAATTTAATTTTTTTTACTTTGTGTTTAGTATTTCATAGAGTGCAGCATCGTCAATTTCAGATGACAGCCTGTTGGTGTGTAGAAGTATGTGTGCCGGTGTGGTTAACTGGTTGATCATAAAGGGTGATGTGTCTGCTTTGTAACAGATTTTGAAATCAAATGGTGTGGTTTGGATGATCCAACTAAATAACAAACACGATTGTCTAGGGCTAAGAAAAAGGGCTGGCTTTGAATATTCTTTTCAAGGGGATGCTCTTAAAGATGTGTGGTGACATAAGTTTAACAACAAAAGGTCTAACAAAAAGCTTAATACAAGTTATCTTTTTGGCTTTTACATAATTACTAGTATACAAACAATTGTGAACTTGAATTCAATATGACCAGTTTCCAATGCTGGGTGAAAAATACTAATTTCTAGAGGTTAAATTCAGGCTACAGTTTTGTAGGAAAAAGGTAAACACTCCCATGGATGTCAAATCAAAGCATGAACATTGCTAAGTAGGGGGCAGCAGGATTATTGGCCTTTTATGGTTTGAGACATTCAATTAGTTCAATCCCATGGAGATCAGTACAGTTTAAAAGGTAAACATACAAAGCTTGTGAACGCTTTCAGAACAGGTTGAAAGGAAATGTCGTTATTTCTAATGTTGGCAAAGTTAACACCTGAGTTCCATAAATTAGCTGAAGTACAGCTGGTGATGTGGTTCAGAAAAGAAAAATACTTATTAGGACACAAAGCCTAAAGAACCATGAAGCAGTTTGCATTATTCTCCAAATTATTTAAAACAGTTTTCTCATGTTCAAGGTCTACAGCATGAGCATTACAAATAGTTTGCTGTATTAATTTTTTTTATTTTAGATATGTTTTTAGGATTCCCCTGAAAAAGAGATTTTAAATGTCAATGGGACTTTCCTGGTTCAATAAAAGTAAAAAAACATCTGATTTTTAGTTTTGTCTCATAAAGGTGTGCGCATGTGAAAACAAAAAGATGGGTTTTAGAAAAAAATTTTAGATATCGCAATCAGCTGTCATTCAACAACTCCAATCACATTTAGCTGCTGCTATAATAAACACGCATCTATATCTTTCAGCACTTGTTTAGCAACAGCAAACATTGTGCTGAAGTCATTAGTTATTGATCTGCACAACCCAGTAAAATGGTGTTGCTTAATGGCAGGCAAAAATCATATTAAAACCCAATCCGGTCAAATTTTTCCAGTAATGGATCAACATAAACAAGAAGACAGGAACACTGGCTGTATACACACTTATTATTTCATTCGGCATTTGCATCTGAACTCCAAGACTCAAGAAGCAGAGCAGCATCAGATTGAAAAAGAAACAGAAACTTTACAGATTAATGAACCACAAACAAGACAAACCTTTTAACAAAATTGAGAACAGAACCAAAAGAAATACACACTAAAACCAAAATCACAACACAAAAATCAACTTCAAATTAGAGATGCCAACAAAGGAGTGTGTCAGGAAAATAAAACGTTTTGAAAACCAAGGAAGGAAAAGTAAAGAACTGAACAAAACACTGGGAATGCAGAAAAGAAAAAGACCATTGGGGCCAAAGGGATTTTGTACAGGCATGCAAGCGCAGTTACATTCTCCCATCATGCAACAGGTCCCGTTTTATTCACGTGCTGAGTTTCCATGACAACACGTGCAAGAAAGCTTTTAGGTGCAGAAGCAATACCAAAGGATGCAAAACGTGAAAAGGCCCCACAATGCAAACATAAAAGTAAATTAACAAGACCCGAACTAATCGGGTTTGCTTTCATCATTTTTTCTTTGGAAATAAAAAAAAGTATATAATCATTTACCAGTACTTTACTGTACTTTAGTTTTTTTTTTCTTTTCAAATTAGTATTTAATTGAGCTCTGCAATAGGCAAATACAGCTGAATTTTTTCAACATGTTGATTTTTTTTTTTTTCAAATGTGGATTAAAAAAAGTAAAAAAGAAAAAACACACCAACCTTCTCGAAGCTCTGAGGGATGTAAAGGGGTTGATGCAGAACACAATGACATGAGGAGAAGAGAAAAATAGGGGAAACACAGAGAGAGTAAAAAAAGCCACCTCAAGGTGTTTAGCTGCAGCTACATTTCCCTTCTCTTTTTTCCCTTCTTCCCTATCGCTTGTCCCTGCTATCAGTGACAACCATCTTCAAAGTGCACTTGCCTGCCCTCCCCCTTGAAACAAACTTTGAACCAAAACAATCAAATTCACCCCAGTGGTCGCTCTGCGGCCTGCTAAGGAAAAAGTATTGAAGCGCCACTGGAGTCAAATCAAGCGTACCGTACTCATAATTCAAAAAATTTGCAAGCTCCTTATGGCCACAAGCAGAGGCTCCTGCAGTGGCCAATTTTGCTTTTAGTAGAGAAAGAAACCAAATCAAGAACAAAATAAAGAAAAAACTAATGAGAGATTGAAAAGAAAACAAAAAAGACACAGTTTGGGAGGAAATTAGCAGCTGCAGCTCAAAACTGATAAAGTCAATGTTTTAAGAGGCCAATCAGCAACAATTTTATCATGGTATATGTTTGGGTCACAGTCGTATTTGTTTTAATACAGAAATGTTTGCTCTTATAAATGATGATTTGCCACAGCTGCTAATCTCAAGTGCATTTTGCCTTGTGAACAAAACATAGTCAACATCAAATATCAGAATAAATTGACAAAAGTTAAACTGAAAACAAACAAAGATTGACACCATCACAGCATAACACGTGTTACATAGTGTGAAGGTAAAGTGAGTAATTATGAACCTTGTGTACTCTAAAACGCATGTTCATGGTAAACTGAACAAATTCTTAAAAATGATATCAAGGTATACCTGCTATTTTTCTATTTTTTTTTATAGCAAAACAAATGCTACCTATTCCAGTGCTGTATCATTAAAGTGTTCCTGTCATTTCTTTGAATGATTTTTGCAGAGGCTTGACCATAATTTCCAATAAATAACTTCTCTCGTTTTGCTACTTCTCACTGAATTGCAACAGAAACAGCCGAAGCCTCCAAGATGAATGTTGGCAAGAAAAGATACTAATCTTGACGAACGTTTTTTTTTTTTAACCTTCAGCTCGCCACAGTTGAATTTTTCTTCTCTGTGCTTCTATTTCACTGAATACGATGATACCAATAATAATGAAAAAGCAGCTCTCTGACCCATTTTATAATGTCAGAGTGGTGAATTATTTATTGGGAACAAAGTTATTTGGTACACAGCAGAGGGAACAAACTGAGTAGATACCAAGGCATCTTTATTTAATATGCAGAATATAAATAATACAGGCTGAAAATGCATCTGCTTCAATTTATTAGAGCTCCCGCAACAGGGATTCATTGTCATTTAGCATTAGTGGTTGAGAAAAGGCTTTTGTCTTTATCATCTTTTTTTTTTCGATGAAACTCTCTGGTCCTTTCAAGTGATTGTTTTTTATATCTTCACTTTGCTGGAACATGCCAGCCAACATAACTACTGACTGTTAAAGCCTTTAAAGATAATATAGCAAAGCAGAAACAGGGTGGCACTATGGATTTATGCTCCGAGCAGCAGGAGCCAGAGGTAGAAGAAGAATAGGGTTTGTAATCTATGCAACAGATATTTTGTGTGTGTGGGTGGGTGTGAATGTGTGTAAGTGTGTGTGTGAGAAACCACAATTTATTTTGGGTTTCCTCCCCCCATATAGAGAACGCTAAAGGAGGAGAGATTTTGATTGGTGGGCAATGTTACCTAGCCACTCAATCAAAATCAAGACTTACCGTTGCGCTCCTTTACCTGTAAAAAAGAAAAACCTTAGAGAAATGAAGCCTTTCCAGACTTTTCTTTAGGGGAGTTCCAACTTTGATATACGTAGGTGGCAAACAATTACAAGTGAAAAGTCCTTTGCAATTGATAAAGTGAAAACATACGGCTTGTTGCACTACACATTTCCTTCCAAGTGAGTAGGGGAGGGCATTGAAAGACAAAATGGAGCATAAAAGAATTACATAGAAAAACAGTTTGTCAAATTATAGTTTTATATTTGGAAGTTTCATTGCATAAGAAATTGCAAATATGCGAAGACAAAACTATTAATAAATGGTTTAAAATTATTGAGTATTAATTTGCAACATTTTGTGAAAGTACAACTAAACTAAAAGGATACTGTGCAAAAAGAAATGTTGGGCTGAACATTAATGCTACTTAAAGTAGAGCTTTGAATATAGTTAAGTTAGAATGAGCAGCATTTTATAATGTAAATATTTTATTTAGGTTTTTGGCCTGGTTCTGGGACTGGGTTGCACCCTACCTCGCACGTAAAGGTTAGCAGGGGACGAGTAGCGCACGCCTTCCACGTTAGACGCCACGCACTCGTACTTCCCTTGGTCGGTCTCTTCACTGTTCTCAATCTGCAAGGCACCTGGGTAAATGAAACAGTTCGACAAAGACAAGACAGAAGGTGGAAGAAACAGAGAAAAAGGAGACAGGAAAAAAATCAGGAAGGACAAGATTAGTCAATCTGACAGAGAACGGCCACAAATTGGTCAAACGGTTTTCTTAATGGTGAGTTTCTCAAATTTCTCATGGTTATAATTTATCCCAGCAATGCTTACGCAGACAGGCGTGATTAACCAAGTTCCACTCAAGCCTCAACCACCCGTTGACAAAAAGAGAGGAAGTTAAAAAAAGTCAAATTGTGAACTGAATCAGTCACAGTATATTTGCAGCCATGTTGATACTCGCAACTTCATAAGAACAGAGATCTTTAGCTAAAAAACAGCAACAGAGTAAGAGGGGGGTGTTGAAACGTAATGGAGAGGTAGAGTTGCGTTCATCCTGTAAACGCTGTGTAAAGTTAGAAAATTGCCATCTTCCTGAAAGTCACCAAAGGGAGAGTTTGTGCGAGCAGAAGCGAGGAGGGGTCATGGGAAAAAATAGACCCACATAAACAACACTTCCTGTCCAAATGAGCATTGACACGGTGCGTAGTCACACTTTAACCCTTCTGGAACTGTGATAATTTCTCATGAGAACAATACGTACAAGCGCTGATGCAATTAACAATAACTGCTGAGATTGTGTTGTTTTAAATCAACTGCATTTATGTGATTTGATTTTAGCAATTTCTGAGATTTAGTCTTCCGAAGTTTTAAACACATGTCCATCATATTTTATTTTAAGCTTCTTTTAATGAGATGATTTTTTTTTCACAGAGATATTCCACCTCAACTATCTGATTGTTTTTACATCAGCACAAGAATTATATTTAGCTAATTTTGCTTTTACCATCGTGAACATCTGTTAACAATCTCACTGTTTACAACTTCCTTGTGTATAGACAGTGTTGAATAAGTTTGTATTATTATTATATTTTAATTTCACGATCCAGTGTTGTTTTTCTTCAAGGTTATCGTGCAATTGGAATATCACATAGAAACTAATGAGTCGAGTGCTTTAAAAACAACTCATCTGCACCTGTATTTGCTCTGCCTCGTTATTTTATGGTATGGAATAAATTAAGATTTCAGCTTTCCAAATACTTGTCTTTTCTGATCTCCATATGGATGTTATCGCTTGTGTATGCAATTGAAGACGACCTTAATGTTCAGCTGCAACACCGACAAAAGGGAGCAGGGGACAAGGGAGGGAGGTGAAACACCAGGCATCAGATCATTCCTTGTTAGAGTGCTGTTGACGGCACTTCTTGATGATATCATTAGGGCTTCTGGCTGGCGCAGCAGACAGATTGCAGCCCGCGTCTCTCTGACAAACATGGCACCGTTGCTTGTTAACGTTTAGCCAGGAAGCATCAATATGCCAGCAGCTGCCCTGTATGCTTTGTAATGCACTAGAACCGTCTCCATCACGTCTGCGAGTGAACACATTGTTGTACAAGGCTACAACCCCGGAACATTGGTCGAATAACATGTTTCCGCTCATCCACAAATGAGACAATCGATCCTGGTTAATTATAAAGATTAGTCAAGCTTTCACCAGGTCCGTCGCCTAATAGAAAGAAGAGTATTTTAGACCTCGGGGCCTGCACAAATATGTTAGAAAAGAAAACAAACCCGAAGCTTCAACAATCAATGACGCCCAATTTTTTTTTTTCCATCTTCTTTACTCTCTCTCTTTTTCCCCTTTACAGCTCAGATCATTCTCATCACTCAGAAGGCTCTGTTCTTGGCACGCAGCTCATGAACCAAATGAAAATATCTGCCTGCAGAGTGCAGGTAGTGCAGTTTTTGCTCTGGCTTTGTGCAAGCATCTGATTTGGATCTATTTGATGTGCGCTTCGAACAGCAAATGCCAACGTGGTGGCAGGTGGGTTGGAATGTGCTCAGAAGCTGAGACCACAAAGTAAAACCTGTATGAAGTTCAAATCCAGGTGGACGTTTCCAAAAACCTCTGCCAGCGGCTTGTCAGACTGGCTTTTTACACTGAATTTGAAATATTTTCGAATTCTCCTTTTGTTAAAGCACAAGCACTGTTCTATATATGTGACAGCCCCAGAGCGTCCGACAACATTTCTTTTTTTTTTTTCTTGACGATCATCAAACGTAACTGCCAACAGCCAATTAATACAAATATTAAACACTGTGCAACTTATTTCCTGTGAAGTGAAAAGAGGGAAGAAAATGTGACTGAGCAGACAGGGATAGTTTCATTTGAAACTCAACATCTTTGGAGGAGGTTTCGCACCAGGTGGTTGTATCTGTGTTCTGAAAAACTTATTCTAGAAGTTATTTCAAAGTGAATCTGTGAACAACACATAGGGAGTCTTTTCAGTTTCTAAGTGAAACAAAAAAAAGAAAGAAACATTTGGTTGGAGAAAAACAGAAAGGAAACAGAATATAAAACGCAACAAATGTTGACAATAAAATAAAAAGACTAGAAATGGTCATTTATTTTGTTTTTGTAGTTTTCTATTGTTTTGTTAAAGTGTCTCCAAGTCCTAACTTTTTCTTTTGTACACTGAAATATAAATTAAAATGATCTTATTACGTTACTGCAAATATGATGTACAAAGAAAGCAAAACACAAATAAAATAACTAATTGGACAGTCTATTTAAACACGGATAAATCCAGCAAATAACTGATGTCTAAGATACAAAATTAAAAATAAATATTTCTTCATATTCTATATCTCAAATAGCAGCATGGCCAGACATTCAGTTATGTGCTCTATTTTTGATTTGGTAACTTTTTTCTTTTTTCCCTTTCTTTATAAGCAACTGGACTCTCACTGTTTTGCATAATTGCATTCTGTCTCCTCTGGCAGCCTGTGGCTAACCAAAGTGCATGTGGCCAGTAACATTCACCCCCTTCTTTTATCAGGAAATGAGGAACCATAAAGAACTGAACAAACACTAAAATTATCTTTCATGAACACAATAACACAAAACTATACACAGAGTCTGTTCACACCATGAGTGTTTGCTGATAAAAACTCACAAATGTTTTGTATTGTGCTTTTAAGTAAGTCCAACACTGAATCCAACATGGCGCCTAATGGAATGTGGTCCTTTATTTCAGCCGTTAGGTTTCATTACAAAACAACAAAAGTCACAATTACCAAAGAACAGTTGTGGTTTCTTATTTTAGTGGCAATTATAAGCAACAACTGTAACTAACAATTTACTTAGAAAACACCTTGAATACCAACCATGTCTAGTGTCACACATCATTTCAGTTTGACTTTGACAGTCAGAATCATCTTCAAATGTCCTGGATCTGGACCGAGTCTTAGTCCACTTGTTGTCTACACTGACTATAACAGCAAGTAATCCTCAGAGTAAGAAGAAACTACCCAGCTGAGATATAGGTCAACCTTTGCTGATCTATAAAGATCTAAACACACGAATAGTGTGTCTACAATTTAGATATACAAACTCACTCATAGTAATGACATCATCGTCCCTCTGGAACAGTTTCTCTTCATCTCATTCAGAATCACTACAAACCCTTCTGCCCTTCAACCTCTTCTGTTACCCACTCATGGCTGTCTTGCAGTTTGTTAAATGCCTTCATCCATTCAATAAAGGAGGCCATAACGGGCAGTGAATCTAGAACATTTGTCCTAGCCATGACAGCTGCCCAGGTTAGGAGAGCAGTGAACGTCGAAGTGATCTGATAAGAGGGGAGGTGCCAGAGTTCAACAAACACTTCTGTTAAAAAAATGTTTGGTTTTATACAGTTCCTTTTAAATTTCAACCTCAGTTTGCCACAAATTGCAAGAATTTGCATATATTTGGATGCCATTCCAATAGAATTTCTAACCAGACATCAGAATAAAAGATGAAAAAATTTACAGTAAAAAAAAAGCAGGATAAATAGTTGAAGACGCAGTTGAGCAGACAAAAGAAAAGGATGAAGAGAGAATTACAAAAAGTAAAAACAAGGAAGGGTTGGCACACATGATTCATTTCATACAATGCCTAAAGCTTTGGCCTGCCCACCCTGTTTGCTGCTTTATAGCAGCTTTAACATGTGCACATCCCTCCCATCTCCAGGTCCCCCAACCCAGGTTCCATTTGTGTAATTCAATTAGTCTGCTCCAGCGGGCCATGATTGATTTGTTTAGGCGATCAACAAAATGGCTGGCCAAGTCTCACTCTTTCTTCCCCTCCCTTTTGCTCCTTCTGCGTCCCACTCAGGCCTGCTGGTGGCACACTGCTCTTTTCATCATTTTATCTCTCTTTTTCCAGATCATGGTTCTCGTTACTCCCTCATTTCCCCCCCATTCAAACAGTGCACACTAATGCTCACACCAGTCTAATTACAGCTCCAAATTAGCAACTTACTGAATCAGTGGATACATAAAATAACAACCTTTGTCATACACAAATTATACTTGCTTAAGTGCATAGACTGCCAGAGAGTACTTTTTTATTACTTCAGTTCTCTTAAAGGAAAAATTGTCCCCAAAAATACAAAACCATTTATTAGCATATACACTTTTTCTGATACTAAAAACAAAATAACACAACTAGTTGATAGCAAATGGTAAGCTACCCCGTGTTGTAACTTGAGGTTCAAAACTTTTGCTGTGAACCTTTGGTTTTGATAGCTGCATGACTGATGTCAGAGCCCATCTGTTGGATTTTAACGCTGTTATGGCAAGTTTAAGGCAACCACCTGCACAGCTCAAAATAAAAATAAAATAAACACTAATTTAACATTTTTAGAATCCGTTGTACTTCAACTATCCCCAAATATGAATCCATGTTCTTGTATCACATAAGTCAGTATGGGCAGCAGGGTAATGTGTTAGAAAGAAACAGCCTTAGGCAGCTTATGCAAAACAAAGTTCATAAGTAACTCTGGCTTTTGTTCACCATATTATGATGTATGAGTCTCCTATTCAAACAAAAAGAGACAAAATGAGGATATCTTTCACCAGTAGGACCTCAAAGAATAAAAGGATTAAAATTAGACTAAAAGCTCATGATGTTCATAGATGACGGATTATAGAGAACCGAAACAATTTTTTAGGAAAAAGTGAGGCACTTTCTTGGCTAGGCTAATCGTTATTAACATTGATTCTGCCCTTTCGCATACGACCAATCCCAGCGATACACACTTACCTCCTTAAGATGTGGAACAAAAGCATTTTACAACCAACACACCAAATCACCTGGGAGCAAATGTTTGAGCAATAAAACCCGATGAACATTTGCAGGCGAAAAGTAAACCGGGGGAATTGAAAAACAAAACCCCTTTATAACGGTGTCATTGCCATCTTTGCTTTATATCTTTTTGTTCATCCTCTGGCATCATTAAAGCAGTTCTTTTTTTGTCAAACTGGATAAGAAATTTACAAGAAAAAAAAGTGTTACTGCTGCCAGATTTTCAAAAGTCAGCTTCCCCTGCCTGAACTGCAGTACAGCAGGGTGGGGAGAATTTAATGAGATGCAATTTATGCCAGTTTCTGTATGAGGGAAGTGCATTAACATACATGATGTGCCTGGTGCTCTGGTGGTAAGAAAAAACAAACAAGATACGGAGAAAAATAAAAGCCAGATACTAAAGTTTGTCTTTTTAAAACTGTATACAATAGAAAAAACGATTTTCTCTGCTATACTTACATTCTTACACTTATTGCCTGCACCAACAGACAAAAAACAAACA
>JAVKLF010000083.1:5758515-5771524 GCA_034783495.1 Millerichthys robustus | reverse complement strand
TCAGTCAACAATGAGCAACAATATGAATATGTGACAAATTCTGACACGCGTTATCAGTCTTTGAACTGCATACATGCATCATCAGTTAGAAAATACAATGTAATTGTATATACATATCCACAATACATACATACATATCCACAGATTGTTAAAAATGGAAGTGAAATGTGCTTAAAGAGCTCCTCATAAAGCTCCTTACCACTGGGTTTTCTAAGCCATCACATAGAAAAGCTGTATGATTGTAAAAGAGTGGATCTTCCTACTTACATAAGGCCTGGGAGCAGGTGAGCAGCAGCGATAGCAGCACAGTGATCGCATGCAACAGGAGTGGCAAGGAGAGACGATGGGCATCACTGGTGGCCATCTTGGCTGTCGCGGGGGAGAAGAGGGGCCAGGGGAGGGCGGGGTGGGACCGATCGATGACCTGGCCGAGGAGCCGAGGCCCCGACTGTGCAGGGAAGTGTGGATCTTCACGCAGGACTGCTTGGCACTCTGGAAAAGCACAGAAAGCATTTATGCACGTTAGATTTTGAAAAGGCTTTCCCCCACTTGCCTTCAAGAAAACATCATTTGAAAAGGATGAGTTTTGTTTTTGAAAAATGTTTTCGTGTCTGTTAAACTTAACACTTTTTTCTGGGTCCCTAAAAGTTCCTTTTTTTTTAAGTGTTGGTCAGTGAACATTTTAAATATGCAAGAAAACCAACTTCTCAATGCCATTTTTCAGGTCTGCTGCATTTTCAAAGAGTCACATCACACAAATATAAAATTGTTCCATTCCTTACATCCCTTAAATTGCAAAAGAAATCTTTTTTTTTTCTTCCTCAAGTCTAATCGCCTGATCATTATTTGCTTATCCCATTGACTTGTAATTACAGAGGCATTTGATGATATTCCGGGCATGGTCTCTTTGCTTTAGTCAAATTGCCAATAATCCCACCGTATAAACAAAATGCAGGGTTGACACCCACCACACTCCAGCTCTCTCGCTGATGTAGCTATTGCAGCACAGAGCTACCTCGTGGTTATGCACACCCTTTAATTAAAAACAAATTAATGAAGAGCATGTGTTATATCTGTTAAAAATCCTTTTTCTACACTTTCGCAAGCACCTTATTAAAAAATGTGAGAGCAGTTGAGCCCGACAGAACTGTATTTCTAAAAAGGACAAATTTTAGCAGAGTCTGCCTCTTCAATTGAGCTGCAAACATAAAAAAAACAAGACTTGTTCAATCCCAGAGGACCAAAATCACAAGACAGAGGGTCAAGCACCTGTGACAGCCAGGATCTGCCCTGCTTTATTGTCCTTCTGAAAGACAATGAACTCCTCTGAGATCCAGGGAAGGTACTACTCAGCTGAGACTACAATAAGGGGTGAGGGCCATTCTCGAGAAGGGAGATTAATTACCTGCGCACTAGGTGGTTAACAGGGTACAACAGTGCAAACTGTGTCGAGTCTGTGCAATTTATTTATTTTTTCCTCCGTGACCTGGAGGTCAGAAAAACTGGATGCAAGTTGAACCTTTTGATCCTCAAAACAGTCACTTTCAAGCTGTCTCTGGGGGCAACGTGAAAGCCTTACTTGGCTACACATTTCAAGTTTCCATGAGGCGTGTTTGTGGTTGAGCTGTGAAACTGACTGCAGTTGAGAAATTAACCATCTCCATTAATATACAATCCAACTCAAGGGTACACGGGACAATTGAAAGTCAATCTGATGGCTACTACTAAAAGGGACATCAAAAAATACAAACCTCCTGAAATTGTCTCTGTCTGAGAGGTCAAGCTAAGAAACTTGCGCAAGACTTTTAAATCTAATGCAATATAGCTTTCTTTTTTTTAATATACAGAACTTTGCTTTTGATTGTGGCCCTGTGAGAAGCACAACCACAGTTAATTGCTGTGTAACCAAGCACCTCAGACAGCAGGCGTTCAAAAGCACCCCGCCCTCCTTCACAACTTCTGGACCACTTGATTCAACTGGCACAAAAACACAGCCGGCACATGTAGCTGAAAATAAACCCTCAAACACATACAGCGAAACCCAAGCCGCGACAGAGACTCTATTCACCTCTGAAGACTCTCTTCACGTATGCAGTTTAAATGGAGAAATTCAAGAACACGTGACACAAGCAAAGCCTACAAAACCACAAAGGGAGAGACCAACAATACGTCCTTTGAGACAACACCATGCCAACAAGGAGTAGATGTTATTCAGAAGCTCTGCTCATATTTCATACACACACGACCAGCATGTGTGGGCTTCTTTTCTTTGTAGTTTTTTTTTCTTTCATTTTTCTTTTGGCCTGAAAGCAGGTGATGTCAGTGTTTCAAACTAAGGGAAAAGCTGAAACATTTATATGAAGAACGGGGGAGTATCAAATTGTCTAAGGGACTTATGAATGATGCCCCTATTGTTCTGACTGTAAACATTGCTGTAGGTAGAGGGAATTTTACATGCCTGTAGGGAATTATATCTTTGCTCACAAGATGCCAAGGTTATGATTTATAGCTTTCCCCTCAGGGCATGGCTATCCTCACCTCTGGTTGCTATATAAACTGCACAACACAATTACAACAGCTATTGTTGTTGAACTGCTTCACCATACATAACGTAAGGCCATGTGTGGGTGGTGGTTTAACCTTACATGGGGTCTGCAAAGCCTCATGGTGCCTTCCTCACTGAAATGTAAATAGAAAACTGAGAATAGACAGAGATTTAGATACAAAGACAGATGTTTACATGGAGTATTTCGGGATTTAGGAAGATAAAATCTTCGAAAAGCAAATATTTACTGAAGTAATACTGAGTATAACTGAGTCATGTCGAAGTTTATCATCCATGAATAGTACTGGACTCCTCCGATTAACTGTATGAAGAACAGCCTGATTCTTGGTGACACAACACATTATTTGACTTAAAATTGTATTTGAACAGTATTCTGCTGCAAAGAAGGTATGACATTGAACAAGCAATATGCCTGTCCAGTCCCTCCTTAAATCATTCATTACTCCACCTTTGGAGTTGCAGAGAGTGACTGTTCAATGCATTCTGGCGATGCTAACTGAGAGACCAGTCGATTGATAAACCCTCAGCATCTCCCACTTCTGAAGGGAAACGGCTAATGATCTATTTTCAGATTTTAACTAAACTTGCATGACTAAAAACTTCTGCTTCTGTGGCTGATAACCAACTTCTATCATATACTGCACTTCAGTTTAAAATGTAACGTAATATTTTCGTAGTTGTTGCATCACAGCGACAAAAGTCTAGAAACACAGTTTATAACCACAAAATGTAAAAAGGTTGAATCAGATCCTGTAGACAGGTTCTTTGTTGAAATGTTTCGTCTCTTCTCCAAAAGACTTCTCCAGTCTGAGGAGTTGCAGGTACTTTGTGAAGGTACTGCTTAAAAGGCTGAGCTTAACTGCAACTCATCAGACTAAAAAAGTTTCTTAGAGAAGAGATGAAATGCTTGAACAAAGAAGAATCCGTCCAGAGGATCTACTCAACTTTTTTAATATGTCTGTTTTTTTATCATTTAAGGAAACCAGAAATCACAATGCTGTAATTGCTTTTTGCCATATTTTAAAATTATTTAACACTCAACACAATAACAGAAAAGATGAAAAACATATAAAAATAATGCTTTAATTAATAATATTAATAATAATAATAATAAGAAGAAGAAGATTGGGAGTTGCACACTTTAATCCAGAGCCTTACTCTGACCAAATTGTTCACTGAACTCTAGGCCATTCCCATTGATGGGCAATAAAGATATTTTTCATCTCAAACTTTTATCATCTGTGAAAAAGGCCCATCACTTTAGATATTAACCCAATGTCAGGCTTCAGTAATTACAGCCAAATGACAGAACAATTTCCCCTGAGTGGTGGCAGTCACTGGCTATCAGGGACACTCACTTTGACATGGTCAAGCTTTAAATTCAGCTCGTTTCCTCATGCAATATTGACACTAATGCGTTTGATTGCTAAGATTGAGAAAGGCACAAGAGGAACGAGGAGATGGGAATTTGCTCCATAAGCATGAAATAAGGGCAGAAGAAGTAGATATAAAACTTGTGCGCATTACACTATATGGACTGGGTAACTATAAGGAAAGAGGATACTCTAGGAAATAAATTGATTAAAAGTGAGATGAGTAAATGACAGCAAATGCATTCACTCATGCACACTCCACTGCTGCAAAAACACACACAGGCACTATAAAAAGAATAAAAGCGCACTTCTAAGAAAATATGGAAATGATTTAAAACTAAGTCACCTAAAGAACTATATGTTGGGCTTTTGATTCTCCATGATAATGGCACTGGTTTGTATTTCTGCAGAAGTTAATGACCGAAAAGAGAATAAAATGCATTTCTAGACAAGGGTGATAATGCTCATGGCTACAATAAAGCTTTAGTTTCTTGAGTGGGTGCAAAAACAATTGTTCTTTATAAATGCCTCCTAGTCATTTAGCTTGTTTCTATTTTTTTTTTTTTTTTTTAGAATTAAGTTCTTTTACAATGTATTTTTTGGTTTTTTGTGCTTTTCAGCTCCACACTTGTAATCAGTTTTATCTCTGTGACGTCAGTTTTCTTAAGTTTATATTTTCTTCATTCGTTTGTTCTCTCATGTAATCCATCAGTTCAGTTTCTCTTCTCAGCTCATGCCCCGCCCACTCTCACCTGATCCTCGTTGTCTCTCCCCAGGTGTTTGTCATTTCTCTCTCGTTAGGCTTCTTTTTATATTCTGGGTCCTGGCTTTAGCTCCCTGTCCATGCATTGTTTTTCCACACAACTCGTCTCGGTCAAAACTTTGTTTAACCTTTAATTTTTGTAGCTGCTATTGCAGCCTTTCACTTTTTGTTTTGTAAATGAAATTAATTTACTCTTTTCACCTTCAAGCCTTCTGAGGTTTTGTCTTCACCCAGGGCTTGTAAATATGATACTATCAAGATTGAAAGTTTGATCAGGGTTTTTTAAACCCTCTCAAATATCAATAAATTAAGGTCACTCAAAATTAATACCTTCAACCCCTCAAGTTGCTATTTTAATAAACTGCCAGTGGCTAGAAATCTGAAATAAGACAATAATTCACTTTTATAAATTATTAATTTAATCCTAACAGCTAAAAATTAAAAAGGAAAAAAAAAACTTTATAAAAGAAATATGTTTTGACCAATATTTCCAAACACAATTACAGTTTCTCCAGTTTGTGAAACAATTGCTTTATCTGTGTCCCTGTTCAAGGTGTAATGTTTAGTAAAAACATATTTAATGTGATCATTTATTATCCAAAGCTTTGAAAGGTTTGAACTTTACTCACAGGTTTTATTTTCTCAGAAAATATTTTCCAGTCATTTCAGCTGTTTTCTGTTGGAAGATGCAGAAACTCTATATTTTTTTATCTGCATACTATTGTTTTTACATCCCCATCTGAACTCTGTTTGCTTTTTCTGCTCAGCCTTTAGCTGCTGTTTCTCCCTCCTCAGTCTTTTACATTTAATGTTTATTTTATGCATCAGCCCTGAGTCATGATGCTTTTACCTCCAAATAGTTTACTACCTTTTCATCAAATCAAAGCTAACGGAGAACGAACACAGATCTAACCCATAAGATTACTCAGGTTTTCAATATATCACAAGTCTTTGTTTCAATAAACTTATTAGGCAGTATGTAATTGTATTTTATTGTTAATATTTGCATGTATTTTTGCTTTGCATAACAATAAACTGCATGTTTTGTTTGGTTTCATTTTGTATACAGGTACTTTTCAGACAGAGACTGACATAAGACTGGAAGGGGAACGGCACTGTTTACCCAAGGCCCACTGCAGGAAGATGCAATCAAAAAGCCTGTGATAAAAACAAAAGTGGGGGTTGAAAATATGCGTGACAGATATTGATCAAGTTAGCGTAAGACAGAGAGCATTAAGATGGTTTTAAAGGGTACAGAGTTTTGTGATACACTCCTGCTTGTAGAAGTGATAAGTTGTTCCTGTTTTGTTTGTTTTTTAGACATATGCATTCAGTATAAACTAATTTTAGATGCTTAAACTAATCTTTGGTTTTTAAGTGTCTATGACTTTCAAAACAAATGTACAGCATCTGCACAACACAGTGATAGAACAACTATTTTAATTTTTCCTATGATGAAATATTAATATTAGCCCTGATTCTACAGGTCATTAATAAGCATTGACACCAACCATACACACAAACCCTCCACTGTCTTTCACCTATTCCGGTCTCTGCATCAGTATACTAACACATTTTTAAAGCAAATTCGACTAAAAAGTGTGAGTGACACAATTTGTGTTTGTCTCCAATATATATATTAAGTCCTGATCTTAGCCGTATTCATACAATCTTCTAATTCTGCTTTATTTTTCCTACCGTCTCCCCAGCCTTCCTCGCATTTCCTCTCTCCCCCTCCTACCAGCATGGAACTCATGCATACTAAAATATGCTTTCATTGCAGATGCTTGATGGTGAATCACATGAATTTGCATGGAATTGCTGTACTATTATGTAAATGTTCTAGATTTTATTTTTTTAAGTTCCAGCTACACCCTTTTCTTGACATTAATTTTGTAATAAGATGCACCTGTCATTACCAGTCCCTTGGGCAACCCTTGTGCAGACACAAAGCTCACCTATGGAAAACGTTTCAAAAATGTAGCTCACGTTCTGTGTATCTTTAACATTTTACACATGTTGCTTTGAACTGACATTAAACGGAATAGTGGAAAAAGCTGCTGTACTTATGATGCAACAGATAGCAAGCAGACTTACCAGTTGAGAATGATTCTTCTGGCCATGTATGTCTGATACAGCCAGGAAAGGGAATGCATGATGATAATTTGAAACTTTAAGCCAATTGCCCATAAATAAGTGTGCCAAATATATGGACAGTGATAAATGGACATTTCCACCCTTGGCATATTTACTGTTGAAATGCAAAGGCACCATTACTTTTTTTGAAATGACAGGTGTTTGCATGGGTAGGGAGAGCTGAACTGCTGTGACCTCATTAAGAAATTGCAGAACGCCCTGCCCTGGCAACCTCTCCGTGGAGTAGCTTTCCCATGAGCCTTTGCCCTCAACCGTTCACAACCTTCTAGGTCCAGGAATGATGACACCTCCAAGACACCATGTATCTACCATCTGCTGCACTCTGAGAAGATCAAAAACTTGAATATGAATCCTAATGAGCTCTGGATTTATTTTAAAATGAAAGGTTTTGTTGCAATGCAGGAAATAATGTGACCTTTTTCAGAAATAGGATAATTTTTTGAAAACTATCCATCTGACTAGTACAATTGTTTTGCGTTTTAAATGTATCTGAATAAAAAAATTGTTTAATAGGTTTTTCTCTATTCTGTTTTAACAGCTTTTAAATCATTTTAGGGAAAGAAAAGTCTCAGTATATCCAAAAGGAACTGGAAGTTTACAAAAACATTTGCGACTAAATTACTACAAGTCCACTGAATCCTTACTCTATTTTATTTTTTTCTCAGGCGCTGCCCTGAGTTCGATCAGAAGGAAATGGGTTTACTCTTAACGTTATGAAGCAACACTGTCTTCCCAATAAATGCTCAGAACTGTGGGACTTTTAACTGAAATCCACTGCTGCTGAGGTTGACTGCACAGCCGCAAGCACTGGGGCTGTGCAGTGGAAAAGAACGGATTGGCAGCTGGGATGCTCATTGGAGGGGGGGACTTGTTGACCACCTACATGCAGACTTTACTGCACAGCCCTTTTTATTTGCCACTCTGGGGTGGAACACTACCTGCCACCTGTGTAACCTTGCTGTACTGTGACGTTACAAATTGCCAGGTAAAAGTCCCACAAACTCTTGTTTTCTGCCCATCCTTGTCTCGTCACCCTGACTGCCAACAATGATAAAGGCTAAAGGTTACAAGTGAGACTGCCTGCGTTGGCTAGCACCTCAGGCTGGACAAATTGGGGAAAGGAGGGGACCACTATGATATATAAGGGAGGCATTTAATTATAGGACACAGTGTAGGTCACAGTTGGATGCCAGAGAAATAAGGTGAGGGGGGTGAAGAGTGGGGAAGGGTGGTGGGGGGTGAGAGACAGCTCTCAACACAAAGGGGTAGCCATTAAAGACACCCCCATTTGTGAAAACTGGGGAAAGGAGGGGTTGGAGAGGTGACATCAGTTTTTGGATGGTTGCCGATAGTCAGACAGGCAATGCATCATCTAGCCAACAGCATGGATGGCCTTTTAAATTTTGCCATACGAGTCTTTGAAGGACGGCTGGGACACCCAGGGAAGCACACTTTTAAGTCATTCTCAAAATGGGATGTGAACGTCTGTGTGTGTGGAAGGGAGGCGGGGGGGTGAGATTATTCTAAGTGAAGAAGTAGGAGGCAGAGGAAGGAAAGACTGGCAGGCTAAATGTCTCCTCTCCGCAGTTGGCAGAGCTAACTGCAACATTTGGTGTGTGGTTTGAGAAGTTTCGTTTCCAAAACGAGGTATCCACATCATTTTATAAACGCCTACATTAAAAACGCTGCTTGCATGTTAACATATATCACAACTAAGAAGAGCTGGAGCTATATATAGCTGTTTACTTCAAAACCTGAACTCTAAAATTACACTTTTTCCATTTCTGAAAAACAAGTACCATGAGTTTGTTGTAATATTTAAATGTTTTTGACTGAAATACAAACAAGATCACCACAGACGATTATGTCAGGTTTCACTACAAAACCATAAATTGAGGGCAATGAGTGTTAAATATGAATTTTGTACTTAAATTTGAAACTAGAATAAGGATGATTCAAAACTCAGCAACTATAAAAAAAATATCAAAGGATTGTTGAAATAGGTTAAGTAGGAACCCAAGTTGCCACAGACATAACAAAAGATTAGCAATTTATGATCAAAAACACAAATTTTCTGTTTTGACCAACATTCTTATCAACCTATCAGCTTTGGCTATAGTTATTAGCCATATAGTAAATGGGGGAAATAGTAAGCTTGCATTGTAGTTGAAACAAGGCAATAAATACAAACTTTGCTTCTATGTAAAAGGTTATTTTAACTGAATACAATAAGGATCGGATCAGATCTCTGCTTTATCTACTTTATCTACTGCTTTAACTACTTCTAAAACAGCAGCAATACCATTTTGTGCAGTTTGAGGTTCCCTTTTAGCCAGACCAAAATCATTGGCAGCTTTTTAATGTCCTGGGGCTAGGACCAAAAAAACCATAAACTCATTATTTCAGAAACAAAAGCATAAGTGTACAAAAACACACACAAAACAGAGGCAAACTCTGATGATTCAGTTGATTTTAAAAACACCATTTTCTTTTTTTGTTTTAATCAGGCTGTTTTTTTTATGCAGGAAATTAATTGAAAATGGAGTTAATCCTAGTAATTTGCTTATGAAACTGGACCAAATCCCATCAGCAAGCTAAACAGTAGCAACCCCATTTCAGTCACCAGACTTCTGGTAATTCATTTAACACATGCAGTTCGTCAAGGTGAAATTTTAGCTGTATTTCAACATGTAATTTGATTAATTTCTGAGAAAAGAAACATTTAATTCTTAAAAATATAAAACATGGGTGTACCATATCAAAATATGTTGTCCAACATAATGTTTAGTTGTTGTTTTTTTTCAGCTGGTGGTTTGGGGATGTGTCTATAACCCCAGTCAATCACACTTCACTGGAAACAGCAGCGACAGATGGAGTGTTTGACTCACTCTGTCTTTCCACCTGTCAGCACACACACTGCAGTCCCACCAACAGCATCGCCACAGCGTGCAACAGACCACAGCTTTCCAGAAACACTTTAAATTGGTTTGAGGAACAGACAGTAGCAAATTACACTTTGACCTCAAGTTTTTCACTAAAAAACTCAAGCTTGTGTACAGTTAACTTCAGACAACCACAACAAATGGTAAAGATATAAGGGGCATAAAGTAAAAAAAAAAGGTTTTTAAAGAATGTCACTAGCACTTTATTATTTATCTCACTTTAAAAGTAAAAAAAATAATTCCAATAACATTTTATTCCGCTCACTGTTCTTATAATTTGCTAACTTTTACAAATGTAAAAAATATATGTAAATATAAAATTCTAAATCTAAAACAATAAATACCGTTAGAGCTAAATGATAAAGCTTACAAATCAAATTGTATCAAAATATTTGCTGAAATTTGAAATAATTCGCTGAGGATGACATTCAAAATGAAAATTTATGCTGCTGTAATTTGGAGAACGAAAAAGAAAGCTTTATTTTTGGTGATAAAATAAAATAAAATAAATACCCTTTAAAATTCTAGATAGCCATCGTAGCCATAGCCCTGTGTGAAAAAAGTCCTGCTTTTAGAGCCCAAACACAGTGGCTCAGGCCATTTCATGTGACTTGAATTGATTCAGTGGCTGTTAGATGATAGGGAAGGAATTCAGTTGGAGGTTAAAATGTTGCACGATACATATTAATGCAACTTTTCGAAACACTGAGTCGGTCTTGTGAATTCCCCCTCCACCACAGAAGAATAAAGAGTTTGTTTGTGAGGCAGACAGTAGGTTATTGTGGGCAGCTGGCATGCATGTGGGCAAAAGCCAGAAGACAGACAGTCACGACAATAACACAACTTGCTTCTAAGAAATTCACTTCTACGATACAGTGACCACGTGTCGCTTCTAAATGGGTCAATCGTACTGGCTTCATTTCCTTAGAAATTCACACATTTTGTTTAGCGTATACAAATTCATCTGTCACTCCTTTGAGTACCCATTCACCCTCTGACCCTTTCACTCCAACAAATGACCTCTCCACCCCAAACATTCTTTTCAACCCCCACCAAACGCCATCACTTTGTGTGCTGCTGACTTGAGAATGAATTTCACACTGGCCCAGGGAGAAATTGGCGTTCAGGAGAGGAGGGTGCCATGTTTAGGTCAAAGGTTAGAGGTCAGACAGCTGGTAAACCTCTTTAAATCCTCCTTTTTTTAACCAATACACATTCCTTCACAGCACGATTTCTTAAGCTGGCCATCCATCAGTCTCAACCCTGCTGTGCTACAGTTCTTTTATTTCATACGCGCATGTGTTTGAGTGAGACGTACTATTTTATGCATGCAAATTAGTATACCAAGACTGCAAAACAGAAAAAGCAAATTTATTCTTCAGTATTCATACAACACCCCTGTAGTCATGGGGGTATATTGAGGTTGCTGGGTTTGTTTGTTTTCCTTCCTGCAGTCTCCACATTCATTTTGACTGGTGCTGGAGCGAGTGGAGAACTTTTAAGTCCTGCAACTAATGCACGAAAAAGCCATCTTCTCTGTCTTGCTGGTTTTTATTTTCTTTCTGTGAATGTCATTTTACAGCTTCGCACACCTCTGCTGTGCGCTGTTGTGCTGTGCCACGCTGCATGGAGTTGTAGAGGAAGTAAAGGCAATAAGAATAAAACTGAATGAGGGGGAAAAAAAGGAGGCACTATGTCCTCAACCTAAATAAGTGAGACTTATGTAAAGATAACATGTGTGCACTTGTAGAACATAAAGCTGAAAGAATAAAAAGAAATAAAGGAAGGCTTGTTTACAAGCAAACAATTATAATTTGAGGGACAAAAAAAAAACGACACACCCGTCTTCTGTAAATACAATAAAACTAACAGAATCCAGGGGAAACCACAGTCATGGCACATGTAACTGCTGAATAGTAAAGCAATGTGATGGATGTGGGTGGTGTGGTCTATGAAGGAGGTTTGCTGAGACAGATGGGCGTATTATGAGTCTGAGAGAAGGCCGTGGGTCCAGTGCCAGACCCAGTGACCTGCAGAACAATGCACAGGGTACAGAGGAAGACTGTGTGCGGGAGAGGCTGAGAAAGGGACAGACTTGGGTGAGCTCAGACTGCAAAGTCACTGGTTCAGACAGCTGTTTGGGTACTGAGCGTTTAGCTCAGGAGAACTTTGGCACTAATGGTGAGACACATTTAACGCCCACTGTCTTAAATTATCTGAGTTCAAGTTTAAACAAAAATCCTTTCATTTCCATTTATTAAAGCCTCACTAGCTAAAGACAAACAAATAAATAAAATACACAGAATTTTGTTTGACGTCAGATCTGGACTTTCCTTTGTGCATCATTTCAATTTTTGTTTTAAACTTGTGACAAAACAATTTAGAAACAAATGCGCCTAAAACAGTTTAGCACACACTCTACTCTTTCAGCCAGGTCAGGAACACCGTGAAATCATTTCATGCAGTGTTGTTTTGAAAGGTGGAAGGAAAACATGCACCTTTTCAAGCCTCTGCAGAACAAGATGGAAGCTTTACGACAGCACGCCTCTAAGGGCTTATCAGCAGAACAAAATCAAAACAACAGGGGGCAGAAGTAGAACTGTAATGGGGAGATATCAAGAAGCAACAAACAAAATAATTGAAAAGAAGGAGAAAAAAAAATCCAACCAGGCTGCTGCACCACCAAGCTGCTCATCTTCTTGGCGCCTGGCAGAGAGCTGGCTTTCACTCAACAGAGAGATTCTTCTTTCCATATTATTAATATTTTTAAAATATTTCCTTTTTGTTTCAAACATTTAACATAAGAGCAATATACAACTCTTTTCTATGCTGTTTTTGCATTTCGGATGTCCCTCACTTGCATTTATTTTTAATTACTATTTTATTAAACCAAGAAGGATGGCTGTATTTTTGCAAAGCCTCCTGGCCTTGAAATGCATGCAGGCTGGAATCCAAAGCTCATAATCACAGCTAAGGGAATGGGCTGACTTGGGAGTCACGATTTATTTGAAGCAAGAGAGAAACGAGGAAGGTGTGTGTTCATGAGGCCGGAGGGGGATAAATAAAAAGAGAACGATGTGAAGAAAATAGCTATCAGTGTGCTTTTAGGCACCAAGTTAGACAAAAAAAGAGAACCAATAAGCTGTGATTACCAGTGACACTGTAGCTCTTGATTAGACAAATCACACCAGACTGAAGGCCTTGTCAG
>JAVKLF010000083.1:5716908-5729279 GCA_034783495.1 Millerichthys robustus | reverse complement strand
TATGTAATATATGTAATATTTTTAAATTCATTCAAAACAAACACAAATAAAAAATGCTTTTCATTTCATTGTCTCCCTGCTTCCTTTTTGTTCATCTTTGTCACCCTCAGGGTTTGAGGCACCTCCGATAGCAGCGGGCCATTGCTCACTCAGTCCCTGGAGGCAACAGCCTACTTACTGCCAGCTTGTGCTCGGATGGAGGACTTTTCATCACCCTTCTGAAAACACAATTAAAAGCGCATGCATGTGCCAGCCACCTCTTTAGAGTTTCTGGTTTAGGAAGAGTTAAACGGCACTTTTTTATTTGCACGAGACAGGTAATAAGAAGACGTGGGACAGATCTCGGTTCTCGGCTAGCAGCTTCAACGGTTTGCTGAAGAAAAAAAACACATTTTCTTTCTACCTGGAAGTCAAAATGAAGAGCATTGCTGTTTTTTGGAGCAATGGGTGGGTTTCTAAACTCACACTAGACACACATAAACGCAGCGTGCAGGAACAGAGTCAGACTGACGGCTATTAGAGTGCAACGATGCTTACCCTTATCTCCCACCGTGATAGAGATCTACATAGAGCTTGGGAGAGATTATGAATTCATTACCTTTGTACACAAGTGAGTACTGTCAATAGACAGGAGTTTGAGGATAGAGATAGGAGTCTGGTGGGTGCTCTGGGAGGAGCAGGGGTGGGAATACAAGTCACAGAAGAGAACCGATCCAGCTGTCTTTTGCTTTTAGCTTTTAAGGACAATATAGGGGTCAAGCATCAATTTATACACTTGCACTTACAAGATTTGGAATTATACCTCCCATTTCATTTTATTTGTTGAAGCAGAGAAGCCTAAGAAAATTAGCAAGATAAACGTCTTGTTGGTGATTCCTCAAAAGAAAGTGACAATTCTTCACCCACGTTGCTTGTCGGGGTGAATGCCTTTTCTAAAAATCTTTGGTTCTCATTTCTTTCTTACATGAGAAACTCAACTCTCAGAGTTATTTCTTCCAGCATGGAAGCTCAACTAAGTGAACAGTGCAGTGAAAGTGAAAAGTTTGGTTTTGGTACATACATAAGTTCAACTGTTTCAGGACAAAAATGAACAAATTTCACTTCATTACTTTAACTTCAAGTGCTTTTCTAAAAAATATTTATGACAAATGCTTAAGACTGCTAGTTGGTATAACACACTTGAGTTTATTTCACAAACCAGAAGAGCTTTAGCTGCATGCATTTCATTTGTTTACTATTTCCTGCCTCCTTCCTTCCTTGTTGCATTCCTTTGAATCGGCTCACTATCACTATCTGAAAGTGGCAACTTTGCTGAACTCAGCAGACATTTGGAGGTAGGTGAAAAACTTACACATTTCAGAGAGAAAACTGGACAAAGCTGTAGACCCACTTTAGAAGTGTGTTTCTGTGTTATCATGTTTTACTTTGTCCTGTGAAGTCTGCTAAACTTTCAAAAATGCTTTGGAATCAAGTATAACTTATTATATGTGACAAAAGTCAAGTAAGATGATTTCGAGAAAAACTTAAAAGGACTCATACTTCAGAAAGTCTACCTTTAAATGGGTGGATTAGGGTAATTTATTTAAAACTGTTAGATCTAATTATGGTTTTTCAGCCCTACTAGAAGTAAGCAGAATTGAGATAATTATACTAGATGACTGAGGTTAGGCAATTTAACAAAAATGATAATAGCGATCCAAAGTCTTGATGTCTTAAATGATTTTGTGTTGGCATATGTGGGCATATAATGATAAGTTTTCTGTCAGAAAAGTGCATTTAATAGTCTGGCATCACATAAATGTTTCATCAACATTAGAAAAACGTACTTTTGATTGTTTAGAGGTTTTACAGAAACAACACACTGTATAATTTATGTTAAGTATAGGTGTTTTTTTTATGGTATTACGTTTTGCACATTACTCTTGTCATTCTGCTTTCGCCCTGCAGAGTGATTTTTTTTTTCTGTACACTGTGGGTGGTATGGGTTTCTGCATGTGTTCAAATTCCTTTCAATGCATGTCACTGTATGCTGCATTTTAGTGGCCTTACTGCTTTAAGGTTACTGTGCACATGGTGCCTTGTGTGTGTATGTGTGTACTTTGGAGTGAGTGTTTGTGCATTTCTACACCATGGAGAAGCGGGTAAAGTTGGAGAGGCAAGCAGTGCTGAGTGATGCCAGAGGTGGTTTTCTACCAGCCTCTTCACTGACTTGCTGGCTCCCTAATGGCCTCTTCAGTGGGCTGGCTGACCGACTTGCTGGCTCTCAGTGGCTCCAATCTTCCTTATTTGGTAGTGAAAGCTGGGGGATGGTGGTGGAAGGGTAAGGGATGGAGCGGAGCAGTGGTACTATGTTTACACGCAGGGTCAGGGGGTTAGAGCACCACAGTGCCATGGAGAAAACGCAGATCACTTAAAGATAGTAACGGAGAGGACAAAAACAGAGCGTTGTTGCTGGAAACTGGATAGCAGATTTCCCATGAAATAGTAAATATATGTGTGTGTGCATGAGGGAATACGAGCACATACTCAATGTAGCCCTTAAACAGACAATACTACAGGTAATTTTCAGTCACATGCATATTCTGTTCTGTCATTCCCAAATCGGTTTTAGACCCTGGGCAGGCCTAAGGATATGCAGTAGAAAGGAAATTAAAAGCAGCCATCCTTATAGTTTTGCTCTTGTCCACTTGAGTGCCTGCATGCCTGCCTGCCCTGGGCAGTGTTTATGCTGTGCCCTGCCCAGGACAGAATAGATTCGCCCACACAGCACTGTGCTCTCAACCAGAACCTAAGTAGGTCTGGCAAGCCCGAGCCACGGCACCATTCAATCTATCTATTCTGGATTAGGCCCTATGGCCTGGGGCAACACAGTGGTGACTGCATTAATACATGTAAGATAGCATCACTCTAACCCCCCTTTAAAAACATCTATCTTTTTTTAAATGCTAGGACGCAGCAGCAGGTTGTTTAACTTCAGCCATCAATTTCCTTATGATTTGATTAGATACTTCCAAAAATTATTTGAGGGACTCACAATAAGTGATGAAACTTGTATGCATTTGAATGGTCAAGGAAAGGATGAGCTGCTACATAATGGTGAGTTAAAACTCCAAGTTAACCAGCTGCTTCAGAGGAAAACAGGCCAAACTAACATCCACGTTACATAGAGAAAGCAAAACCATATAAAAATATATATTCAAAAACCTCTTAATAAGAACAATTACCGTGCATCATGTTGCACAGTTTAAGAGCATCTTAGGGAGAGAAGAACAAGAAAGAAACCATCTTGTCTTCTCAAATACCATGAAATTACATGTGTTGGTGTAATCAAATTCATTAGCTGGAAACCTGAGAGTCACTTAACATTTCTTAAAGGCTACTACAACTAAATAGACTGTAAATAATTGAGTAATCCTAATTAAATTTGTTTTTTTGTCTTGTTTTTCATAACAAATATAGGATTTGTTTCTAGTAAAAACATTGTGATGAAGGTGGTAGCTGTTCACAAACCACAGTCTAGACTTGCAGTTCCGTGTTGCCTATAACAAGAGAACCCAGCGCCTCTTGATGCCAGCTATAAAGATTACCAGAGCTTTGTTTAATTGTGCTGCTAACATCCTGGGAGACACTTAAGAGCTTCTTTTCTTTCCCTTTTCCCCCCCTCTCTCAGAAACTGTCTTTAAAGCTCAGTCAGCAGTGCAAAGGCCTCAAGGATTTGCCCAAGTCAGGTACACACAGAGCACACTTCTGCCTCTAACAACTGAGGAGCTCCACCGACACACAGACATCAAACTGAAAGAAGTATCAAAGGGTAGAATTTGAGCAGTGCATGCAGAAAAATAAATCTAGGCTGGGTCATAAATCAATATTTTCCTCTCAGAATGTTGCACGTGCATTAAAGAGTATATGACTACACATTTTTAAGCTGGAAACGCCACTACAGGTTTCAGCGGTGGACCCTGCAGTCCATATTTTTGCTCGACCATAATCAGACTGAAGTGCTTTGTAACTAGCAACTGTCAAACAAATGCTAATGACGTTTTGCCCAATTAGAGGCTTATTTCCTCTTGAGATGGATGTCTCATTTTAAGGCACAATAAAAATCGCAAATTATACCTGCCAGCAGTATAACATGGATGACCTTTTATCAGCACACCATCAATGGGGCTCTCACAGCCTTAATAGTGGGTTTGTTTGTCAGAGTCCTAAAGCAGCCCAACAAAGGTGATGCTGAGCTTCTAGAATAGCAGCAATCAACCTCTCACATTTTAGAGAGAAGTCGTGAGATGCATTATAATGATATTGTGAAGGATAATGTCCTTTCGTGTCATTACTATATGAGAGGTAAAATAAAACCATTATTTAGGCACCTAGCATGTTGTTTTGGTTTTACTGTTTGAAGAATCTTTTCATTGGTTTAAGTCCAATTTTTGAGTTAAATTCAGCTCATTTGTTCTTAAAACTGGATTTTTGGGGGGCTTCTTTTTATTGAATAACTAAATATATTTCTACTTTGTACATTTGTGATTTTATATATTCTGCATGTTTTCAACGTATCCACATATTGGGCTCAAAGTTAGCTGGTTAGTTTGATTGTATGACAAAATCCTCTAACTCTGAACTGAAAAGATGTTCGGCACATTTTCATTAATTTTAGGATAAATTAATTCATTCAACTTGTGGTTAAATGATAATGAAAAACATAGTGTGTGTCTTAAAATACATTATAGAAACCTAATTAAGGTGCAACCTGATGTAACCAGAATGGGTAAGAAGTTGCTGAGGGGAAAATTGACCGATTAAAATATTGTACATCTTCTGTTTTTAGAAACACAGAATAATTCATTTATCAGTTCTGAATAATTAAATAAAACCATTTTTAGAAAAAAGCTTTAAAATTGACATGATATTCATTCACTGATGTGTGATGTGCAACACTCATCTCTGTGGCCTTTTCCCTTTTTTCCATTTGATGTTTCTGGGTTGTTGAGAAAATATTTGGGATGCTACGCCTCTCCGCTATTCCTGCCATCAAACGGAGCAGGTCACTAAGGTCTCGCTGCCATCATAGTTCAATTTAGCAAATACAGCTGGTAATACAGGCTCCAATGATATGAGGCAGTTGGGCTGTGTGCACTTGGAGAGGAGATGTCTGGGCTTGCATCTGCTCTAACACTCATTGCTCACTCATTCACAGTTTCTGCATGTCTGCTGCTGCCATGCCAGCAGTACTAATAATCAAGTGATGATATGGAAATGAGGACACAGTGTGCAGTGTAATGTCAATGAAGTCAACTACAGTGGATAATTCAGCTCAAAATGAAACCATCTACTGGACCGGAGCTCTAGCAACGAGGATGTTTCATAACACACAGCGGCGAGATTGCATTTTGACCTTTTAAATTGTGATATCTGGATCAATAATTTGACCCGTACCAGGTATTCAGATGGGAACAGAATGAGTTGTTTAATAACATGTCACAGAGGTTGCTCTTACAATTCAAGAACCGTAATTCCAACCACAAAGCATGTGTTTATCACTATCAAAGAAATGGAAACATTCATTCTAAAATATTAGTTGTTGATAATTATTTGATAATGATTTTGTTCTGTTTTTCTGTAAGTCTGAAAGGCATAACTTAACGAATAAGCACAAAAATATGCCAACATGAACTTGTGTCTTTGTGATGTTTTATTATATTTTAGGTTTTTCTTCTTAATGTGTGTTTTTGCTACTTGTACCGCATCCTTATCCAAGAATTTCATTTAAATAATTGCTCTGAAAGGGGAAAAGAAAATCCTTGAACTACGCAATCACACTTGAAAGCAGCAGGTGATTTTTATTTAAGGGAGAAAAGGGAGGTTTTTTTTTATATAGAGGTGATTTCAGGTTATTTAGTGCAAAATTAACTAATCAGTTTCAGGGACAATGTTCAAAAATAAATTCTATTTTTAGTCTCAAGCACAGGGTTGGAAAAAAAATAATTAGATTTTTTTTAAATCAGGTAACTGGGCACAATATGTCTAAATTGATGCATGAAGGCTTCCATATCGTTCAATCACCAATGCTGTTTGTGGAAAACAAAGAATTGCAGAGAGAGCTCCTCAATGGCAGCCTGCTGTGACAGGTAGATGAGAGCTGTCTCTCTCTCAGCCTGAACTCAGCTGTCAGGATGAACGGACGGGTTTCACACCGACAGCTCGGGAAGATTGAAGGAAGATGACAGTTTACTGTACGCCACGTTATGGTCATCATAAGAAAGAGAAAGCAAGGGCACTGGACATGAAGGCACATTTAAGACTTACACAAATGTATACAATCATTTGGTATTTGGACTTTTTTGGGGGGTTTAATTAAAATTCCTGGTACACTGTGAAAAGCTAAATGTATAACCAAAAGCAGGCACAGAGCCACGCAAAGTTGTTGCAAAACAGGACAGAGAAACTGAAACCAAACTACACAATACATTCATAGACCTCGAGATTAAAAAAGCTTGACTTCAGTAGCAATATGGAAATGAGTTATTATTTCAAGCTCTTCAGGAGAATAAAACAACCCTAAAATGGAAATGCGCTGTGCAAAATGTTTGTTGCCCCACTTACCGCTGAGTTGTTTTCAAAACCTCTTTAGCCTCATATCTTCAGCTGCTCCAGTTGCTGCTTCTTCTTCTTGTTACTCACCCACTCGCACGTATCTTTAAAGTGGACAGAAAAATAGAAGAAATAGTGAGAAAGGCGAGTAAATGAAAGGGAAACATTAATGAAAGGGATTACTAAATGAACTATCTTCAAGTGCTAGGTGTGGGAATTCCACAAATACCGTGATGACATTTTTTCCCCCCTTTTTCCTCCATGCCCTTTGTGACCACAGGACGACAGTTCTCAGCTGAAGAGGAGGCTTACTGCTGATTGCCTGAGAGCTGTGGAGTGTGAATCTGCATGAAATCCCTCACGGCCTCCTTTCTCTCTTCCCTTTTCTGTTCTCTTTTTTAGATCATTTTCTCCTTCACTTCTCTAATGAGCCCAGGCAGAATCTGTGGGTGCGTGTATCTCTGTGGGTGTGCATGAGCGAATGTGGTCGATACATGTTTTGATAGTCACCCATGAGCAACACAAATCGAAAAATGACTTTATTACTTGCTTTTAATTGTGGATGAGGGAAGGCTTGCCATGTGGAAGAAGTGACACGTTACGCCACCGCATAGATTGAATTCAACATAAATTAAAGACCTAGTTTATCTTGTAGTTAAAAGTTGAACATAACGTCTCATGAAATATTGTGAAAGGACATGTTTAGAGTATATATTTGGGATGACTCTCAGTTACTACCACAATTTATACCTCAATATCTGTAAAAATGACTGAGTTGCAGAGATTTTTGTGCTGGCTGTGGTGGTCAGCTTGAATTAGATTGTCTTCAAAATGTAATCAGTTGTGGATGTTCCCTCACTAATTACTTTCTAAATGCTTCATTAAAATTTATTTTGCTCAGTTATTTTGCTAACAGATAAACAGGCTTGACTCCAACTCTTACTGCTAATGCTTGATGCGAGGATATTCACGGTGTGTTGTAGATATGTGATTTGAATTACTATAGATACTAGTCTGTAGCATAATATTCATATTTTATCTAGGATCATAACTTCATTTGATAACGGATATATGAAAGTAAAATGTCTGTTCTAACATGTCGTACGTGTGCTTTTCTACATGACTGAATGTACAAACTCCCAAAAATGTTTTGTATAATCTAAGATATGACAGGCTGCAGAAATCGTCAGATTTAAGAACACAGTGTAATCAAATATCTGGTATTTTAAAAAAAAAGTTTATTTTTGTTAAAATGATACCATTCAAAATGGCAATAAACTGTTGCTGCATTTTACGACTGTCCACAACATTAACATTTATTTCAACAATGCCAAGTAAGAAAATATCCAAACATTTACAGGAAGATCGTGTTAAAAATGAGTCTTACGCACACTTTAAAGGCATAAATACAACTTCCCCTCTCTCCGCTCTGTCTTCCCAATTATATTATTGACTTCTCTTCTTGCCTGCTTGTATTCTGAACTGGGTGCTGTCTCCTAAAGTCAACTCGGTGGACATTGTTATCTCAACATTTGACCATAAACATGATCTCTTGTTCTAACTGAGCACATGAGTCAAACCTGGTCTTAATAGCTAATCTGTGTCAACTAACAAGCTGGCTGCAGAACAGTCTCCTGATTCACTGATTGAAGCTTACAGAGGCGCAGGTATAGGATGTGTATTTTTTGAGGGAAGGTTTTTGTATATGTTCATATAAAAGTGACTGTAGAACGTGCGCTCGTTTGCACGTGCATTCACATTCATTGGGGAAATATGGAGAAAGAAATACCAGGCCAAAATTTGCATTACTCCTACATACCTGCTGCCAAGATGAGCATTGAGAAGCTTTTTAATGTACAGCTTTTACTCAGAGCACACATGCTGTTGCACTACCGCTTCCTCCATTGCAAAAGACACTCCCTTGACTGGGCATGCTGCCATTAATCAGCTAGAATGAAGGGTTAGCCAAGTAGCACGGGAGCTAAATACCATCTTGATTCAACATCTAAGATAGTGGACATCCCACCCAGAGTTCTCACCAAAGCAAGAGAGTGAACAGACTATACATTCCTTTTTTCCCCTTACCCCCCACGCCCCACTACCTTTTGTGGGTAAAGGTATTGTCTGTTCACTCACGTGGAAAGCAGTTCTGGTTTGTTTTCTCATGACCCTGCAATATACTGGCATTGAGTTTAGTCACCGAGCTGAGACAGATGGCCAAGCATCATGGTGCATGGCAAATCGGGAAACGAAAACATGCCTGATCCGACACAAGCCTGTGTTGTTTCTCTCCAGCAATGTGATTACACAGGGTATATTCAGAATATAGCAGGAAATGGAAGCTAGGAGTCATATGAAGATGGGGGTACAAAGCTGACCTTGTTTTTACAGCAATCTCCAAACTTAAAAAAGTTACCAAATCATTTCAAACATGATAAAATGTCAACATAATCCTCCTCTTAGTGAGACAAAGGTAAAGATTAAAATGGGAACAAAAAATGTTGCCATGGTAGCACCTGATGTCTCCCTGTCCTCACTTTACTGTCACCCACCTACTTCCTCGCTCTCCATTGTTCTTCGAGTAGAAAATAGATCTTCGGTGCAGAAACAGAACGGGTGTGAGTTGAGGATGGAGGAGGTGTGAATGGAAAGGAGGAGAGAAAAGTTAAGCCTGTGGTAATCAATAGGGTGGGATGTGTCAGGTGAGAAAAAGAAAGAGAGAAATGGGAAAAGGGGGGGGACGGAATAATACCCTAGAGTTAGAGGAGTAGACAACGATGAACAAGATCAGATAAGTCAGGAGGACAACCATGTAAGCAAAAGTCAAGAAAGCTGAGCAGGACGAAGCAAAATGGTGAGCAAATGTTAGGTCGAAGGATGAGGGGGAGACATTTTGGGAGGATAGGATATAATGAAGCAGAAATAAGGAGTGGAAAAGAAATGAAATGAAGTAGAGCGAAATGCAATCTGAAAATAAATAAATTACCTGACCTCTCACTAAGAGCAAGGCAGGGAAAAACTGATCCTTGTGTAAATGAATGCTTTACCACTGAAAGCCATTTAGTAAAAAATATCGGAACCAATCAAATTCTTTTCAGGCGCTGAAAAATTACCAGCTAGTTGAATAATAACATAGTGGTTAAAAATGATTTCAAACTGCTCTGGGCAACATTCTGATCTGAACAATATTACAAATTACTTCGTGTCTATGTGTCTTGCCAGAACCCTTAATTTATTTTTGCTATTAAGAATAAACATGCAGTTGAAATTAGATGTTGCACTCTTAGCATTAGGCTACACCAGAAAAAATGATGCCTCAGCTTAAAAAAACCCCTGAATACAATAAAATTAAGCAGCTTTTTAACATTATTGATTTTGCAGTGCACATTGAACAAATAAAAAATGTTGAAAATACAGTTTTTTTTATCAAAATTATTTGAAGTTTGTTTCCTAAAGTGCTTGATACAGGCGTACTGTCTGTCTGCAGAAATCCATTATTACCATTTTGCTCTTGCAATGTCATTATTGTCCACAGATGCCTGATAATCCTTCATCTTTGCAATCTGTCATAAAAGATCAACACGCACACATACGTTCACACAGACACACTCACAAACACATAGATGCCAAACCAACAAGGACCACTCTATCTGCTCTTTTATTAGCTGAGCCTGTTTTGAGCGGTTCAGTACAAAACATTTCATGTGCACGTGCTCACAAAAGATCCTTTGTCATAATTACAGCTGCACAAGATTGACCAAAAAAAAAGAAAAATCTACGGAGCAAACCTCCATACAAGCAGTGGTTCTTAGTGATGAGATGGAGGCCATGGATGTAAGTCTTTCTGTCCTTTTTATGTGTTGATCAGCGTGTGCTTGGTCACTGGCAAGTGTGTGTCTATTGGCAAGCAGTGACTTATATTCAATTAGTACACCTGCCACCTCTACATGCCTCGGCGTTCCAGAGCTCAGTAAATCAGCTTGCCTGACAGCACACCGGTCGATATTAATATTAACGTCTCCATAAATAATGTTATTGTAGGGCTGCATGTTAATGGTTCCTGAAGTGATGGACATGATAAAGTGGGGAAAGTGTTGTATTGTGGTGCATAGGTTTAACAGGGAGAAAAAGCTAAAGAGAGAAAGAGAGAGAAACTAAATCCTCTACAATGTCCTTCAGTTGGTGACACTGAATTGGAAAGGTGCCGAGGTGGTCGCAGCTGTGTTCCCATACCTAAATGGCTTGGGGGACGGGGACATTGTGAGTGTGTGTGTTATGTGTTTGGTGCATTGATAGAAGGTGGGAGTGGAGAACTGGACTGCTGGATTAATTATCATAAATCATCTCCCAGGTCACATGTTTAAGCCTGCTACTCAAACGTGTCTGACCATTTGATTTCCACTAAAGGGTGTGAGCTGTGGGTGCATTTCTGACAGGAAAGGTCCAGAATTGAATGAAAGAATAGGTTTACGGTTTGGTAACAGTCAGCCATACTACATTCAGATGCCAAACATATCCTCCTAATGTTTTCATGCAATTTCGACAAATCTGCAAATTAGCTATTAGCCATTGGGTCCAAAAAGTCAGTTGTCCACATCACAAGGTAGTCTGAAATGTCAACACATTAACTTAATTGTAACATCTTACACGTTAAACGATAAATGTTTGAATTACCACAGTTTTTATAAAGTTTATTTTTTACCTAAATTGATGAGATAACAGCTAGTCCAAGTTAATTATTCTTGTTTTTTTATCATTGTCTCATGCAAAACTGACAGCGATGTAGAAGTTGAAATAACAATTGCCACTTTCAGATTGAAGTTATTTTGAGATGAAGGCTGTTCAAAAGAAAAGCCACAACAGGTAGGATATTCTTCTTTTTGAAAGTTGTTCTTCAGAAGCCCACTTTAAAGATTTGAGCTGATCCTTTATCATTGCAAGCAAATCAGCATCTGCCATAAGACCTGCAGAAGCCAAAGGTCCAGTGTCAAAACAAGAACCTCTTAAAAGATAAAAACAGAGCTTTTCTTCTCAGTGCACAGGGCAATAGTTTACACAGTGATATTTTGGGGATTTTATTGATTTGTTAAGAAGAGATATCTGGTAAGACAATGTGTTTTTCTCTGTGCTGCTCGGCTGTTAGTACACACAGACACATTCCTTCTAAGTGACTTCTCAGCACGTCCAGTCCTCTACCTGCTGGCCTCTGAGTGGCTCCACGAGTTCAAGGAAAGCTCATCACTAGTCGCAATTGGAGTGAGGAGTTTTACTCATTCGCATGCTCCCGCACACGGACAGAACTGAATTTCCAGCATACAAATTCAAACTGTCGATGCTATGGTCACAAGCTTCCCCGAACGTCTCTCTGAGCTGCAGAATAATTTTTGCTCCCACTAGGAGCTTCCCTTTAAAAATTCACGCCCGAGGGGAGGGGTTGTCTTCTCAACGAAGCATCCAAAACTTTGTAAGCATGAAATAATTCCTATTTTCATGAGATCCTTTGTGTTTATACAGTCTTGAGAGATTTTTTTAAAAGAGATTAGCAAACATTATCCTCTCACGGGCGTGATCATGCAAATAATTGAATGAATGAATGAATGAATGAATAAATCACTGCAGAGAAATAATACTCAGCCCTTCATGCTCATCTGCGAGGGAGGAGGCTGATGCGCTGTGCAGTGATTGGTGATGAGAGGAAAGGATAGGTAAACACACACACACACACACACACACACACACACACACACACACACACACACACACACACACACACACACACA
>JAVKLF010000083.1:5617060-5628698 GCA_034783495.1 Millerichthys robustus | reverse complement strand
CCGATCAAATTAAGATCACTTGTTCAGACTGCTTATTCGTGGGTTTACTGATAAACACAGAAAAAGGTGATTTTACTCTAAAAGAACCCATATTTCCTCATAAATACTTTATGAGAAGGATGTATTTTCAACTAAGTATTTCATACTAGCTGAACCACTACAATAATAACAAAAAAAAAAACTTTGATCTTCTGAGACAACATTTAGAGTAGCAGTAAAGCAGCTTGTTTACTAAATACTGGCCTAAATATTGAAATCTGACATATGGATCAAAACGTTTTACATTGGCTGAAAAGTGTCTGGCTCATTTTGTTTCATGAAGCTGGAACACCAACAGATAACAAAACCTGCTTTCATGTTCAATCATCATTTAAGGATCATTTTTTAAGTTTTATTTTGTTCAGATTTGGTGATTCGGGGCCTCAAAAAGGCCAACATGGTGATGAGTGAGTGTTTTTATCGAAGCGTCATATAAACCAGTGAGTGGAGAAGGGTTTTCTGTTCATTTATTCAAAGTCTACAGTTGCAAGAAGCATCAAAAAACAATTACACAATGACACTCCCTTGGATCAGCAAGTCTGCCCTTAAAAGACCTTGTAAAAAGTGAACTGTAAAGAATTCTTAAAACAATACAACCAGAAAGATTCTTGAGTAATCTTAAAACAGTGCAAACACATTGATGTTATATGGCAAAGGTTGCAACGGTTTCAAGTAATTACTGTCTCTGGTAAAATTATACCTCTGCAAGTATAGCAATGTAATTATGTGAAGGTAAGCGTGGGCTTTCGTTAGCTTAAGTCCAGAGCATGAAAAAGCAAAGGTTAATGAGTGTTTCCACGTCTTCTGCAGTTGACCTCAGCTTAAAAATGCTTGTACCCACAAAGCAATCACAGGAATGTCTCATCTTAATCACCGTTGGCTCATACATTATGATACACGCATAAGTACCTAGACAAGCAACATACAATGTCTACCTCCACATGAAAAAAATCTCTATCTGGCTTAATCATTTACCTGGATCAGCCTAAACTCACTATTAACTGCCTTAAACAACAAGGACTGAGTCAGAGTCTTAAATATTATCATGCAACAGAGTAGAATAAAATGTCCATGACCAGCTATTTCAGCTTATAAAATGATCAGCTAATATTTGAAATGTATTTATTTTTTTTACGCATTACCGATTTTAGCAGGAAGTGAGATATCGTATAATGAGGTTCAGCTAAGGGGGGTAGTCATGACATCGTCTTGTTTGATTTAAAAAGGTGGTAATAATTTAGTGATGTTTGCTGCATGGATTCATCTAAAAACACTAAACATAGTGGGTAAATTGTTAAAACTTTCATTTGGTCAAAGACGTTTTGTTTGAGTCATCCAAGTACTAGAATAGTGTCATTAAATTTGTAGTGAACAAAGGCTTCTCTGTTCCATCTTTTATAATAAAGGAGTAAAAGATGGAGTTCCTCATTGATGGTTTCCTTCTTTCAACTTCTCCCATTTTTTCTTAAGAAGCTCAGACTGCAGCCTTTTTTTAACAACTTGAGTACTTTCAAACATTATTTATTTTTTTGTCTCTTCCTTTGCTTTGTGAATTGATACCATCCTGTTCACCGGTCAAATTTAAGTCCTCAAATCCTGTAGCTTGGATTTAGCTGTGGTCAACCTTTATCAGGTTTGTTCTATTTCTAATTATCTTTATTGCCTGCAGCTATGCACAGGTGGTATTAACTAAAGTTGTAGAATCATTTGGGTAAAAAACATTTATATATGTTTTTAATTTTAATCATTTTGAAACTTATTTCCATTTATTTACAAGAGAGTAGATACAGAAGAAACTTGAGGAAAATCATACAACTTCAGTTGTGCTCCAGTTTGAATTCAGGCCAGAGCTTAAGTCCAAACTGCACCTATAAACAGCTTTTCCTCTTCACCTGATATGAAGCATCAATTCTTCTAGTGCAGCTGGGGAAGCTTAAAAGAATGTGCATCGCTTGCTTTAAGCCAACAGTGGGTCTGTACGTATGTGTGCAGCAGATATACACACGCTGTTGGGTTGGGCATCTATATGTTGTTATGATGTGCAGTAGAGCAAAGAGGACTTATCAAACCCTGAGGTGTGAGCAGCTAGAGTGGGAAAAATGACTCAAAGCACCTGGACACAATGTCCATTTCGGCAAAAGGAAACAAGGTTCAAAGGTAATTCACTGTTAACCACATAATGTTTCAAAATGTCTGCCCAAGCAATCTTCAAGGTCTTTTCTATAACCTTTAATCAAGCTTACCTAGAAAAAGAAGATAATACACAATGATCTGTGATATTGTGAAAATATTGCCGATGATATGAATCTATATTTAATGAGTTTTACACAACCCACTCATTTGTCATGCCAAGTTTAAAAATGAAAGTTTGATAACAATCTAAGCTTCTCGTTTAGCACTGTGTGATGGTGTCAGCAATTAAACTGAATGATGTTGTGAGAAAAATTAGAAAAGCAATTATTATATCTCCTTATAATAAAAATCATGCACATGAACTTTAAGAAAACCCCAATAAAAGTTGTGTATTTTTGCATTATTTTTTAATGACTATATTCCTGTTTTTCTTTCTAAGATGATTTTAGTTTATTATTAACTGAGGAAGTAATTGGAAACAGCAGTACATCTTATACATGTCGTTTCATTGATTATCGGCTTTGGTGTCCTGTCTCTTCTGTTTGCTGTTTGTTTATTTTCTGTTCAATAACCTCCGACAAGCCAACTTAAGTGAATAAAAAAGAAAATATACTGACATTGTAGCATAATATAGGCAGTAATACTGCTTTTATGATTTTAACTTTCACCCCATTTTGAGCCTTTGTAGTCCCACAGACCTACTCCACTCCACAGCTGACACTGAAGCACTTGATGGCTTTTGATGCACCCAGTCGCTCTGTACTTGTTCTCGCTTTGGACCACAGGCAAAACAGTAAAGCAAACACATAAATGAAGCATTTGTCTGCAAGCCCTCCCGGGCTGTGTGACAAGCAGAGGAGTCGGGGTGATTCCATCAACCTGACAGGCTACTTCTTGCAGGAGAAGAGTTAATTGCTGTGGGACCAAAGCAGCCTTCAACATCCATCAACAAACTTCCTTCGTGCTCCATGGGGTTGGAGGTTGGGTGAAGCATGAGAGAGTGATATTAGGGAGGGATACAGAAGGCACGGGGGTGTGAGAAACATCTGATTTTCTTGGAAATCATGGGCAAATAACCTTCAAACAAAGCAGCACTGCTGTGCTGCTCTACCATGGAATGAGTTGGGTTTTAGTTAAAACATATAATTTCAGATAAGCAGAGCAGCTGCTTATAATAATGTCATATAAATTAGAAAATAGGTCTGTTTTGTCAAAATGGTTTCATGACATAATGTTTACATTTTTCACCAAAACAAAGATAGTTGAGATATTCCAAACACAAATAAACTTCTACTAGATCAAGACGATATCAAGAAAAAAAAAAGTAGAAAACAAAAAATAGATTTATGACATTACAAAACTAACTTTTATTAAGTTTGAGATAAACAGACAAAAATATATATCTTCAAATACATCCAATCTGCCTCCCTAATGCAAAGAAATGGAGTGGAACAAACCTATTGCAATAGTCACATCAGTCCAAAGTTTTTGAGGTTGATGTTGGGTACAACCTGGTTTCAGGAAAGAATAAGGGATGGATACAAAACAGGAAACATGATTAAAACATGAACTTGTTGTCGTGCATCACAGAGCAGAGCAACCAAAGGATTTTCATGCATTCAGCAGATTTTGTGTGTTTTACATAGGAAGCAGTATACTTGTGCATTTAGGCTGTATACTTACTCACAGCATTCGTGTACTGTATCACAATTGTTAAAAAGAAAAAAAAAGGATATAGAAGCTAATAGTCTTATAAAACTCAAAACCAAACCTTCGTCACTCACAGCAATATTAACCAAAGTCTTGAGTCAGAAAAAAACAAAAGATGATTATTATTTCCTGTAAGATGATGAGAGTCCAGTGAATATGTGTGAGTGACAGTATTTAATCGCGCGCCTTTAAAAGCTATAATTATTTTTCATCTGTTCGTTGTTTAACCAGAATTCAGTCCCCCTCAGCGACTATCTTCTCTTTGGCGTTAACGATGACTGTGAAACTACCGAGTGGGAAAGTGTGGAGTCAATAAAAATGTGATGCAGTCCACACAAATACAGCAAGTAGCAACGACTAAGCAAAAACATTAAGTATGGATAAAAGAAATGCTGATGTCATTTCAATGGGATATTGAATAGCACATTGTAGTTTATAGACTAGAGAAACAGCTTGCAGAAAAATACAGTAGAAGAAACAAAACTAAAAAATAATTGTACAGCAAAATTTCTTTATGCAGCACTTTAAAAATAATATAATAAAAAAATTCAATAGGAAATGCTTCACAACTTTTTCCCCTGCAAGAGTAATAGTAAATTCCCAGAATGTGAAAGGTATTAATCCAATATTTCCTTCTTGTAAAAGTGCTGGAAGCTTGGTTAGATTAAAACAATAAAATAAAATAAATCAATTTTTATATTTGCCTCATTGTCATTTTTGGTTTCTTTAAATTTGATGATGATTGATGACAATGCTAGAAAAATATCACCATATGGTCTTTCATGTTTATATTTTAGATTAGAATGATCTATTGTTGGGTGCTGTGGTGCCTGAGTTGCTAAAACTGTTGCCTTTCAGCAAGAAGGCCAGGGATATTTCCGGGCAGAGTTTGCATGTTCTCTCCATGCATGCGTGGGTTTTCTCCGGCTTCCTCCCACAGACCAAAAACATAAATTTTAGGGTAATTGGTAACTAAATTGTCTTTTGGCGTGAGTTCTTTTACTTGGTGTCACAGATATCTAACCAATGAAGACACCCCAAAAAGAGCAATTTCAGAAAAACACAGGTAAGCGTGATTATTTTTGTTGTTGTTGTTTAGAAATTGTCACTGTTTTTATCCTAGGCCAGTATTAGTTGTTATTTTTATAATGTTGTTATTCCTTATGAAAATACAAACAGCTCTATTAGTATTCATGGCATCAACATTTCTCATATTTATACACTACCTATCCTCTTTCAGTTGTGTTTTATCTACTCCAGCTGAAAATAAATAACTCTAACATATACAGATATAAAGTGAGTTGTTTACAGTCTAAGTTAGAAAAAGTGCCAACAGTGAATAAATTTCCATATGTTTTTGAAGTTTGCAATTTCTGCATTTTGTTCTAGTTAGGACCTCAATTAAGTGGATAAACATAAATCTGTTTTAATTACTTTTTCAATGTAAAGGAAAAAAATGTGGTACTTTATTGATAATTTAATTAGAAATCCATTTAGCTGTGGGATAAGATAGAGCTTTTTAGGCCTTTTAAAAGTGTTGTAATGTAGGTTCAATCCCTTTAGAAAGTGTGATAATGTAGTTTTTTGACTTAGAAGCAACTGATTTATTTTTCTTGATGTGATTATCTTAAAAATAGAATATATATTTTTTTTCTTTTATTATTGGTTCTGGTGGTAGTTAACACACTGATGCTAATTTTACACCAAAAACGCCTCGGTTTCTCTAGTTTGTGCCCCAACTTTCCTCCTTCCTTCCTTTTCTTTGCAAAGGAGTCAAGATAAGCATTGTACTCCTGAAGCATCACTATCTCAGGCTATTGTTGCTTTGCTGATGCAGACACTAAACAAACTGGTAGCTTTTAGCAGATGTAATCAGAAAAATGTAGCTGACCCGATGAAGGAAGATAACCACAAGATTCTAGAGAAAGTGGACAACACTGCAGGTGCCTTCTTCTTTTTAAGAAGGAATAAAAGAAAATTATTTCCTGTACTGTGTATGTGTGTGTGCATATACATAATCAGATGGCAATGAGAAAATAATAAACCTTAATTGGCATATAAAGAAGCTCATACAAACAAATGAGTACACCATTTGAGTAAGTGTCACGGTTTTGTAATCCCAAGGAGTTTGAGATCAGGTTGCTCAGGAAGGATTTTCTGCATAAAACAGTTGCAAAAATCTATCATGCAAGTTTGCTATGGTAACCCCTACAGAATGGAGGACCCAGAAGAACAGCAGTTACAACATTTCTTAGTAAATTTACCTGGATAACTTGTATTACAGAGGGAATGATCAATGTATGTTTGCCTGGTCAAACTCCATTGTTTTCCCAATAAAGACATACAATTTCCTCTTTGATAAGTTCACAACATTTAGCTTTACTTTCATTCAAACATGCATTATTTTTATGTTTTACTTGAACCCGTGTTTGGCAAAAACAAATGTGTTTTTCCTTTTTAAAACAGCATAAATTTACTAAAGGTGTATAACCCAACATAGCTGTGAAATACACATTTGCCTTTTTACGAGCTAATATAGCTATTTGTCCCTTAAGAGCTGAAAAGATAACATTCAATGACTTCACACTCCATTATGAGCCACTTAATATTCCATGCAAACCTGGCATTTGGCTTGATTGAGAGGCTGTCCACTGGCACTAATTGGTCTGTAAACATTTGAGCAGACACTCAGAGTGTACTGCTGAATGTTGGAGTGAACAGGTTGTTTCATACAAAAGCCCCTTTCCGCCCACCGTTCCTCTTTACCACTCTCTTTCCGCAAGCCTGGCTCTTTAATGTATTTAATTGTCAGAGTAAAAATGTTAATTGCATTTCATTATATATAATTTATGGAGTTTCAGCTGAGGGGTTCTTTAATACCCATCTAATTTGAATGGCATCACCGGGAAGCTGCTGCTGATTGTGTGGGCGCTCTCCGAGTTGATCTGCCAATTAAAGCCTAGGTATGATAGGCAGGTAGTGTTTTTCACACTTCTGTTCTTTTTTACACTTCGCTCAGATTGTAAATACACAATGCTGGCTTAAGAAATTTCCAAATAACTTACTTAAATTGTACACTCAGAATGTCTAAAGTGATTTACATTTACCAAACTCAGTTGAGTGGAACCAGTTGACATAACTTCATTAGGTAAATCCAACACATCTGGTTTTTGAGTGTGTCTTTGTTTGAACTGTACACTATATACTGACTTTTTGAATTTCTTTCATTTCATTTTAAAAACTGACATTTTACACATATTAATAAACAGACCATTTACACAATTATAGCTCATTTTAAATCAATTGGCATAAATTTTATATAATGTTTTACGTATATTGTGACAAGTCACTGTGGAAATTTACCTTTAACGGCTGCACAGTTTACTGTTCATCTTCACCATCAAATGCATTAATTAAATTATGTAAGAATGTGAATATATTGCACCTTAATTATTGCTTATTTGTTTTTTTGAGAGAATATACTCAGCGTCTACTGTCATCTACCAACAAGGATGGTGATGAATACTCGTCACATAGAGTGAGCGCAAAATTTGAAAAGTAGTAATGAGTCTTGGCTTTTGAAATAAATATGGACTTTTATCCTCTGCAATAACCTGTATTTTATTCATTTCACTGGATTTTTTGTGCCAAATCACCAAATAGCAATGCCTATATATATATATGTATATTTATAAAAATTTTAGGCCAGACATAAGTCTTTAGGACCCAACTTATCGGGTGAGACCATGAAAAGTCAGCTGTAGTCGAGCGTATGGCAATGATAAGCAAAACAAACAAAGCATTTAGAATTGTATTTTAGATTGGGATTGTAGGTGGTGAGAATGAGAATGCAAGAATAAGCTTTGCTCCTCTTCCTCTTCAAAGGAGCTGGGATAGCTACTCTAAAAATATCTTCCCAGCAGCTAATCACAGAGAAACAGGCCTGTGGTAGCAGAGATGCTTGCTGTTAGACTCTTTTGGCTTTGACATGATGATGCACTGAGCTAGAGAGTCTGGACACATCTGAATGCTTTGATCAATAGGGATGCAGTCCCTCTGATATACAGTCTGGCCTGAACACCAAAGGGTTTTAAATCCATAAATCTGATTTGGCTGAGGCAATGGAACATGAAGTATTGGTATGCAATACAATAACAAGATCTGCAAATAAAAATTTATTAGGAAATTAGAGTGGCATTAATTGGTGAAGAAGATGAAAGATGGTGACAACTTATTGAAACAATTTTCAGCTCAAATGATAAACTGCGAAAGGCTCAGCTGTGTTGAGGAGCTTAAAGATCAGCAATTTTCAACCAGTAACCCTCTGCTGATAAACCAATGCAAAGTCTAATTGTGTTGGCAACAAGGTTTTTGAGGGCATGTATTTTCCAGAACATGAGCAAAAATGTTGAAAGAAAAATACCTATTAATGGTTTTGAAAAGAAAAATGGTCAAGGGTGTGAATAAATCCTTTTCAGAGCTGACCTGCATGCTATTGCTGTGTCTAGACTCCAATTTTCCTTCCCATGACCCTTTCTTCTCATCTTCCAGCATGAATGATGCTCATAAGTTGACCCACCATAAGAGCATTCTTGGGCCAAGCACAAAGGTGAGGGTGAGTGTACAAAGACACAAAGAGATTACTTAATACTCTACATCCTGTGTCAGGAACACATCCTGAATCCATTTGGACAAATGGGCTTACACAGTCTTGGAAGAAATTTAAATGTAATACTGATTTGCCCTGCTGCTTTCAGCCTGCTTGGCCTTAGGCTTACTGCAACTGCAAGTGGATCAAAACAGAAGAAAACCACTCCAGAGCAGTGCATACCTGTGGGTTGTTTAACGTTGGTACAGCGTGTGCAGTTAGAGAAACCCAGAGGCTGACATCACTCAGACAATAAGGGAAACTACACAACTTGCAACACATATTTATTTATAGTTTTGCTGCATAATAAATTAGCCTTTCAGTGATTCCTCAAGACACAACTGCTAATTAAAAATTAAACAAAATACTTACTGTATAGAAAAAAAATACTTTTGCACACCTTCACTCAAAACACACATATGATTTAAAGTGCTGATTTAAATCTATCTAAGGCAATGTTCACACTGCAGCTCTTAATGCTCAATTATGATTTTTATTTATTTAAATCTGATTTTTTTTGTGAGGGGTGGACATTTACATTATATTTTAAATACGACCTCCATCAGACCTCAGTGTGAACTCTTTACAACTCTGATTCAACATGACATGTCACATTCAGCATGCTGGTTCCTGATGCAAATATGGATGCTACATGTTAGTTTGTTGATTCTGAAAAGTTGTTGTAAAATCAAGTGTTCAGCACATACTGAAAAGGCCTGGTTTGGGTCTGGGTTACATTTGGCTGCAGTGTGAATGTAGCCTTAGTCCCAGCCTGGCTTTCTTGTGATAAATACGTTTGTAACTCAGTGGAGGAAAGAAGGTAATACAAATGGATGGAAGTAAACTTCCTCTTCAGGTCTTTGCTGATTTACAACAAATAAAAAAAAATCCTTTAAAGTTGAACTTTATGTAAAGGCACAAGTGCAGCTATGTAATGGGTCTGAATCGGAGCCAGAATTCCTCACCAGAATTACATCAAACTCTCTGGACAGAACAGACGTAGGAAAACACTCTGTTGTGACTAATTGTAATCATCTCAATTAATTGCCAGCATACATGATGCCCCTCATCGTTATGAGTGATTATGTCGTAAGTGGGTCTGCCCCATGGTGCACCAAGCAGCCAATCTTTTGCAGTCTAATTATATAGGGACTTATCGTGTCCTTAATGACTTTGCGTGTTGCCTACTCCTTAAGAAGCTTGAGATAAAGGCGAGGACAAAATGATGTAAAGCACATTATCATTGGCAATAGAGTCCTAGAGGCATTACTTTAAATAGAGCTCGATTCACTCTTTGTAGCTGCGCTACAAGATATGAGAAAATTAAAAAAAAAAACACTAATGAGTGCTCCTACCCTTGATTTGGAATCTGCCCAGACTTAAGTTATACACAGAATGGAAGAGTTGGTTTAAGAAAGGAGACTTTTCTTGATTTAAAAAATTATAGAAATATTTGCATGATTGTAAGCTTTTGTGTTAGGTTAGAGCATGGAGCGAAAAAATAGTTTAATTAATGATGATGCAAAGTTGTTAAAAATGTGTTCTGTATGGGTTTTTGTTTTTACAAATACTTAGTTCAAAACATAAGAAAGAAAACTGATGTTTGATGTTTGTGTAAAAAAAAATCATTAAAATAACAGCCACAGTACAGTACTTTTACAAATTTCAAAATCAGTGACTTTCTTTAGTTACATGAGATAAAATAAAAGCAATGTAAAAATAAATTAGCCAAATTGACAAATATACCAACTGCCTAAATTGCAACTTTAGGGTATAAAAATAACCCACCTAAACCCAACTGACTTATGGGTAACCAACCAAATACAGGGTCTGTTAGACAGGAAGCAGCAAAAGTAAGATGAGGAAGGAACACACACAAACACATAACTTGTGAGGCACCTAAAAACTATAATCTATCACCGTAGGTTGAATGATTTGAACTTTAATGAAAGTAAAATGTTTTGTAGAATTCTTTTTAGCTCTAAAATAATTGACAAGTCTATAAATCAGTGTTTTGCATGTTTCTGAAGCCTTTGCACGTTAGGAAAAAAAAAAATCACTTATGAAAGACATTTTGCTCTCCCAACATCTTATTGAAATTCAGAGGTGGGATTTGTAATTTCACACTGAGTGCTATTTTTTTTCACACCTCAACATTGCTCGAGTGATTAACTTGCACATCTTAAAATTGAGCAAAAATCCAACAACTGCATTGTCACGTTCTCTCCTGGAGTCATTCAACTGGCCATAAAATGATTCAACAAATGCAGTGTGGGAGAAAAAAAAATTGTCTGCCATGAACACTGACCCCTACAAGGGCGTCTAGTAAAAAAAGAACCTAAGAAATTACAGTTTGTCACAGTTGAAACAGATTATATATCCCATAAGAGGCTACATTAGGCTCATGTGCAACAGGTCAGGTGGAGCTGTGTGCTCCAGCAGATAACTTATCTTGGTCTGTCAGCAAGTCTCCGCTGTCCCTCGGATTAATTGTGTTGGTCCACTTGAGACAAGGATGTCACACCAGTGTACTCAGCAGCCTCCTCTGCAGTTATCATCAATTAGAAGAGGGAGAAAGAAAAACTCGTTTTATTCCGACAGTGCAATTGTACTTCAACAAATGCATATCTGTCAGTTTTTTTTTTTTTATTTGTTGGACATGTTTGTATTTTAACATTTTATTTTATGTTTCAGGGGGAGAGAAAATAATCCTTACAGATTATGCGATGATTTTTTTTTTTTTTTTAAGTAAATTAAATTTTAGTGGGGAAATCATAAAATAAGTCAAGTCAAGTAAAATTACAGGCAGATTTATCATTTTGGGCTGCAGTAAATCAGAAAGGAACTGTTTTCAGTACTAACGAAGAGTAAATATGTTTTACAGCTGCTGATACAGAGTCTAAGTTAAAATAGATAAAGTGAGTGTCAAAATGATGTGGTTGCTATCCGTGGTTCTGAACGGCTTTGAATTTGTGTTATTTTAATATTAGTGGCCATGTAGCCTAATGTTTTTTTTTTCTCTTTGTTTGTTATACTTCATGTTCATTTGATGGACTTTAAAATGACAGTCGCTCTCTGTCGTGCCGAAGCTCGTAAGCCTTGTTGTTG
>JAVKLF010000083.1:5603248-5616960 GCA_034783495.1 Millerichthys robustus | reverse complement strand
TGTTGTAAAAGGATGTTATTGTGAGCTTTATTATTTGGGTAAAAGGGGCCCGGTTATTTGCCCCACCTCTGGCCCGGTTCTGATTTGTTTCACTAGTGACCAAGACATAGTTAATTGTTTATAGGCACAGAAAAGCACAGTGTCCTGTTTTAGTTCTGATGAAATACTTTTACAGTCATTAGAAAGATGTAGAATAAACACACATCCAATGAATTATTAAGGAATTTGCGATGAAGTCAAAACTTTGAGCGTCTCATGTTCACAACATTCCATTAAACTTTTATTTTATGTACAGCATTTTTGTGGGTACCAACATTTTGGTGTTTTTCAGTGTTCTTTGCGATCCTCATGTTTCCTTTGTGTTTACTTTTACCTCTCCCTCGATCAGACCTCCACTGTGCTTATCACTCTCACCTGTCAGTAATTTGTAATCTGCCATCCTCCCAGGTGTTGCCCATTTTCTCTCTCCATCCGTTTGTATTTAACCGCTCTCTTGTCATTGCTTCCTCGCCGGTTCATTGTTTGGTTTCCATGCAGTCCTAATCATTCCACTGTCTGCTGGTTCGTCATTTGTTTATGTAAGTTGTCGCTGTCATGTTGGCTTTTGTTTTTGCAAGTAAATATTTAATTTTCTTTGAGCTCCTCATGTCTGCCTGCATTCTGAGTCATCCTGGTTGCAATCTTGACATATGTTTGGTCATCTGATTACATTTACAGAGTGCAGTGTTGAGGAAATCTTGCACAATTGAAGTTCCCCATCTTAAATAGGAAGTAACTATATATTTAGGGTACTTAAAAGCTTTAAAGTGTTTACCTTTTTATTATGCAGGATCACACTCAAACCTGTGACCCCATAAAGCATTTTGGCTCCTGATGACTTGTCCATTAAATTTTAAAGAGCACTTTCTGCCTGGCTGCTCTCACAGTAGGTCACCAAAAGCAGATACAGTACATATTTTTTCTTCGATTGGGGGGACTGCTCTTTGTGACTAAAAATTGTCACTATATATGTTTTTTTGTGTGGAAAAAAAGCTGACAATTCATTAACTTGTTAAATGATTAAATGTCAAAAAAATAACTCTTCTCATGTTTATTAGAGATTATGTCTGAATAATACAACAAACATTTTGAAATTATATATATAGTGTGTGTGTGCAATTATAGTTGTACCTTTCCAACAGTTATTGGACAGATTGTACATTCCCCCACCCTTTTCTGCACTAGCTTCTGCTTTGCCTGCCTATTCTGGTGCTCAGTTGTGCCAATTATTTGCTCCACTTGTCAAATTTGTCCTCCTTTCACCATCTGAGTCAACAGATGATCTAAAAGGTACCTACAGAACCTCTGAGAACCAAAGCATTCCTAACTGGTGCTTTCATTTGTCCAATTATGCAGCTAATTAGCAAATTTAAAGCTCAAGTGAACCTCAATAAAGATGAATTTAGTCAGCCAGGAAGTTTTTTGTTAGAAACCTAAACAGGAAAGGTTTCTCATATTTGAAATTTGACTATTTATAATTCACCTTTTTATGCAAATTAATATAGACATGCAATTGGCCTGAGGGAATGAAATGTACATTTTTAAAAGACTAAACACAGACGTGACCAAAAACATATGTATCACATTAATTGGTGTGTTATAACTGCTGTCATATTTGTTTGAGGGTGTATTTAATATGCAGTGAGTGTCCAAGTATCATTGGTAGCCTGCTAACGAGCTGCGGAGATGATGACGTGAGCTTCCACCTCCTCTTCAACATCCAACCTGACCACTGTGCCAAGTTTGCCTCAAAAGGATTGGTATAGATTTTTCAGTTTTGTAGGGGTTAGCCACCATTTCTTTTTGTACTTTTTCCTCATATTTTTGGTTACTTTAAGGATGTAAGAACACTAAAAGTTCAGTTCAGAATGCCTCAGGTTAGTGACTTTCCTCATTCTGCAAAGATCCAGGTCATCTGTTTAAAGACTGTCCTGTTTTTTATAAGATATTCTCAAACTTTGTCTGTTATCCCAGCTTCCAATTTTTTATCCTCAACGTCTATCTTTGTTGATGTTCGTAGTTCATTTCTCTGGAATCAGTGCCGACACAAAAAGAGGAGAAAAGGTGACAAGCGTTTAACAAAAGTTGACATCTCTCCTTTTGAAGCTGCTTTTATGAACCAACACAAAACAAATGGGACATGTAACACAGCTGCAGGCTAATTTTTGTTTCTGCCTACCGAAACGTTGCATTATTTCTGTCACATGGTCATCAGAGAATTGTGTGACTTCTAATAGAATTTGGAATAAACATGTCACACCTGCTTCACGTGTCACAGTTTGGTGTGTGCATATAGCCCCCAGGACATTACTGTTATACTGTTCAGTTTATCTGTAAATGTCTTGTGTTTCATAATCATCCTTCTTAACACAAGGTTTTCCAGTTTCAGAAAAACAAACTTCTCGGTTCTAAACAAACAGAATTTCCCATTTGTTTTTCACTGCAAGCTAGCTGCACGCAATTCACCCATTTCTCTCTTCACCTTCTGGCTTGACCTGGGCAGTCTGTATGCCACTCGAAATCACATGCCACTATTATAGTTCACTTTAATAGCAGGTCATCAACCTCCCTCCTCTGTTAGTACTGCTGCAGCTGGGGGAAAAAAACACATCAGTTCTTCCCATATGCCTGTCATGAGATTATGAATGGTTTCTAATAGAAAGATCAACAGGTGTGGTACCTTTTCCCACCTTAACGGTTTAACATCTATTATAGTGTCTGATGCTCTGGTACATGTGAGCAACAACTAATAACGACAGCAGTTTAAAACAGCATTAGATTAGGGTTTTGTATTATGTTTGCCAATCCCTACTTTTGAGCAAGGCTTACAACACTTGCAGTTGAGGTTCAATGTCAGGTTGATTTTATTGCAGGCTTACCAAAGAAAACAATAACTGTTGAAGTGGCCACTGCCAGCACTGCAAGACTTTCATCTTGTAGACCTTAATGACAAGGTTAGAGCTAAAGAACGTTCTCTACCTGCATGCCCTTTCTGCAAAATGAGAGCCGACTTGCCTGTCCATGCTACCAAGGAATTAATGTCCAGAACCCGAGCAGCACAGAGAGGTCTAAAATTTATGACTTGACTGCATGCACACATTCTAACACACGTGGTTTGACTATGTCTCCCTCATGAATGCACGTTTTTGTTATCGTTCTGTATGTTGTCTGAGAAGAAACAAATATGAAAATGCTAAAATTAAAAAAAACATAAAGTGATAACCTGATGCAAAGAAAAACTCTATCAATGTCCTTTTTGTGCTCTTGAGCATATTAACTGCAATCACGTTTATAGATAAAGGTATAAAGAAACTCTTCAGACTTTATGCTGCATAAGAAACAAGAAAAGCTAAATCAAATGTGTGCAGAAAAAAATATTGCCTCTCCTCAGGTCGTTCAGATTAATTCGGATTATCAGATCCTTCCATACTGGTGAGGAGAAGTTGAGGTGGACAGGACCAGAACTGTGACTGGCTGTCCTTTAAGAGGTTTGAGAGACTGACTCTTCACTTGGGAGAAGGGCCTTGTTAAGGAGAGCTTTCAGATGAATGGTGTGTTTCCCTGGACTGAAACTCAGTAAAAGTCGTAGGTAAACGGTTGTTAAAACTCAGGAGGGTGTGGATAGAACAGCAGTTGGAAACATCTTCTTAATACCTAACAGCCAATCAATATACAGTACTTATCACCTGAGTGAACTGAAGATGCTCAATAAAAAGATAAGACAGGAGAACTAGTGGCACAATAAGTGTGTGTATGCAATTGTTATGTCCAAAACAATGACACAAAGGTAGTCTTCAATTAAAGGTAAATTATTGTACATTATGCATATTTAGGATTATACAATAAACCAAGAGTTGTACAAATGTGCAAAAATCATTGTAGTACCGCAAACAATCACAAATGTTTAAAATAAATTGTAGGAATGTTATTGTTTCAGATTTTCTTTTTTACACCATAAAGAATACCACATGGCCATTTCAGTCTCACACTGCAAACATTATACAGTAAAGCTTTGAGGCAGCCAGCAGCTGAAACCTTGTCAATACATATTGAATAGAATCCACTCTGGCATTTGCTGTTTCATTTTACCATCAGATCAATATACTTGACCTGCCTCGGAAGGGGAAATATTTTGAAATGTTATACTCTGTGAGATTCTACAATTTAAGCAAACTTGATACATTTTAAAACCTGTGCTGTCAGTTCAGATACAAATAAAAGAAGAACATGCAAAGTGACTTATTGTGTTTTATCATCATTTTGAGAAGTAACTGAAGCGTGGAGTGGTTTTTAAAAAAAATTCTATGTCTTTCCATTGCATCTTCACAATGTTGAGTTCATTTAAAAGCTGAGGTTTTGTCAATAAACAACATAATGAATCTTTTGAAGCAGCAGAATTTGTTTGATTCAGTTTTTATTTCCACTTGTGACCAAAGTGAAGCTATTTTGGAGAACCATATTCTACTTCCCGGTGTAAATGCAACTGTCTTGATTTGTTCTCAGTCAGTATAGCTTGTTTTCACAGCCTGGCTTTGCAAAAGTGCCAACGTGTATTACAAACACACACAAAAACCCTTTTAACCTGACCTCCAACCCAAAAAACATCCTATTTCACCTTTTGTAAGACCTATCACCACAGTCTGTGTGCTGTGTACTGAATAACAATAGCTCCCTTAACACACATGTACAGATGACTCAAAATACACTCTTTCTTTTCTTTTTACCCCTCACACACTCCCCTGGTCTGTCATAAAAAATTATGACACTCTTCAAACCTTTTTTGGAGACAAACCCTGACAAACTGTGGAGGGCAGTGGGGTAAATCGCCCTCAGCTATATCACAGTTCTGCCTTGCATTTTAACAGCAGTGAGAAGGACCCTTCAGGGTAAGCAGCAGATTTGGACAATGCTGAATGCTTGTGTGTTAATTCATCTTGTCGGAAAGTGGACGACCTTCACTTGGGTTCAGACGGTGTTAAGACCACAGGGGTGGTTAGAAGATGAGTAAGTTAATCAATACACAACGTACTCTATCTGGGCTTGGCACCAATATTTTTGTCAGCTTGGAGAGCCATTTGTAATGCTGCCAAAACATCTAGAAAACAAGTCAAGCACAATTTATGTGTGAAGCCTTTTAAAAACGAGACAGATCACTTTTAACCTGTTGTATATTTTGCACTTGACAGATCTTGCATCCATTGATTGGCGAAACGGGTGTACTACAGAACGGCCAAAAGACTGAATTCTTTCAGTTTTTAAGAAAACTGGATAAACACCACAAAGCAACTGATCAAGTCCTATCAAACACCCATAAAACGAATGATGAATTACAACAATAATGACATCATCCCTGCCTTATTTCTCCAGAAGCACCATGAAGTAGAAAATGTATTTGATGAGAACAGATGTAACAAACCATATTCAAAAGGAGTACTCCCTGACTGGCAGGACACTAAATGCCAGCAGCTGCAGCTGATTCAGCTGATAAGCTCCTGAGCTTTATAGAACTGCAGACACTCTCATAGCCTCGCTGGAACGTCACATAACTGGTATGGTTCTTAGGGTGCTTGTTGGTTACGGTCCTGATTCTCCTGTGCTCTGGAGATCTCTGATGGTGAGTTTCAAATCATCTGTATATGTACAGTAGGATGTGGGACAAGTTCCAGTTGCAATCATCAAGCAGCAGAAAAGTGCAATTCAGCCAAGAACTTTAAGACTAGGTACATGGAGTCCTCATTACAAACGTGTGCGTATATAGGGAGTGTGTTTGAATGTCTTTATTGTCATGGTTGGCAGAGGGTGGAAATCATAGGTGTAAGTTACATCCATGTGTCACTGCTTGTGTTGAAACCATCCATAAATAAAATGGACACAGAAGTGCCGCTGCATCAGTTGTTGATGTGAAGGCACCTAACACGGAGCGTGTATGCTGCATATATATGCACGATGTGGTGGTGGTTTGTGGGCAGGAGGCACATTCATTTAACAAAATGAATAGCTCTTGGACTAAATTAAATTTCAGCTGGAATTAAATGATTGGAAGTAGTCTCCGTGTGTGCTACAGAGCACTGTGGGAGGGCAATATGGCTAAAAGGCTTTTAGAGGATTAATTTAAGTTTTTTTTCTCCTTCTTCTTTTTCTTCCATCTCTCCTGTACATGTTTTTTTTTATTTCTTTGTTCCCTATCCAGGTGCTCGTAAACCACAGCATTCCTTTTTGCGCTGACATTTAGTAGCTCAGAAATGGCATAGAGCCAGGCAACAGGGTGCTGCATACATGGAGTTTGGCTGGGTGTTGTGCCTATGTTGTCTATCTGGGAGAGACACTTTGAAAGAGAGAAACACACTTGCTGTTGTTTTGTTTTGGCAGAGCTAAAAGTGGGTGACATGCTGTGGAAGCTGTCAGGGTGGAAATAAGAATATAACGGGTTTGCAGCAGCAGTTATGGAATGTGTCCATCAAAACACATTTTCACTGAAAAGTATACATGTCAAACACACACCTCTCTTTCTGTTAATGAACTGGGAAAGCAACAACATTTTACACAAACACAGCTGCACTTTACCAGAAATATGCCAATTCTCTACCAGATTGTAGTACAAATCTCTCATACAGGTTAGAAATTAATTATATGATGGACTTTCTTATTTTAGTAGAGTTTTAGTAGCTAATTTCTTCCATGTCGTGCCTCACAACTCTACATAAACAATCCCACCTCCGACCCATCAGTCAATCAATCAAGCAAACAATCCAGTCCTTCAGTACACTAATCAATTAATCAAGCATCCAATCATAAATGGTTATGCAGAGGCTGATGATGCTTACACACAAACATCCTCTCACTTTAAATTAGCAGGCAAGAGACTGACAGTGAAAAGATGAATGAATTCTAGTTTACTGGGGCTTGTTTTGATGACCCATGTTCAGTTAAATTATTGCAGTAATGATGCCGTGACAGTGATGAATCACTCCTGTTCCTATTTCATTAGTGGTGTCAAAACGTACCCACTGAAAATGGGCTCACAGTGATTATACTGACCTTTTGACAAGATTTGCAAATATGAGAGTTTAGTTGTTTTTACTGTATATAGAATGTCAATTTGGCTAATTGTGTCAGTTCAGAAGAGATGAGGAGACTCCTGACATGACACAAAAAACCCTCAGGTTGTCAAAACAGATGAATAGTTAAACACATTCTTGCAGAAATTTGACTTGATCCTTACAAAATAAAATAAACCACATGTGACATTGTGAGAATTTTCCCCAACATGGTTCATTCAAGCTGTTGAAAAGGGAAACCACTGTAGTGTCATATTTGCAATAAAGTGAAGACTGTACTGGAAGAGAGCTAGCTGGGAGGAAGGATTTTTTTTAAATATAATGGCACAAGAAGTATAACAAAAATCTGTGCTCAATACATAGAAAAAAACTAGCTAAAATACTGAACATTGATCAATCGGTGCAAATGTAAGTGGTCATATTTTACAGAAAAGCTCTTGCAAATCATGTCAGTGTTTTTCCTCTCTGTTGCAGTTCACAAAACTTGATTTCCCTTGTTCGTTCTTAGCATTTTACAAAATCAAATTTGCTGTGGCGCAGGTGTGTTCTTCAAAACTCCTGTTTTTGTCACATTACATTAGTTCTTCTGGGACAAACAGAGACGTAGCACTGCCACTTTTCTGAGAAAGTGGCTGATGTATCAAACACTTTGAAAAGTTTACTTATTGTTCTATGATTACTTCACCAATGAGGGGGGGAGAGGGGTAATCAAAGATAATTGCAGCAAATGATTGTGATGTTTTAATTGTGCACCTGCCTTTGATAGTTTCGTTTGGCTTTACATAGTGTAACGAAATGTTTATCTCTGTGTGTTTGTGAGTGCTGCATCTATGAGTGTATTGTTGATGTCTTTATTTAACCTCTGCCTCCCGGAATTTTGTTCAGAGTTCTTATGAAAAAAAAAGAACTTTGAAGAAATGTTGAATTGACAGAACTTAACAAACCGATTCGGTAATGATCATAATGCTGCTTACAGTAAGTTTAGAATTATTTAAGCAAATCTGGTATTTTTGTTTTTTGTTTCTGTAGAGGCCTCGATAGATTAAAGGCTTTAAAGTTCAGTCACATCAGTATCACTGAGTCCATTTTCTACAATTATTGTTCGAACATGTGGAAAAAATATTGTAGTTTTGGATATTTTCATTTCTGCTGTGGAACGTATTTTAGGTTAAAGCTCTAAAAAACAAACAAAATAATAATGTTTTTCACAGTAAAATCTGTGAAACCAAGCTTTGAGTCATGTTGTTATCCAATCAGAGTTTTGTATGCTCACATGTCTCTAAACGGTTCAATACTAGAAATAACCACTGTTAGGGTATGAGTGTGTGTTTGTGTGTATCTGTGTGTGAACTATTGACATGTAATCAAAGTTGCTTCAACTCTGAATCTTAATTCTCCTCATCGCCTTGTGAAGTTCATGAAAATTAGCATCCCACAGAGTTTTAATTTGAATTTCTAATTGCAGGTTCCCAAGTGTAATTTATTGATGTTTGATCACGTGCATTGCATCAACAGCTTCACAGCTTTGCATATAATGTTTGATGACATCCACTCTGAGGAAACACATACTATATGTATATTTATATATATTTTTAGCAAAAATGATCAGTAATATACTTTTAAAAGCACAAGTTTTATGTTTTGAATTAAGAAATACCTTTAAGAGAGAGAAATAAAGTTGTTGTGAGTCCATTTGTTTGGATTTGACAAGATTGCAGGATACAAACTTCAAATTTCATTCTACTAATTTTTCATGTTCTATTTAAGAACCATGAATCCAATTTAGACCTGAAAGCTTTGCAGTTTATTCATTTACTCCTTAATAGTTTGAAAATTCAGGGGAAATGGATATACAAAAAAAAAAACCTACCAAAAACGGTATGACATTTAAAAAAAATATATCCTTTTTAAGATGCATCTAATTACGCTGCACAAAAATTAACGACAGCAGGCAGGCATTGCATAAACTGTGTAAATACCAAAATCAGAGACCGGTAATTGGATACTCCAAACAAAATCAAACAATGAAAGAAGCAAATGCAGCTAAAAATAAAATACTAGAGAGAAAAGCTGGTTTTGTTGACAGAGGCTTAGCTGAATCCTTTGCACATTATTTCCCCACATAATCTGAAATCATATGTTAGGAATACCATGACAGGCACTGAGAGGGAGCAGCACCCTGTTGATATTATCTCAGGGATGCCCACTGTCAAAAGCAGTAATGTGTTTAAGTGTAATAAAGTGAGAATGGAAGCAATGGGGAGGGAGATGAGAGGGGGAAAGATGGGGCGCGAAGCATACAAAATGCCTTTGTGGCTGAGTGTAATGCACCACAGACAAATAGTGCTGTTTTATCGCCTGGAGGAGTAGAAGGAGCTTTTAAATTCATGCTTACTCTCCAGGAGGCAGGGATGGCAGTGGCCAGTGACTGATGTGCCACAGAGATGCAGTGCATTGTGGTTTGGCTGTGTGCTGCAGTGCAAAATGGAATGGGAATTTTCATTTTAAGCAGTTTTAGGGTTTGATTAAATCAAAATCAAAACAATAAGTCTCAGTAAGTACCTTTTTTTTTCCCTTTACATAAAATTTGATGATTGGAGTGCCTAGTGGTGATATGTCAATGAGCAGGGACCTAAACATTTTATAAAACTAAAATATTACTAAAAACAACCATTTGCATAACCTCAATTCACTCAAGCATGTTAAAAGGATTAACAATTATCTTTACAGAATATAACTTCAGATGGTGACTGCATTTCATTGATTTCATTTCATTCAGTGCTGGCAGAGAAATGACAGAAGGTGAGGAACGCTGCAGTCTGAATAATCTGCCCAGATTAGACTTGTGTGTCTTAATATATGCCATGTTGAGCGTAAGGCAGGTTTCATGCAAAGTAGCAGCACAGCTTGAATCGACTACATAAACCGAGCCTGCGGGCCTCACTTCCTTCAGCAGAAACTTCTATCTAAAAGACACTTACAAAAGAGGTATTCAGAGCAACATGAAGTACAGTATCCTGCACAAAAAGCTTCAAATCCTTGTAAAGTTTTATCTTGTATGCAATTTTATGCAATTCTGAATTGTCACATGGAAAGTGAGTAGGTTTGTCTTTAAAATGACATCACTTTGAGAACCATTGAAAATAGTTCATTATATGTGAGATAATTAATGAGAGCTTTTGTTGATAAGTACAATTCATAATAGCATAACAGGTTTATAGTACTGATAGAGTTATATTAAATTTAACATACAATTACTGACATGCAGCTTTGAATTGCAATAAAAGGCAAAATGACATGGTGTCTGTCTATGTCTCTATTTCATTTTACTGTCTTTTATTTTCTCGTCCCTCTCTTGCTCGATACCCCCCACTCAGTCACAATTGACATGTCCATCAACATTGCAGGGTTGTGACAGGCAGTTCCCTGAGGTGAAACCCCTTTACACACTCTTACAGCACCACCGTACACGTCTCTATCCAGTTTCTCCTTCTCTTCATCTCTAGCTCTCTTATTGATGTCTGATTCTCAAACACGGACTGAGATGATAGGCAAAGAAAGGTCATGCAGAGAAAAAAAAAGCTGGCTAATGCGTGTATTTAAAAAGAAAAATAGGCTCGTATGTTAGTTCATTGTTTTAAAATATGTACAAATAATTACTTTAATGGTCAGGCTTATGAATATTTCAACCTTTGCCACAAATTTATTCAGTGAATTTATCTACAAAGTGTGCCAACATGGCTAAAATAGTGCCACCAAATGTCCCAAATTAATTAATTTATTTTTAAATTTGTCTGTCTATGTAATGAGCACAATTATCCAATTTTATCTGTAAACTGGACAAACAAATGTTGGCAATTTTACTTTTAGATCTAAAACAAAGCATCTTTGACTTGAGTTCAATAAGCACAAAGTCTTTTTTTTCCTCAAATGAGCTTCTGTTCATAAAACTTTAGCTGGATTGAAGTTATGAATTTACCAGTCCAGAAAAATTTATTTTCTCAGCCTTCATTACCAAAACATGTGACACTTGTTTTGCTGTTTTTTTTTCAAACTCTATTGTTCTTTTCCTGACATCGATCTTGTCTCATCCAAAGGAAGCGAAACAGACTAAAACCATTAAACTACCTCCATTATGTTTCACAAATAATACTCCTATTCAAGAATGTTGTAGTTTTCGTTCCTTCCAACATCTCCAAATGGTTTTTGTTGCCTCAGAAATTGCCATGCTGATCCCAGCCGGCCAGCAAACATTATTTTAGCATGCAGCCAAGATAGTGAGTGTCTTTGGAGAGCAGTCCCTTTGCAGCTCTGCCTTGCATTCCATTCCTGTTTGGCGTTCTTGTTACTGAGGACCAACAAACATTAACATCACATAATGTGAAAAAAGCTTTTAGCAGTGATAGAAGTTACCCAGAGTTCCTTTGTGACCTTGGAGGCTATTACACTCCTTTCACTTGGAGAGATCTTTGTTGGTCAGCTACGAAAAAAGAGTGGTCTTGAGCCTCTGTTTGTACGCAGTTTGTTTAACTGTGGATTGATGGTTTCAAAGCTCTTCAAATTTGCTTTTAGGGTTGCTGTTTTGAGAACAGCGCAGCCTTATTCTGCAAAATGTGTTTTACTCATAATTATTAAAGTGATTTGACATGACAGTCTAGATGTGGTTGTTTCAGGGGACAGAATTGTACATTCTGAACATCCATTTTATTTTTTTTTTACTATTCACCAATTCCCAGGCCAAACAGAAAAGACAAAATCAGCATTTTGTCACTTTGATTTTTAAATTAATCCGTCTAAAACTGTTTAGTCTATCATGTAACATGAGTGCCAAGAAATATTAAGCTTTTTCGGTTCTGGAGTGTGTATGCAAGAGACAGGAAGCTGAGGAGGATTGTCTGCGATTGGTATAAGACAGAAAATCATTAAGTAGCACTCTGTAAGTGCAGCAAGAAGCAGACAGACAAGAGTGATAAGACAGACGGACCCCTGAAGGTGGGTCAAGTTAAAACCCCAGAGAATCACTCTGGACTGAAGCCACATCTGAAACCCGTAACCCTTGCTCAAGCCTCTCTGTTTTGCTTGCAAACACAGCTGACCTTACAACACACAGTGGACATGCAGCTTGCCACCAGGCCCACTGAAGACATGTTTTGACTGCCACTGTCGCAGAAGAGACTGCATCAAACACAAGAATTAAAGTCCAAAGGATATTCTTGTAGGACGTGTTAAAGCTCTGTGAGCCAAGCATGGTGATGACACTCTCAGGGTTAGAAGTTCAGCTCCTTCTTGAGATGGCTTCGTTGAATCCATGTGTACTAACTGAACTATGAAGCTTTGATGAAACCCATCCTGGAAATGAGCATTACTTGTAAGCGAGGGTAGCAGGGTTCCACTTTGGAAGTGTACTCTAGAATGCCCTTTAGGAAATAATATACTACTTTATTTTACAACTTAATTTTATTCCAGATCAATCTAGTTAAACCAAAGAAAGTGAAATATTTTCAGGTCTTAGCTTTGCTATGCCATTTTAAATATTTTTTCAGAGCTATTCACATTTTGTGTTAACTCCATGCAGGCGTATTGACAGAAGATTGCTTGAGGCACCAAAAGTGGAAGTTTTACACTGTGGAAGTTGTTAAAGCAAGGAAGTAGTTGCAAACATTATGTGTTTACTCTTTTATTTTCAGTTTGTTGTTACATTCATTCTAACATGAATTTCTTCAGTGTCTATTTTTACGTATTTATTATTTTATGTGTGTGTCAGTCAAATTTAACACAACAACAGGGTTGTTTCTTTTAATATCAGCCTGTTCGTCTGGCCTCTTGTTCGCCAACGTCTCAGTAAACCAGCAACTTCTCTTTAAAACAATATGGCAGCTGTAATCAAAGCCTGAGGTTGGCCTCTCTTACACATGATTAATTAATTGGACAAGCACGCCAGATGTGATTAGGTCAACTGTGACTGCTGGCTAACATGTAAATGAGTCTCCAGATTGGCAAAGCACCTAGCCTGTCTGAAAGTTGGCAGGTGTTGGTGCACTTTGGAGGGGGCGCTCAACCTGTTCACGATAAACATTGTTGACATCACCTCACCGCCACATTTCCTTCATAAATATTCCATGAGCCATGACTGGACATCTGATATTTGTAAGATATATTGTCCCTCATCGCTGAGGGGCATTTTCCTGATGCCAAATATATTTCATTTGAACAGATGGAAATTGAGGAGGAGAGACAGAGCCAGTGTGGGAAGGGAAGTGGAAGGAAAAAGGCAGGAAGAAGAAAAATGAAAGAGGGAAATTGGTATTTTGTGCACTTACATTTGCATGTATGTGTGTGTGTGTGCAAACGAATAAAAACATTCCTTTTATAATGATTAGTTGTAAATTCAGAGACCAAATCTTGTCTGTAGATGGGTTATAGAATGCTTGCATAGTGATGTCATTAGAACTGTCAACTCACGTCCAAAATGTTGAAGGCTGAATTTTTTTGGCTCGAGTGTTTCTGAGTAAAGTTTGCAGGCATGAGTTTTCTCCGAAAATACTCCAGTTTTCTTCCACAGTCTGAAAACATGCATGTTGGGGTAATTAAAAATTCTAAAATCACATTGGGTGC
>JAVKLF010000083.1:5583755-5594123 GCA_034783495.1 Millerichthys robustus | reverse complement strand
ACACACACACACACAAACACTTACCTGAATTTAAACTGCAAGCTGTACAGTCTCAATCCTCTACAGATGCCAACTAATTAGTCCCTTTACAATTGCCTAGCATGCTGAGTGCATGTCAGAGCATCGTCATCATAAATAAATGAAAAGATGAACAGATAAAGGAGTCATTACACTACACCGATACAAATTATTATACTGTGGCTGACACGTTAGCAGTCTCTGCAAGAATATGAAAATGTGCAAGCAACTGAACATAACTGAACCTTTTAGGAGATTGGTTTTTAGAGGTGGGGAGGGAAAAATACAACCAACTGATTTATCTTTTTTTATTTTGCTTCTATGTCAGAATCACAGACGGACATAAAAAAAAGAAACATTTTTCTTTGAAGTAGTGTAAAAATATGAGATGAATAACACAAGTTTGCTTAAAATACACTTGCACATACCTTTTTAAATTTAGAAACAAACCCCTCCTGTTTGCGCACAATATACCACTTTTCTATTTGGAACTCGTGGTCATTGCTTTGACTGTGACATTCATTCAGGCTGAAGCGCTGGGTGACGACCAAAGCTCAAGGCAACTGTGTTCAGTGGCTTTCTGCCCTGAGTAGGTGAGCTTTAGCAGGTTTGAGAGGCACTGATGTTAAACAGGTCATGGCACAGAAACACTGATCTGGTATGAAGCAGTAAGCAGAGAGGATGAAGTTGTGCGTGCTGCATTTGTAAAGAAAAAGGTCATGGCAGGAGGCCTGATTCATGTAAACAATGAACATCAGAGATAAACAACAGCACCCAGATGTGGTTCAAAAACAAGTACAAAAGATTTTGTGTGTGTGTGTGTGTTTAACATCCGTACTTCTTCACTAATCTGTTATGATGTATAGTTTTACGCCTGTGTGTACAGGTTGTACAGTTGAGTCGTCAGGTTTAAATGATTCAATGGATCCAGTTTTTTTTGGAACAGACCAATAAAAAAGATGTTTTCCAAGAAAAAAGCCAGGTGACTTTTTCCCTTCATCGTATAAGTTTGTATTGAAAGCCAGGATTTTTTTTTTTATGTGTAAACAACTTTTTTTTTAATATTTCAAGCAAATACTTTCACTGTCTTAAAGTAATAAAAAAGAAATTAATAAGAAAAGAATGACAGTCAACACTTTTTTATGAGTTGTTGCACTTGGATGCTTGAAGGTTCTGCACAGTATCTGAGCCTCAGACAGAATCCTGGTTTAGATCAATACTAATCTAAAAAAGTTGAGTAGGTCCTCTGGACAGGTTCTTCTTTTTGATAAAATGTTTCATTTCATCTCCAAAAAACGTCTTCAGTTAAAGGAGTTGCAGGTAAGTTCAGCCGTATAAGCAATACCTTCACATAGTGGATTGACAAGTTTACCAGAGACAATTGAAACTAGTTGTTCACATGTAAAATCAGCTCAACAACCGATCATTATTGTCATGATGGACACTTTTTGTTCACAGAGGGCTGAGTCATACTTGCAATAAAAGCATTGTAAGAGGGGGACAAATAGACTTGGAGACCTCCACCCATTTGTTTCCATAAAAAATGTCTTCCTTTACTCCTTTCAAACCAACGTTCCTCCCTATCAAGGCTGAGAACATCTTCATCCTTGAAAGAGAGACCGCTGACCCGTGAGTGTAACTGCCAAGTCCTGGCCTGATGATGTGGCTCTTCTGTGCTGGGTCATCCTTTTGGCCAGTGGCTTGGTGTGTTTCTCTAATATATATCAGGTCACAGTCCTCCTGACACTTAACAGCAAACGCAACATTACTCTGTTTGTGCCAGGGGACCGGATCTTTGGAGTGAACCAGTCCCTGCAGAAATGTGCTTTGGGGTTTGAAAGCCACTGGGACGTCATGTTTCAAAAATACTGATAAACCCAGCAGAACCCCTCCAGAGGACCTAATCAACCTTTTTTAATTTCTCTACCTGAATTACTAAGATGCATGGTGCAAATTTGGAGTGTGCTATTGTATTTAATTTTCCTATGAAATGTTTTATCTGTTGCTTTTTCTCTTCTTTTAGCTTCTTGGTCTTTTTTTGTCTTTCCAAAATCCTACACTAATCTACCTGAACTATTGTCTCAACCTTTCTTTTTTGTTGCTTTTCGTCCTCTTATCCTCTCATTTTAATTTCTTCCACTCACTTCCTCATTTAAGATTCCTTTGTCACCTCACCACCACCACCCCCTGTTCCCTTTATTAGCCTTGCATCTCTTCTGGCTCCATCTGCTATCACCATGAAGGACACAATGCCCGCTGCCCAGCCCAAACCGCAGTGCTGACACTCTGGCCACTGGACTGAACACACTGGCATATGTGTTGTCCAAGAAAGTGCCATTGTACAACTGCCGCATATATTCAGCCAGGTGGTAGTGTCATACATATGCCATGATTCTTATCTAAAAAGAAAATAAACTGCAGTGTTGTTGTGTAAATATTTCTGACTTGCACCAAATAAGGAGTTATGGAAATGTAAGTGTTGGCTGCGTTGCAACATTTGGCCTTCTTTTCTAAATAACATGAGGCACAAAAAAGCAAACTGTTAGATTCTAATTAGATTTAAATTATAAGATTTGCCATGTTTTATGGAATATTGGTAACTAAGTATTTACATTTCTATTTCTCAAAACATATCACAAAATACTTTGCGTCCTACATTATTTACATGTCAGAATTGATCAGATCCTCTGTATATTTTAAGTCTTAACATGTCTTAGGATACAGTGTGATTGGTTTTATTTATTGGTGAAGACTTGGTGGAGGTTACAAAGCACTAAGTTAGTTGGCTAACGTCTTACAGGTATAGCTCATTACCATAACTGTATGAATTAAAGGAATATCCTAATATTTAGACAATCTACATGTGCAGCACATGTAGAGGTATTTAAGAGCTTTTGTTTTATAAAAACAACCAGAGATTTTATTACAAAAGCAAGAATCCACACCACGCAATTGCTGCTTGTGCTTTTATCAGAACAGCCTCACCTCAGAAACATTTGCTTTATGTGCCACATCATAAACCATACTGCACCCGCTTTGTAAGACTCCACAAACCCAGCACTTGTTCACAGCCCCTGCTCACCGATGAGGCACCTGCAGCACCACGTATCAGTCACAACCTGTGATAGAAACACAGCTGCTATTCTTTCTGAAGGCTGACAGTTGCTTGAAGATGACAGGTGTGCAGATGCAGCATGATGTCTTACTGCAAGAAGAAAGCAATACCTGAATCGCCTGTGTAGTCAGAGACCATTGTAAGAGACAGCAAGAAATATGGTTGAGTACAGGAACTGACATCAAAACTTTATTCAAAGATAAACTAAAACAAACTGCTCCTGTTGTTTGATTTTCTATCTTGTCACTTGTTTGAATACGATCAGGCAAGTTTAATCATGTTTACCTTTTTACACTCATGAGAATTAGTTAAAGTAATTCTGTTTCCAGTGTATATTTGTCACGTTATTTAAGTCTGCAGTGGATCGTCAGGTTTTTTTTTTTTTTTACAAAGGCTTATGTTTCATCTTAGGGATTTGCAATTTGCAAAAGAGCTGTGGTTGATTTGTTTTTGCATACATTAAAAAAAAAACAACTAAAACTCCTAACTGTTGATGCCATTTTTTTTTAGACATTTCCATCATTAATCCTACTAATAGATTTAAAAGCAGCAGGATGCATCACAACAGAAGCTGTGACACAGTTTTATAAATTTATTGATTTTTATTTACAATTAAGGGATCCTGATCAGTCCAGAAATCCTCAGCACCTTCTGTGCTGGAGCTTTGCTAATGCAACACTTAAGACACAGCCAGTAAAGCACAACTGAGATGTTATAAACATATAAATGTGTTCGATGCAACAAACAGGCATGACCACAAGCTATATATAACTCCTTTAGTCAAAGGAATCTGTAAAACCACTGAAAGAGTTTGTAAAATGGGCTACCTATTACAAGATATAGATCTCAGCTGGAGAACCTGCAGGAGATGTGCATCACATCCACACACAGAAACAGACACAGCCTTCCCATCTGTAAAAGCTTAGCTTCCTTTACGAATCAATGAGGTGACATTCTTAATTGAGCATTCCCCTTCCCTCAGCTTGAAACTCAATAGGCAGAGGTGGAAGAAATGGGGGGGCTTGGCTACACTGCTTCACTATTTGTCTTCAAGTTTGGAACAAGATGACATGTAAAGGGTCCCAGGTTGATGTGCACATACAGACTGTGAGACGACTCTAATGGTACCACAGTGATGAGATGGAGCCAAATGGGCAACTTTGGGCTCCTTGAAATGTGCATGTGAGCGTGCGTGTGCAATGTGTATTTTTCTTTGATGTCACTTTATTTTTTTCTTTTTATCTTGATCCACCACCTTCTTCAAAACAAAGTGCTCTTCTGTTTCTACTGCCAATGGAAACCCTGATGCACACCTTTTTAAGTGTCACTAACACAGTGTCATTAAATTGTTCTTTCAACTCTATTAAAATTAAAAACTAATTTAAAGTGAAATCCCTACTGACTCATTGCACAACTGTCAGTTGTTATCTAGCGTTGTCAGAATTTAAGTTGACTCTGACTCTAATAATGTGTTAAAACTGCATTTAAACTATCCTCTTCTTGATGTGATCAACATAAAAAATCTCAGAGATATGATGATGAATCAGAGAGCAATAGCTGGCTTTTATGTTTAATATTTCTGCAGTGTTATCATATTGCAAGAAAGAGCTTTTGAAAGAAAAAGGGTGGTGGGGGGTATGTTCAAGTGGGTTTGTTAGAAGAAGAAGAAGACTAAACCTGGCCTAAGGGAGAGCTAGAATAAACACTTGGATTTTATAGCCACTTTTATAAAAGGGAACACAATAGCAGCCAGAGGTGGATCAGATTATTAGGATCACTATGCAAATATGTACTTGCACAAGGCATTCATATCCTTGCCATCTTTTTGTAGAAGAAGCTTGAAGATTGAAAGGAACATTTCCTTAAGGGCAGCCGTATCGTTCACCCAGCACGCTAATATTGGTGCCAGTCAAATAAACATCTCCCACGTTTTGTACATAAACTACAGAGTAGTATTTGTGGTGTGAGATGCCACAAAGGGTTTGTGATGGCATCACTGAAGGAAGATGTATTTTAAACTTAATTGAATTAATTAATTTGGAACAAAATTTGAATTAAACCTCTGTTTTTATGCAAAAGTGTAATGAAATGGCTTTTATTGGAAATTAATGTTGTCTAAATGATGATCTCCTGGAGTCCATGTCCATTTTTGGTGTACCAACAGTCCTACCAAAGGACAACAGCATCCATCAGAAGGAGGAGGCCAAATAAAAAGCTGAAGCCAATGATCATTTCATGTACTTCTTCCTGGCTTCTGTTTTAAATTTGGACAAATTGTGGCACTGACAGGGAGGTCGGACTGCCCAAGGCAGAAGATTGATAGCACAACCCGCTGGTGTGAAGGGAGAGACAATGCACAATGTTTGGCAAATACACGAGCAAGGTCATGATACACACTCGAAACAAGGAAGGGATCAATAATCTCTGTCTCTGAACTGGCTGCAGGGACAGTAGTGACAGGTGCAGAACAAAAACAATGTGAATGGCAGGTTTAACCCCAAGATATAATATTACCGGTCTTCCAGTTGATGGAGGGATTACTTTTTTTTTATATTTTTTCCTTTTTTTTGCTAAGGGACAAGTTAAAGGGGAAAAATCAAAAGTAGTGTAAAAAATTGGTGGATAGAGGTGAAAAGAGCAAGCAGGAAGGAGGGGCAAAGGAGGAGATTGATACTCTGTGTGAGGTTTTCCACCTAACCCCTGGCTGTGCTGGTCATTTACTGCCATACGCTTGACATGACATTGACAAGTAGATGAAGACATTATATTGGCATCCTGCCTCTATGTCTTGTAACAGTTCTCCCTCTTGTCTGTCTTCACCAATGTCTCATTTCCTCCCGTTTTCCATACAATCTCAGTGCTGCATGTGTTTCACTTGACTGCTTACTGTTTTGCAGCTACGGCTCTGGCTTAAAACTTTGAAGCTAATCAGATTGTTTTAACAATTAGTAAAAGGAAAAACAAACAAACAATTGTTTTTATATAATTTCAGACTTCTGCATTAAAAAGTAAAAACAAAATTAGACAATTTGTCTTTTTCTAGTCTATTTCTTTTTGGACTGTCCCCAATTGCTCATGCAAATTCAATGAAAAAAAAAAAAAAACTGGGGAAAAAAAAATCAATTTTAGCACATGTGGCAAAAAAAGAAAGTAATCTGTAAACTCAGCTTGCGTTCGCCTCCGCTCCCCCATCCTTTCACTCTTGCCAGGCTTTCAAACTGGTCTAGAGGGAGACCGAAGAGCTCTTTGGTGGCGCCTCATTTCCATTTTGATTTCTCTTTGCCTTTGTAGTGGTTCATCATCTCCAGTCTTGTGGCCTCACCACCCCTCGACCCCTCTCTCTTGACTCCCCCTGGCTTTCATCTCTGTCCTCCTTCATCCTTCCCACATAGTGTATTTATCTATTGGCTTGTTTGTACAGACGACCACCAAGCCATTAACCACACCAAGCCATGTCTTGTCTCGTCTGTGTCAGGATTAGAAAACTTGGCTCAGATGTCTGCAAAGACTGATACACATTTGCTCGCTTGCCTCCTATTTATTTTGTTTGAAATGTGATGTTCTGTACAGTGACTTCCCTTTCTGGGATTTTACTGTGATGGGAATATTGATTTTGGGATGTGTTTCCAATAGTGTATTTCTCACCATATAAGATGATAAAGATGACTGAGAGAAAAGCATCATAGCAGAAAACCCAGGTTGAAACTCAGAGTTGATCTGTTTGCTATCAGGGGATTATGCGTCAAGCACTTTTTTTTTTCTTTCTTCAACGACATTTCCAGAATGTCAGACATAGAATGAAGAGCTGAAATAAAGAACGTAAAAAAGGACTTTTAGTGAGTGGTGACACACAACAGAACAGAGAATAAAAGAAGAGTAACAGGACAGCAGAGAGGAAGGTTACAAGTGAAAGCAGCAATATGTACTTAAGGAATGTCAGTATCCAATAGATGGGACAGAAGAGACGTGACATGAAGCAAAGCACCCTGAGAGACCTTATTGCTACTCCTCGTGCAAACTACACTTTTCTCAGAGGACGTGTCGAGTTGTCACACAGCAGATCTCACACAAGGTGGTTGGATTGGGGTGTTGATTGGACTAGATCTCAGCATTTTGTAGGAGTTCTGTTCACCACCCCTTTGTAATTTAGCTCAAATTGGGTGGAGAATAAAGCCATCACATAGTGCTTGAGGGTTTATTGGTGGGAAATTCCTACGGGAAGATTCAGACTGCTGTTATAAATTGCTGGATATATTGTGTCACAACAAAAGATATGCTTGGTGAAGAAGAAAAAGTTTGGCTATATTTACTATTTTTAACAAATCAGATGTTTACTCAATCTAACATGTTTTGTGTGCTTTTTTGTACACTTGTAATAGTTGGTCAAATCAAAACAGTAAAAAACATAAAAACTATTTGAAGTGATGTATGATATAAATATGTGTTAAGTGCTAAGTGGAAACTCTTATTCTGTAAAGCTCTGTAAAAAAGAGATACAAAACTGATTCAAACAACTGACCCCAAACTTTTAGGATTTTTTTTTTGTTGTCTTTTTGGTATATTTTTTTAATGCACAATACAGAGTTTTGTCTAAGTTCTTTTTTTTTAAATGTACTGCCAGCTGTACACTTACTGAAAGAATAATCTGTTCTTTGATGGTACAAACTGCTGGTGTACAGTGAACTTCACCTGCCGTACTCATTATTCCTCAGTTCCGTTTTACAAGATGAAACGTATCCAATGATGAAGTGGTCGACCCACAAACTGCAAATCTCAGTGAAGCAAACGAGACTTGACTTAGTGCATCAGTCATGGGTGTCCTAAAAAAGCCTTCTGCATTTGGGGGGTGTCTCCTGTCACTTTAACATTTAGGGACTAAAGACTAAAATGAAACTGACCTTTTCAGTCACTTTTTTCTGTTGACTATTTCTACTCTACATGGAAAAATACAGAGTGAAAATGCACTCAGACATGCAGTATAAGTAGGGAAAACTGTGTTCAAGGTAGTGAAAATGAGAGAAATTTCATCTGCTGTGAAGATATATTTTATAAAGCTATTTGTTTAGGGGAGTGGGAATATTAGTAACTAAAACAATTAAGTAATTGTAGCAGGGAAACCAACTGAGCTGGGTGTGTATACATGTGCAACAAAATAGACAAGGAAACCCAGTTTAATTAAAAAGAGGAATGATTTGGTAGAGAAATTAAACTGATGGTAAAGTTTTTTTGTTTGTTTTGTTTTTTGGGAGGTTTTTTTGCAATAGGACTTTGCTGCCATGTATAACTGAGGAACACCGACAGATTGCTTGGCTCCCAGCTCATCCATTTGTTCCAAGGCTTGCAAGGGAATAATGACGGTACTATCCAAGAAGTGACATAAATAGGATTCAGAACACAAGATGTACCATGAATTAATGAACAAATGGCCGTTCACTGTCTCCCCTCTTGGTTTGATTCCAAAACTGAATGAACAAATATTGAATTTACACTCTGAGTTATAGTGTTGGGTTAGATATGATGATATCATTTTCATCAAACAGTTTTTAGAGTTTGTGGAAATTCCTCTTGCAGTGTGGATACCTTTGATAAATGTGTTTTTGATGATTGTGTTTTCTAAAAGGTGATGCAGATTTTTGCTACTTTGAATTTCCAACTTTTATGGTAACTGTACCTTTAGCAGCTCTTAGCAGCTCTGTAGCTCCTCCTGGAGTTCTGTTGTCCAAGAGTTGCTGTATTTCTCACTTACTCTAAAATTATTGCTTTACAGACAAAACTCTTTCAAATAAATGTTTTCCTTATTTTACAAGCAACAACTGTTATTATAATTTTTTTTTCCCCACTGTTTGTTTATGAGAAAACATATGGAAGGTAGAAATAGCTATTTCTTTTCTTTTCAGTTTTGCTAAATTAACCAAAAACTAAAAATGACTTTAATTCCAAAACAGTAACTCATGAAATGAGATTTGTCAAGGGCAAAAGCCCTCAACTACTTGATTAGATACAAGAATAAGAAAAGCATAGGAAAATAAAGAAAACAAAACACACATATCTAATTTGCCAGAAAAGTAGTTGTCAGTATTTACTTGAAATATGGGCACTATATCTGTAAATCTTTGTCTAGGATGGGGTCAGGAGGTGGAGACAATCAATACCATGGGGTGGCCCTGAAGCATTAAGAAAGAAGAGGTGAGGTGAAGCGAGACAGCAGGGAGGAGGATGCCAGTATGACATCAGCTGGTAGAGAATAACAGGGGGAGGGCATGATTAACCAATAGGACGAGACCACTGGGGCCTTCGATTAGCCCAATCAATAGCGGTTCAATTGAGTTTCCTGAGAGAGTAACAAGTGGTAGAAAGTGTGTACCTGTATTTTATTTTATTTTATTTATTATTGTGGAGAAAACTGAGTAAAACGACATCAAGGAGATGCCTACTATGTTTTGTCTTCTGTAAATACAAATATAAAAAACAAACACTGCAAGTTGCAAATATTAGATCCTTAAAAAGGACTGAGACTGAGATCACTTTGAAAAACATCACATATGTATCCGATTTAGTACCACATACTAAAAAGGCCTGGGTTGGATTTGAAAAAAATCGGATTTGTCACATTCAGACTGTCATGACAAAATCCGATATGGGTCACATTGGGGCAAAAAATAGGCTACTTTCACACTGCAGGCAAATACGACCCAAATCCCAAGTCCCCTTTTGCATTCATAGAGTGCCTTTCCGATGTATAGAATCTTCTAAAACCTTTTTATATGACCCAAAAGGCATCTCCTCCACATTTAACCACTCAAGGTAAAGTGAATCTGAGACTTTGCAGTAACAGATGGAGCTGAACAAATTGAACCTTACCCTGTTCCACAGTAAAATAGGTGGGTAAAGTCTTTATCTCACTGATGGTGTTGCACATAAATACAGTATATATGAAAGAGAATATGTTTTCAAAATTCGAAAATTTCAGAAGCTGACCCAGATGGCTGAGTTACTTGTCTTTCATGACTCGGTCAAAGAAACAGGAATGTGATGGTAAATTGATTATTCTTGAGGTTTTATCTATTTTGAAGCATTTATTTTTTCTAATATGAGTAACAGGGAGGTTGAACGACCGTAGTACAAGCCAAAAAAATGAGGAAATTGTTTCTAACCAACTTCAAGAATCCAATTTTTAAGCATTGAAAAGTTCCAAAACAATGTGGGTGTTGTTTCACATGAGTGTGTTCCTGTGT
>JAVKLF010000083.1:5520662-5531547 GCA_034783495.1 Millerichthys robustus | reverse complement strand
ACACAACTGCTTGATGACTTTTAAACAGGAGTGTTTTCTATTAAAAGATCATTTTTTGTAGACGACTTGTTGATTCTTAATATAGTTAGTAACTTAAAACTGGGCTTTTAGAGTTTTATAGTAAAAACAGTGAGAATCTTAAGTAAACATGGTTCTTTTTTTATAGTCAGCAAGCTGCATAAAGCTATTTGACCTCAGGAAGGATACATTTATTTATAGTAAAAAAAACATTTGTCTTTCAAAACTTGAAGAAAAGGGAGCTTAGCAACTGGCGCTCTGAGAAACTTTCTAGTTGCCAAGGCTTTATTATTAAGGGAATTGGTGCAGCTAGAAATAGTTACAGTAAAGAAAAAGACAACACTGAAAATCATCACTGACCATTTCAGCTGTGCAGAGATCAACAATAAATTATTAAACCATATTGAGATCTATTTTCTACTTCACTAGGAGATGAAAACTGTGGCCTTTCTGTTGTGAAAGAACAACGGTATGTAAAAAAGCATTATACTCGTACGATGCGAGTATAAGGAGATAAGCAAAAAGGCAAAGATCTAAATTTATTGTCCGATTTAATGCCAACCCTAACATGCTGTAAGGTCATGAAAGAACTAGATCCTAGATAAAAGCAGCTTAAGGAAAGGAAGCATTACACATGTAAGACACACACGACAGGGTACGGCCATCCAAATACACCAAACGGCTAAAATACAGAACCATGGAAAATATGCGAGCTTTCCACCATTAATGGAAATTCTAGTAAATTACAGAGGAAGATGAAGTCAGAAAATTAGAAAAATATAATAATAATGAAGTTTAATCAAGTTGAAAAATAAAAAGTCCAGAAAAATGTAAGAGGGTGATGAATATTTTAACTGAGTTTCAGATAGACGAAACAAGTATTTGTTTAGTTTAGTGGAAATGTTATTTTAAAAGAATTTATTTCCTGGTTTATGGTGTCATTGCAATGCTGAGGTAACAAAGACCTCTCATTTGGGTGGGACAAAGATTTTCTAGGAGCATGAGTAGATCACATGACATTGAAGCCATTTTGTTTAGCGTTTCATGAAGCTGCATCGCTGGGAGTGAAATGGCGTCTTTAGATGAAATAAAGAGAACATTAGAACATTTATCCTTCAAAGGCTTGTCCCCAAATAAACTCAAGATCATTACGTGCTCTAATCCAAAGTTACAATTTAAAAATGATGCACTGAGTGACAGCCAACCACCGCAGTGGGGCTATTCACAGGTGCTAAATATTTTATTGGCAATGATCACAATAAGGCCCTGGGAAGCGTATTTAGTCTGTGTTAATTAGGTTTACTAGTGCTTTGAGACATATGTTTTGGTGGTAAGTTAGTGTGTAAGACCATATCCAGCATTGCTACTGATTTCAATAACAGCTCAGGAGAGACTAAAATTAAATGTAGTGAGTCCTGGAGGACCTGAAAATTTCAGTACAGCAATGGGTCAGTTAGGTTAAGCATGCTGTGTAATTTTAACCTTTAATTGGAAACTGATTAAAGCAGTTTTAACATTGGAGCTTGACATGAACTGTATGAACGAGGAGTTTCTTGTAAAAAAAAAAAAAAAAGTAACGTTTAATTTGCTGACCAAGACCAATTTCTGATGAACTGATGGTTCTAAAAAAAAAAAAGAATGAGGGTTATGGAGTCCTCTCTAAGGAAAAAATGTATACAAAAAAGTTATCTTTAGACACATTACTGTGAAGCATCTACCATTTGCTGCAATGTCCTTGGAGCATAGCAGCACCCAAATAGTTCTCGACGTTAAATGCGATTCATGCCTTTTGTATTTAAATTAATCATTATTCTTTTTCATGAGAGAAATGCAGAAAGGCATATTGATAGACTAAATATATCGTCTTTGCAGAAAACTATTAAAAAGCAACGTTTCTCCCTTTTTCTTTTTTTAATCATGAAAGCAAAGTTACACAGCTTATGGAAAGATTAAACAAAGGCATACAGTAATAATGCATATAGTTTCTGTGTAACTAATTGCCATGGCAACAGATGCATGCAGATATATTTATGGTTAAAAGACTTTTTTTAAAGCTTCTTTTGCTCTGAATGGAACATCTGTTAAACTAGATCCAACTTTTGGCCAGTTTCCAGCTTAGTCATAATTCTGTATTTTAAAAAAGGTTGTTTTTTTTCAACATGGTTAAAATGGAAAAAATAAAGTAATATAAAGCAATGTTTATGCTACAGAGGTAAAGTGTTAACTGGTTTGCATGGCAGTTTCTATTTTAATTTAAAAGCTAAAAAAAAACACGTTTTTTTACAGGGCAAACCAGATCAAATCAATAGAATATTTTGCTTTTTGCTCCAAGTTGCATTTGTCTGTCTTGTACGTAAACACAGCTTGAGAGCTGCTTACTGCCATTTTCTCTCTACAATGTGGTAACTAACAGCACTCTGGGGAAAAAAGTAAAGAAAATGAGTTTCATCTAACTACCATTCCATGTCTGATACCAAAATGTTTTTAAATGAAAAAGGTTGCAATCTAAAGTAAACACATAAAGGTTCGGGGGGGGGTTGTCCTTCCTACAAATTTATCTGAAAAATTTAAGGAGTAAAGGAATACATTTCTAAGTTTGCCTCTGCATCTGTGGTAGTTATTTTTATGTTTTTTGAATAAATTGCATCATTTTACCAAACAAACAGCTGCTGTGTCGGCCTATTGTAGCGACAATCCTTAGAGGTAGATAGAAAAATGATGTTTTAGTTTAGACTTTGGGTTCCGACCCACTCACATTGTAAACATTAGGTGTGGAGGCTGTATCCAAATGTTCAGAAAACTTGTTCAACAAATCATAGATTAAGATGAAAGCCCTTGTTGAAAACGACAATATTCTTCTGCAGCAGATAATAAATTAATATCTTACAGGTGTGAATGATAAACAGTAAGACAGTAATGTCAGAATCTTTGTGTTTTGGTTGTTTTATTTATTTACTTTTTCTTGTTTGGGGTTTTGTGTGTGTGTGTGTGTGTGTGTTTTGCATCTCAATTCCCCATTTTTTGGTGTTCTGTGATTTCATATCTTGGTAATCTCGTGTTTAGCTTCTCTTTGTTCCCTCTGTCATTTCTAATTTCTCCCTCAATCAGCTTCTCCGTGTTTTTCCAGTCAGCCACTCACACCTGTTGCCACTCCCCAATCACGCTAAGCTGCCTCCCATATCTCATCAGCCTCTGCTCTATAAAATCAGTCTTCTTTCATCTCCACGTCAGTGGGTCGTTATATCAGTTGTTTTACTTGAGGGCTTGTGTCGGAGTCCAACCATGGTTGTTGACAAGCATGGCGCAGAGTGACTGCATAACACAAAAGATGTAAAACACCAGGAATTTTTATAAAATTTTAATCATTCACCTATATTGCTTTTTTTTTTTTTTTTTTGCTTTTGCTGCTTGGTAGAAATGCAGTTGTTACTATTTGAAACTCGTCATGTTCTACAGAATATATTATCAGTTGTGTTACTCGCCACAAAATTTAAATTTGTCATTTTTTAAGACCATTTGATTTGGTTAGCTAAATAACAGTTCATATCAAGAGGCAACATCTACCTTCAAAAATATGTTTGAGACAAATAAGCATAAAATGCAAAAACTTTTGTCAATAACGAGTTTTAACGTCACAGATATGCTCAACAGTTAGAACTTTTATGAAAACTAAGCTATTTAGCTTGTCATTCATCCAGACAAAGACTCAAATTGTGTTTTTTTTATTATTATTTTATAAATCTGCTGAATTAAAAGAAAATGTCTGAGTTTTCTCCTTGTGAAATCTCTTGTTCCCTAACCCCCCCACCCACCAGGTCATCATGTGAAGGCTATTTAACTGTTCCACCCCACATCTGTAGCAAATCCTCTGAGGCTATATGACTTGTTCTGATGTTGACCTTTTTAAAATCTACCTTTAAAAAAGACACAAATTTGATTTAATTCACTTTGAGATCCTATTTGTCATAATTATGCTCCCTTTTACAAAGCTTAGTTACTTTTAACTTAAAACATTTATGCTCTTGCGTTTCTACACAGCTCTCTCATTTTGCTGCTTTTATTTTATAACTTGCTGTCTTGTGCATTTCACCAGCTGCTAATCTGGCCCCTGATCTCATATTTAGGCCTTCATGTTCACAAGCTCCAGATGTGGACCCCTACTGATCCCCCTGACACCCCACTTCTTATATTCAGCCCTAATTTTTCAACCGACTGCTGGGAAGCAGTCCCAGCAGAAACCTACAGAGCAGGTGCCTTTTCTGAGTCACAGGTATGAATATCATTTCAGTCAATTTAAAAATCTGTGCTCATATCTCCTAAAACCACCTGTTGAGAATCTTCCTATAGACTTAAAAATACAACATTTTGGATGAGTTGCTACAAAGTGCGACAAAGTTGCTTAGGCGTAATTGACAGTTGCTTATAATGGGCAAACAAATTTGGGCAAATAAAACAGCTGCCCAAATTTGTTTGCAGAATTGAAATGGAATTCTGACACAGAGCTCAGACGATACAGGTCGTCAATTATTTCAAAGCAAGAGCTGATCTGGGGTACAACAATATACACTGTTGTGTCAAATGGCTGAAGTTGGTTGATGTCTTCAGGCTTGGAGTGGCAGTAAAGAGAGGAAACAGATGCTTGTTCAGTTCCTCCAGGACTCCTCATGTAAAGTAATAAAGATGCCATCTGACAGATCCTGCTGTCAAACCAACAATCTGAACACAGGTTCTTGACGATGCTCTCTAAGTGCTTTACTGCGTTTTAGGATAAAAGTTTTTTTTTTTTAAAACTGTCCTTTAAGAACAGTCCACTATTATATGGCACAGCAGGTTTTGATTTGCTCAACCCATCGATGCACCACAGGTTCATTCACCTCACATGATCATGGCTTCCAATCTATCACAGCAGGTCACAGAAAATGAAGGAAGTGTCTGCAAACAACGGGAAGCAAATAAAGTGTCTGTCACAGAAACATGCACTTGGTTGATTCATCTGTGACACTTTGAAAAGTCCTCCTGGGTTGCACGTTAATGAGGTGACAAAGCAGAGGGAGATGAGGAGAAAGAGGTGGATAAGAAGATAAGGCAAGCCCTCAGGGTTTCGTCTTGTGATCTTCCTCTACATCCAGTGATGAGGTGCTTCAGGTTTGGTGCCAACTTTTAAAGGGTAACTTTTTAGCAATAAGCCTCTGGACGCCTCATCAAGTTGTCAATCTTTCATCTAAAGCACCCAAATAACGCATACAATATGTCAGGCATCAACTCTTGTCCGAATTTCATTCCATTTATTGAATTTTGTCAATCTTGTGGTTTGTGCTTAAATAATGAATTCTCAACACTGTTGTGTTTTAATCTTCTGGGGTTCAATAGTACTGTTTTTATGAGTAGTTCAGTGTAATTTAATTGATAATCAACTAGTCATATTGTCTGCGACACCTTAAGCAGAAAAAACAGAACGTTTTAAATTAGTGGGCATGATGGCTTTTATATGGGCTCTGTGCTTTTAGTACATCAAGTCATTTACAATTAGAATTGGGGTTTTTTGTTTTTTTGTTTATTTGTTTGTTCTTTTGAAAAGAGCAATCTGAGAGAAAACAAGATAGGTCAAAGATTCAACAAGTGAGGATGCAATGAGGAGAAAGAAAATCTATTATATGGCATGTTAGTGGGAAGTGCTAAGCAGATGCTGTTTCCTTACCATCGATCGGGGGGAGGGGTGATTAATGAAGCCGTTTCCAGAAGGAGGGATCCATAAGTGTCTTCTTCCCCTTCTTTAATGACCACTTGTTGATGTAGTCAGTGCTCCAAGAGTTTCGAAACAGAAAGGGTTTTATTGTTCTGTCATTTTTTTCTGTTGATGACTGAACAAAAGAAAGAGAAAAGTATTTAAAAAGCTACAAAAGTTTTGCAGATGGCATGTGACAAAGATCTTGGCATAAATGAGTCGACGGAGCAGCAATCATGCAACTTTTATAAGTGCTGCGTTTTCAAATTGAAACTTACGTTATATTATTTTACAAGATGTTGCTTATGAGCAAACCAAACTGAATATCTTAGAATAAGGTAACACATTTATTACTTCTGATATAATTGCACTGAAACCACCACAAACAACTACAATTTCTAGGGAAAGCAAATAATGTTTCAACTCAAACCAAAACAGAAGAAAAACAAAAAGAGAACGTTGAAGCTCAGACATATTTGCACCTTCATCTAATTCACACTGTGTTCATGGCATGAGCTGAGATTGGTTATTTATACCTCACACTGTTGTTAACACCACACCTAATGGTGCAACATGACTTCCACAGCTGGTGCTGAACGACTGCCACGGAGCTCCGCTGTTACCGGAGAGCTCTCCATCTGGAAGGAACTAAACCAAAGAAACTGAGGTGGGGGGTGGGGGGGTCTATGTGTTTTCCATTCCTGCACAGATAAACACGGAGGACCTAAAGAACTGCTGCAAAATAGCAAATTACAATAAAAATATGGCTCTGTCTGTATTGTGTGTCTGCAAAATAAATGCAAAAATAGAACTGGCTTGGCGTTGCATTGAAATGTACTTTGTAAATTCAGTTTCTCATTCCTGCATGATAAATGGTTTGTAATGGACAACTTTCCCATTTTTCTGCAGTCCAAGTTTTATCTTGAAATCAAATGCAGTCATTATTTGACTGTTTCAAACCATCTGAAGCCACCAATTGCTTGCAGGGACAAATGGACGAAGACACCATCTGGGCATGTTCTCAGTAGCCTCTCAGGCATTGCAAACAGCACATGGCACATTGAGCAACTCCACGACTATATAACACCAATGCTTGCATGCGTGACAGACACTCTTGTGAGATGATATCCCAGCACAGAGTTTGCCTCCTTTTCCTCAAACTTTCTGATGACAAGCCACGGTTGTTGTAAAGAAAAGTTTTTTTTTTTCTTCACCAAACTTCCATCTATCATAACCTCATCCCCCGAGGAGTGCATGTGAACATGAAAGGGCTAAAGGAATCATTGTGCATGAGCAAAAAAAATAAAGGCATTTGAGTAAAAGAGTCTAAAGCTAAAAGGCAAGCCATCTCAAGCTAAAAATAAAAACATCACTTCCAACTTTCACTTTAGATGAACATAGTAGGGGGAAAAAGTGAGGAAAAGAAGATCTCATTCTATTGGATTGGCCTTGGAATAAAAAAAGAGTGGCAGCAAAAGTGAGAATGTGCAGAAAATGAGGTAAAGTTTTGTGTGAAGCACTAAAAGTGAAGCTTCCGCCGGGATATGGCTGCTGTTTGAGGTTTCCCTGCCAGCAAAAATGCTGTCTCCTCCTCTGTAATCAAAAGTGTATTTCATGCAACTGGGAGACTGCTGTGCACATGGACACCTGAGCTGAAAGTATGCAAACACACACACTTCTTCTCGACAAGGAAACAGAATGTCACAGGGCTCACTTTGAGATTAGAGCTATATGAATGTACTACATTTTCATGATAGCGTGCAGTGGCTGTTTCATTTAGAATTACTGAGGAACTAATAAATACTTTGGTTCTTTCTAATAATGAAGAACTAAACTGGTAGGGCGCCATGTTATTGTCATGCAATGATACAAAGAAGGTTTTATTTAAGTAATTTTATACAATAACTGTGTATAAATGTGGCATCGAACTGAGACTCTAAAGTTTGCTTAATGGATTTTTAAATGAATTATAGGAGAAAATGATATACAGAGTTTATGCAGTTAACTCCAGAAATATCAGGAGAAAATTTAATTGAATTTGTTAAGGTAACACATAGTATAAATATTCAAAACATCACATTTAATCATGAACAGGATTTTTAGGGTTGCAAGTTACCATAGAGACAAAACTACTGTGGCATTCCATCACGGTGGCAGAAATTTGTGACATTTGCAAATTTGTTTTGTTTTACATTGAAAAGAAACTTTTTTGTCATTATATCAACACTTGCTTGAAATAAAAAATAAAACTTAAACATGTAAATAATATAGTCACCTTTGCAGATCTCAGTGTTGATCTAATTTATTGGATAATATGCATTATAATGAATATTAGGTAGTATGTTTAAAGATAAACTTCCGTTGCTTAATCTCATTTTTGGACTCTTAACCTCTGTGTTTTATGGTAACAATCTGTTTAAAATGAGGAGCATCACATATTACTTGTGTGTTTTGGGGGTGATGGATGAGACGGTTCAGGGACTCTTTCTAAAAGTGATGACACAAGACACACACATTTATCAAGGCGGCAAAGTAGGTTGAGGAGGCACGTTTGTGTGGCGGTGGGGTGTGGGGGTGGGTCTGGATGGCATTAGCTCCTTGGCAGGGCTGCTTGTCACGGGGATGCCACCCAGAAGCTCCCAGCTGTCTTCTCTCTGCTGTTGAGATAAAGAACATAACTAGACCAACACCGAGGAGGCCTTTCAGCATGATATGTTTCAGTTCAATTTATTATGTGTCACAAGCTACTAAAAGGGAGTCATGATATCAGTTTGAGCCTCGCTGAGAGATGTGACAACAAGCAGGCTGTGGAAAATATAACAGTCAGGTTCAGGATGTAAAATACAGCTAGGTGCAGCGCAGATGAAACACATTTTTCATCGTTAACTTGCTCTACCTCCCTGAAACTATGTCACCATTATTTCAATTCCTCCTACACAGCATCACATTGACGGTTTATCATCATTAGAATTAGTTCTTTTAAAATAAAAATAAAAAATATCAAAAGTGCTGATGGGGTGTAGACGCAGTAAGAAAAAAATGAATAAATATAAATGTCATCTTTTTGTCTGACTCAGAATTCATTTATTTTTCATGGACTAAGCTTCCTATTTCTTTCTATATTGCAGTTTTTTTAGCTCTATTTATAAGAATTATATTCTAATAGAATAGAGGGATAAGACTGAAAGAGCACATTGAAGAAAAGGATTACAGCATTAATTGTTGTCTGGCACGTGATGTTAGCAGATAACAGAATCAAATTTAATTCTTAATGCTATTAGCATTAGTCACCTCTAATGTGAAAGCGTAAGTCAGGGTGGATCTTTCTTCATATTTTAAAGCACCTTGAGATCTGAACTGAACTCCCTCAGGAGCAAAAGAGGTTAATTTCCAGGATATTAGGAACTTTAAGAAGCTCATGGTCAATTAACTGAAGTTCGTGATCTATGGGATTAAATAAAACAAGGCAAAAAAGTCAGTTGTTTCTCAAGTTGTACATGTTTTGTAGTGCAACTATGTCCTGAAACATTAGGATGTCAAATTAATGATGAGGACTTTATTATGCTTGAAAAAAAGTCTTTAGCAGGAAGCATTTTTTACTGGGCACAAAATATATACGTATCCTTGATATGCTCATAGTTTAAACATAGTGTGTAAGTTTTATACACACATCCCATCCTTTGTTTTCTGTTTGTGGAGTATTTTTGTACCAACGGCCTGGAAGTTACTGCAGCATTTTGGCTTTTTTATTTTTTATTTTCTGTAAATGAAGACCTTTCTAGAAATATGTTCACTAAGAGATATTTTGAAACAACAATTAAACGATTGTTTTGAAAGAACTGTGTTTTTATGTGGACAAGGCCTTGGAAAAGGACTTCTGCTGTCAAAGATACACATTTAACGTAATCATTTGTGTTTAAATGCCATTAAGACTTTAGGTGGACCCAAATCAATGCGCTAAAACAAAATGTGAATAATTACACTTAAATGGAGTAGTGAGTTCAATAAGTTCAATAAATAAAATCGAACCAACAAAAAGATTAGATTTCAAAGTTGTTTTTAAGCAGCCCCTAACAACTAGAATTACAAAGAATGACCCAGAAATGTGTTACAAAACACTAAATTTCATGACAATGTCTTATTTTTTTATTTCTTCAGAAAGATTTTGAGTACATTTCAAAACTGGGACAAACTGTCGCTGCAGTGCAGCAACCACACCTGATGTGGTATTACTCAAAAAGTCCCTCATCCTCATGCTGTTCCTCTTCTATCTTTCCCCTGACAGGTATGACTCGTTGTACCAGGTAGACCCTCTTTAACCAACAACACAAGAGAACGACAACTAGAAAAATTATAACTTTGTGGCAAGAAAAGTTTTTAGAGTAGTTGTAATTTTTTTTTTCCAGCTAGATGTGAGACAGTTTACTTGAGTAAAATGTTTAATGTAAGTCTTTAATAAAAATAGGATTTATGTACAATGATCACTACTTTTCACAGGTTAGTGTGCTTGACTACCTTTAAGTTTGTGTTAAAAAGATATCCATTTTCTGCTCAGTGATCTCTCCATTCTGTCCTTCATGTAAACACTTTGTAACACAAACATTTTTTTTACCTTTCTGTATAAAAAGGAAAGAAAAATGGAAACAATTATTTTATTAGATAAATATGAAAGCTGGCAAGCTGGCATTTCAAAGTGAAAATACGGGTAAGCTAAGACTGGGAGGACGCCAAAAACAATCAATCTCAAGTATAAACCACTGAGTCAGAAATGTTTTCAGAAGACGTATTGTACCTTTTTAATAAACAAAATGCAGCTGAAAAAACCAAAGTGCAGCCTGAGTAGGCATTTCATCATTTTACTGTGAATGTTTTTCTGCACTCACATAGCACAAGGATGGCTGATTATTTTATTAATTAAAACTGTTTGGGTTGGGAGTCAGCTACAAGAAATTGTCTTTTTCCACCCAGTCTGAGCTGATCCAAGTTATAATACATCAATGACAAAATACGGTATGAAGCTATTCCATAAATCCAGGAGCTCACTCCATTAGGGGTGGGTGTATCGATCTAAGTATCGATTGGTATCGATCCAAAGATGAGCATTGATTTGGTATTGGATTGACACTAGTGTGATGACATTGT
>JAVKLF010000083.1:5446190-5478488 GCA_034783495.1 Millerichthys robustus | reverse complement strand
CTTCTTTACTCTGAGCTGAACTTCAGGAGACCAGAACCTCCTCAGAACTCAACACCTGAACTTTGAGCTGCTCTTCAAGAAGACTCAGAATTTCCAGATTCAGGGAGCAAGATTCAAGATAGTTTCCACTAAAGTCAGGTAAAGTTGACTTTTTGTTTCTGTTGTTGAACACTTGTTTGTCTGGCCGTCTGTGCATAAGATTAGACAAAAGGTTCTGAACAAATTTTGAAAATGGAAATAGAAATTGAATTGAAAATTTTTGGGCATGTTGGGGTTGTCACAAAGGAAAGCGGATTCAAGTTTTGTTTAAGCAGGCAAATTCATAGGTCTCTTCTGCATTTGGGGCCTGGGTCTGAAGGCAACTTAATATACATGTTTATTGTTTGTGGGAGGAACTCAGAGCCTGGAGGAAACCCACACCAGCCAATGAAAAACATGCAAACTCCACAGAGGACTATGGCAGGTTTGAACTGGGGATTGAACCAAAGACCTTCTTGCTGTGAGGCATTGATGCTAACCACTGAACCATTGTGCTGCTGGCAACATCTGCAGCTTGCACATCTGACACTTAACACTGTAGAATTAGTTTTGCCTAGTAAACAGCTTTTTACTTATATCCTTTTATAACAGTTTCACATAACAAATTGTGTGGATATTTGCGTGCTTTTTTTCTTTAGACCCGATGTACAAATCTGTATTGTGAGTTTCCATCATCATCCTATCGTAGAAAAATAATGTAAAGTTGAATCTTCCTGATCCACCAAGCAGCCCCTTTTGTGTCAGCATTAATGAAACTGCAGGGAAGTTGATTTGAACCTTAAATAGTAGTAAATGTTACCCAAAAAATAGTAACAAACCATGAATTTTTTATTTTACCAACATGTAAGTAGTTTCTGTAAATAACAGAAATGTTCAAAGTGCCTCTAAATTTTCATTCCAAGCTTAGGAAAACATTTGTAGAATGAAACAAAACTCAGATTAGTTGGCGACTATAATCCACTTTAATGCTCAATAATTATTGTTTAATGAATCTTATTTGGAAATAGGAGAAAGGGAGAAGTAACGTGACATTTACAAATATGAATCCAAACAAGGCCTGTGGTATGTACATCAGGACAGTGTTATGAGAAATCAGTAGTTTAATATTTATGTAGCACCTTTTTAGCAAAGAATGAGCATATGCTAGAAAAAGACACGAAAAAAAGAGATAAGAAGAAGAAATTGGGTAATATACTGTACTTAGAAATTCCACCAAAGAGGAAGGCATAATTATTTTGGATTGGCCAAGTTTGTGAACTCATTTCTGTAAAACAACATAGAAAAAGTACATGAATAGAAAAAAGTAGATGTTATACAGGACATTACTTTAGAAATTTATACATACAATTTAAACCAATGGTGCAATGAACTCGGATTTTAGGGTTCCTACATTTGTTTTCATTTACTTATTTAAATCATTCTTTGAAGAATTAACACAATGGCTGGTAGAAGTGCCTTTAGGTTATATGAAACAATAAACAGAGACGCTGCTCTGACTGAAAAGTTGATATAAAACGAGCAAATCAACAGAATATGTAGCGTGCATTCATGTCCCCAATCATGACTGGACATTATGCATGTCCATAACCGTTAGAGAACCCGAATGTTCTCACATGTAGGAACCCCTGAGATAGCTTGAGTCTAAAAAGTGGTGTCACCAAATGACATAAATACACAAAGATGCCATCTGTTCACTACTTTGACACATCTTCACAAAACGCTGATGCATCCTTCTGACAAAACCTACTAGTGTTTGCATTCAACACATTTGCCCTATTACAAATAATTCTTTCAATATTTAACTAAGTCTTTTTAAATACTGAGTTTCCGCTACAATACATTTCTTTTTACCACCCCTCCCCGACCCGACCCACCCCACATTTACTTCTTGCAATTTGACAAGAAAACACCTTGTCCGAAATATCCTGCAGATTAACAACAGAGATTCAGTCCACCAGATAGCTTCATCTGAAAAATAAGTATCTTGTTGCTGGTTACTTGAGTTAGCAAAGTTTAAGTCCACAACAACCTCACCGCAAAGAGGATCCTATAACCATCTATTTCTATAGAAAGAAATCAAGAGAGTGTGCCATTATTGAAATAAATGCAACGAGGTATGAAGTTGATGCCACCCAGAGAATTATTCATATCGAGATGGAGAAAAAAAAACAGCAGCTGGACGAAAACAAAAGCAATACAAACTAAGAAAGAAAAAAACTTAGAAATAAAAGTACCAAAAAACCCCCCACACCAGACAAAACATTTTGCTCTTTGGCTGCTGTTTTAACAGCAAGCTAAAGCACCACTGCAAATACATTAACTCAAAAATAGAAAACATGCATTAAAAGAGTGCTTGTGATTTTGTGTCTTTTCCTTTTCACTCCTGCAGCTCTTAACGCTGAACGAGAAAATATTTGTCCTAGAATACGGCATTCGGAGTCTGCCTCCTTCAGCTCATTTCCTGCCTGCTCGGCTTTCATCAGCCAAGTAATAAAGTGAGATTCTAGTACAGGGGGCTGGGGCCATCGTCCTGAGGGAAGCGGGAATGGAGGAGACTCTCCATGTAGGAGACGTAGCCGCTGCTGGGCGTGTAGCTGTCAGACGTGTACTGGGCTGGTGGCGGAGGGGACGGGGTGGACAGAAGGGGGTCAGAGTTCAAAGTGGCCTTAACGGGGGTGGACTGCAGGGTTAGCGTTGGGTCAGAGACCAGGGATGGTTCAGTAAGCGTGTTGGTGAGGGGATCACTGGTGTCCATAGCGGCCTCTGCATCCAACTTACTCCTGCTGAGAAGTCTGGGTGCTTCCCGTTTGATAGGTTGGATCTGAGGCTTTATGTTCGGCTGCATGCTAATACTGTGGTGCTTCTGTGCAGGCGCCGCCGACGCCGCCGCTGCCGCCGACGCCGCCGACGCTGCTGCTGCTGTGGTTGCAGTCTGGGGTCTAGCTGAGCTGGAGGGCAAGCGGGGGCGTTTAGCTGCTTGAGCTTCATATGCTGAGGAAACCTCCCCCTGTGGTGTAGGTATGGCCTGAAATCAGAAAAACTAACATTTAGAACATAGGAAGAAACAACGAGAGACAATTTTACTGCTACGTCTCACTTGACTCTTGTGTTAAGAAATGTGACCAGAAACAAAGTCTTTGATCTGAACTCATTGAAAAGAATTCCTCTCCTGAGACCATCTTTAAAATTTGCGTTTTGGCCATCGCCATCTTGGTTTAATGAAAATCACGGTTGAGGAATGTGTCTGAGGACCTAAGGACACTAATGTGGTAACGACTTCTAAATCACAAGGGAGTCTTACGCTAATGCATTCCCTGTTTATTGTCTCATTTGCTCTAAATGGACTGTAATTTAAAAAAGAAATGAGTTTGTGACATGGAAGACATGAAGCTAGAAACTCTGGCCACAAACTTATTAAAAATGTTTACTAAAGTAATTAAAGTAGGGTTGTTTTTGAAGTACAAGAAGAAAGTTTTGCACCTTTCGATCTAACTTAAAGATGCAGCCTGTGGTATTAAACACCAGCAGACCAAAGGTCTTATAGTAAATTATTTAGCCGTTGCCTTCCAGTTCAGACTGTTGTACATTTATCATTTACATTTCACTTTTCAGAACTGGAGGCAAATTTAAAGTGTTTTTGCTTTAAATTGTTACAAGGTTTTTCTTTTTTTGCTAAAGTGTAATTTTAATCATTGAAATACTTTTTTTTAAAGCCCTCAGGTTGATGTACAAGAACAGCATATATTCAGAAAAATACTCACCAGTCGGGTTCGGACCCTTTTGGGCAGCTCATGCTCCAGGTGAAAGATGTCCGATTGTTTAAGCATCTGCTGGCTTTTATCCTGAAACTCGACCTAGATAGATATAATAAAAAGAGGGGATTAATCAACATGCATGTTTCCTTCTTAGAGTGCAAAAAAACAATCAGCTGATATGAGGAAAAAGCTCAAATCTAAATTCTGGTGAAAGGTTTTTCACTAGACATCCCAAACATATGCTACTCCAAAACTAAAGGAGAATGCATCCATAAAAAAAAGAGCATCAAGTTTGTTCAGTTAACAAAATAAAACTCAAAAATTATGCCTGAGACCTAACCTGTGACTGCCTGAGTGCTACATAAATGGTTCCATCAACAAACTTGAGCTGCTGTCAAATTATCCTTGACCGCTGAACCAAACAGGTCACCGACTGGATAAGAGCCTCAGTTAAACACTTTAAAAATAAACAGGTTTCAACAAAATTCCCCAAAAGAGAAAAAGGTCACAGTTGTGGCTCAGAATCTGATCATCTGGGGACACATTTTTATCTAAACTCAATAGCTTTTGAAAGCAGAGAAAAAAAAAGACAAGACAACTAAAACAATCAAATAAAAACATTTTGCATCAAGGCAAAAACAATATATTTTTTAAAAATAAAATCGAGCAGTTTGATTTTATTACGTCGTTTTCTAAATTTTCCACCTTATAGGCTTTCTGTAAACTAGTTCCATAAATATCCCAAAATTCACCAATGATATTTCTCTGCTTCATTTCTGGATGCCACACTGCCTAATAATGTTTTAACTTCATCTTCAGGGATATAAGAGTTAACAATATCAAATCTAGAAGCTAAACCAAATAGTAAACAAATGTTACCATGGATACCAAATGGTCCTCAAGTCATTCTGCATGTACAACCTTTTGATTTAGTCTGTTTGGTACTAAAGCTATATGTAAAGGCCATTCAGGTAAATTGTAAACTTAGAAAAGGTCTAATTCTTTACAACAACCTTTTAATTAACTCTTGACAAGCTTCAGAGTAGCAGCAGGTCAACAGCAAAATGTTTTCATTTTGTTCAAGTACAGCTATTTGCCCACAGTGTGTTCAGGTACAAATCACCTTCTACATAAAACATTTTTGTCAAAAAGTTTGACTCTTGATTTTAGATTTGACTTGAAACTACTACTGTAACTTGAAGGTAAAAGATACAAACAGTGGTTCCCTCACCTGGAAGAGCTTGTTGGTATGCTGTTTGACAAAAGTAGCTTTGAGGATCTGACCATCAGGTGTGCTGACCACAATCGGGTCGCCTACATTAGGAGGACCATGGCGCAGACAATCATGACTCTGGAGAAAGCAGGAGGAAAATAAAAGAAATGCAAAGAAAAAGGTGAAAATATAGCGAAATAAATCACATAAATACATACTAGATTCTAGATCTCTGCAAGTGTTTTTTCTATAAAATTCTATATTAAACTGCAAGCAGGTTTTTTTTTTTTGTGTAGCTTAAGTTGCTCAGTTTCACCTTTGCTGAAATTAAATCAGAACGTATAGTTCCCACATGGTTATTTATTCAAACTCCTTTTTTGTAGAATTTAATAATTTAAGGATTTAATATTATTACAGTTCTATTTGTTGCCAAAACACTGACATTAAGGGTTCACATTTTTATTAGTCACTACATTTTCAAGAAACTCAGTCTACAAAGCCTATATCAGTTGCTAGGATATCTGTGTAGTTTTTTTTTTTTTTTTTTTTACTTTCAGCTAAGAGCTATGTGCAAGTTAACCAAGGAAAAACACTCACTATAATGTTTTCTGGCTGCACGTTGTCACTGTAGGAGCCATCTTCAAAGTTGACTTCGAAGAACGTTTGTGAGGCAACGCCGATGATGGTGCAGGGGTAGAACCAGTTGTCAGCGTTGCGGCCGATTGCCCTTTTACCCAAGTCCAGACTCTGAGGGGCTTTACGTATTACTCGGGTCTAAAAGAAAAGGCGAAAAAACAGGATCAGACAAAAGCATAAACTAGTATTCAATAGAAACTGTTTTTCTGTAAATAATACAAATATATTTATGATCTCCTTCAATGAAACCAAATTAACACCACGCTGAGAAAATTGATTATTTTATTGGTCATGGCTTATTTTCTTAATTTACCTTCTGAGAGCCCTTCTTATGCTTGTGGCAGGTGACCGACAGCAGGTAGGGCCAGTCGGCAGGTTTCATCACGACTCCAGCAACCTGAGCACATGTGACGTGGAAGGAAGTGGCACAGTTCTCGTAGGTGCACTGGATGCAGGCGCCTTGGTTCAGACTGGGATTTGTTGCATGGCAGAACACACATTTCTGGAATTAAAAAATAAAACCATAAAAACTCTCACCTTTTTTACACGACTATACTTTTCAGATGGGTTTTACATTTTAAAATGTCATACAAAATGCTGAAAATATGAGTTTGACAACCCCATTTTAGAAAACGTAGTAATCCAACAATATTAAACCATTTAAAATTTAAAAGGGACACTGTTTACAAAAATAAAACTCCTGAAAATGGGGTAATTTAAAACAGGCGACACATTTTGACTTGTGCCAACAGTCAGCAATGTAACATTATTTAGGCAGCTAATTGAAAAAAATATAATACATTTATTTATTTTTATTATAATAAATTTGATCTTTGGTGACTATCTACCATCTGACACTTTTGTTTTTCCAATTCCTTTTGTACACTTTCTCCCTTCCGATTTCTTTGTAAAGCCTCCTTAGGAAAAAACAATCATTGTGGGCGGCTGCAGCACAGAGCCAATCAATATAGGTTGGTTTTTTTTTCATTATTACCATGTCAATACTTTATTTATGTTTTGGAGCAGGACAGATATTTCACCTGTTACCATGTTTGTAACCCAGAGAGTTTAGCTTTCCACTGATAAAAGTTCAGCTGGAAAGTCAGAAAACAGCAGCAAAATTCAGCGTTGGGTACGACATTTGAGACCGTGTTATGAATAAAAAATTGCAACATTATTATTAAAAAGTGCAAAACTGAACTTTCAAAAGGATACATTTTGAAAGAATTTTCAGGTTTTAGTGGCAGAAATTTTTACTAAATGATACAAAATACTACTAGCGCAAAACCTCTCCATCCTCAAGAGCCAAGACTTCAAGGATAGGAAGGAAGTGCAGCGAATGTTGCATATGTCGCAATAAAAACTGGCTCCATGGGTGCGTGTGTTCACATTTGATCAGCCCAGCCATCTAAATCATTAGAGTGCACAGCTTCTTCTCAAAGCTTTTTAAGAAGAGATGGAAGAATCCTGCTTTGACAGCAATCCAATGCAAATGTCACCCAGCTTGTCTTTGATAGATTATTCACAGAGAAGAGGAGGGAGAGAGGTGACATTATTTGCAAGTTTGTGATAATATACCAGTGAGCACTGATATCACTTGCAGGGGTGCAGAGACTGTGAAAGAGGGATTGCAAAGGAGAAAAAAAATGAAAAAGGAAAGCACTGAACAAGTTGTGTTCAAAGATGCGGCAGCAATGGGGAAATTGCTTCCAACCCACAAGATCGATGCAGTTCATTTGGCGCAGTAAGAAATGACAGCTGATTATTCAGCCATTCCCCTCAGCATGTCTGTTTTTACCCCACTTCTCCCAAAAAAAAGAAAAAAAATCTATCAATCCACCAGGAAAGGAAGTAGTGTAACCAAGAAAGTGACAGAAACAGAGGCAATGAACAGGAAAGAAAGTAATCTGCCTCAGTTTAGGAAAAAAAAACCCGAAGACGCAGGAAAAGCTCGAGAAATTAAACCACCACAGTGGGCCGAAGTACAGAGAAGTTTAAGTTCTGTCAAAAAGAATTGTTAGCAAAGTTAATCTGACCAGATTTCTGTGCTGAACTCTTTTTTTTTCCTCTCTGCTTGAACTTACCAGATTCTTTCGTGTTTCTGGGATAGCGCTGACATCCACCGGTTTTCTCTCGATGGCATTGACGAAGCGAGCTTCCGCCACACCAATGGCACAGATAATGTGGACCCACCTGGAGACAAGGTCAGACAAAAATAATCCAATAAAAACTTCAACAAAAGAGGAAAAATTATTTTATTATTTCAATTTTTCATCTGCAAACATAAAATAATCTAAGCACTTACCTGTTGTCTGTAGTACTCTTCAAAGCTCCTCCCCGTAAGTTACAGAGACAGCACTCCTGAAAAACAAAGAAAAAAGCTAAAAAAAAAACATGGAGTTTTGGCACAAACACCCTGAACCTTTTGATTTGTGTCTATTTTGTGTATTTCTGACAGTAGTAGCCCTGTGCAAGAGCCTTATTCCAGGCAGATTTAACAGTAACTTTTTGTTCGTTTGTTCATTTTCATTTTAGACCTAAAAGACAACTGGACTTCTGGATCTCTGGTTTGGAGTATGTCTGACCATCAGCTATAATTGCTACTAACTTCTGTCCAGGCTCCTGCTGCACATCTGCAGCACGTCCAGCAATAACGAACAGAGCTGGGATTCACTCCATAACAACCTGTGAGAGAGAAAACACAAATCATTATAAATATTTATCCTATAAACAGAAAGAGGTGTTTTTGTAAGCTTATATTTAATACAATATTAATCAGGTGAGATTGTCAACTGAAACCTTCTTTTTCCAATATTACACATTTTTACACCAAACTTGTCAAACATTTGTTCATCCTTTTTTTAATAACTTCTCTAACCTTCTTACTTCTGATTTTCAATTGAGCAACACCTGGGCACGTTTAAATGATCTTTAGTTTGAGGTACACTCTAGAACATTGAGAAGCAGAGGCATGGGATGCAGAACTGGCATTTCTGACAGGAGCTCTTTCTGCTTCATGTCCTCTTATCAATAGCAGCGCTGTTTCAGCAGCTGAGCCCAGCTCTTCCCTGGATGACTAATGAACTGGTCTTGAAGGTGCACTACAACTTTAGGGATAATAAGAACCCAGGAGGGTTGATGTGTGAACTACAATATGTGTGACTGCGTTTGTGTCAGCTGTGTGATTTATGTGCTTGTAGGTTTGGATTGGTGCAAAACATTGAGCATGTTTACTTGAAAAATTTTAGGTTTTAGTTATTTAGAATTACTTCTATACTGACGGTACCAGCTAACAATTTTTGAATAAACAAATATATTGAATATAAAGTGCAAATATCCAGACTTGACAGTAAAATGTTGTCAAGTACAGAAGTATATTAGGGATAAAACATGCACTGTTAAAATTCTATCTTTTAGAAAAATGGTAGAGTGAAGAAAGCGGTGTAAAAATAGATGGCAATCTTTAAGACTCGCTGCATTCAGAGAATTTTATGCATTTCTTGAACAACATGAGTCAATTAGGGTCAAACTAGAAAACTTTGTAAACAGAGGAAACAAGCAGTTTCTTGCACTGCTGCAGTCAAATCTTATTCTGCCAGGATGCCATTTTTAACCACCACTCTTCTGAGGAGACTGAAGGGGGGAAAGTTGAGTTTGAAGAAATGTAGTGAAACACCCTGGAGTCTGTCTATATAAAACCCAATGTATGTATGAAAGTTCAGCTGGATTAGATGCCTAGACATAGAGATCTGCAAACGTTTTGATTTTAGCCCAAATTTAGCTCAATATTAGCTTCCTTATAGAGCATATGAATAAGCCTGTCTCAATAAATCAAAGAATCACATAATACATTAAAATAAAGTCTTTTTCCATTTGCCTACTTGTTTGTTTTCTTTGTGTCATGAACTCAGGCAGATGTATTTGCCAGGCGCATGGTCCCATTCCTCTACGGTTTCCCCCAGTTTATTACAAGGCTGGCAGCCTACCCGTCCTTACATGCTCCCCCGCCAGGCTACGGGTTGTTTGTTTGTTAAAGCCAACTCAAAGATTGAGACAACAAAAAAGGCTAAAATGTAGCATTAGCAACTTAGCGCTTCGCTCCACTACCCAGAGCAAGTTATTGCAATAATTTCTGAGATTTATCATCCAGCAAAATTTGTTATTGTGACAGGCCTGCATATGAAATGTAGTACAAATATTACAAATAAACCTCCCTTTCTTTCTGCACTGAATACTTACTAGCATGAACCTGCATGGCACAGAATTTGCAGCGGATCAGAAGACTGGTTCCATCCTCTCCGATGTAACAGTTGGTGGGGGGTGGCTCTGTATTTCCTGCTCCAACACTGAAGCACATCTCTGGGACCAGTGGACGAGTGAAACTGCCAGGTTTGGGTGCAGTGGAAGGATCTTTCTGTGGTTTGAGTGGTCAGAGAAAAAAATAAAAGAGCCTTTATAGGTTAGGAAAAGAAGGATTGATATATATTTCATCACTACAGCACTAACGCATGTGAAATAGCAGCAGTGTGCATCTGTACCCTTTTGTAGGGACAGAAGAGAGAGCAGACGGCACAGTAGGGTTCCAGACCAGCCACTGCAGCATTGAAAGTCTTCTCTGCTAAGAAGTTGGGTGAGCGATTCTGCCACAGGTGCTGCTGTTTCTTCATGCTGCTTTTTAGTGACATTGAGGAGGACAGCTCTGTGGACAAAAAAAAAATACTTCAAGGTTGGTATAAAATCCCTTTTCATTTGCACCGACAGAAAATGTTAAAAAAAAAAAACTCATTTTGTGTAAAGATTTTTATCCACTAAAATGCATAGGCCACTTTTGAGAACCTCCTGAGGGAACATTTACAAAGAAACAAGAATAGCTCACGCTGCTTGAGGGCAACACCACCGCCGGCCCTGATATAATTGGTGATGAACACAAACAGCACAGGCATCAATAATTTGCTAGACTGGGTCAGAATCCATTTTGCAGGATAACCCTCAAGCTACTGATCCACAAGGTTTGTTGGGCCTAGACAAAAGTCAGTATTGTTTCTCCCCCACAAGCTTCCCACGTTTAACACTTGTCTTTTTTCCCCCTCACCATCCACCTTTCTGAAGGACAGGCTGAGTCGGGTTCCCGGCTACCAACCTAAAGTGACTTTGAAAGCAGGTAATTGGAAGTCATGATCTCCAGATCAATAAGTGTCAGTCAGAAAATGAAAAGAAAAACACAGAGGGAAGATGGGGGTGGGAAAAAAGTCCTGGCATCTTGATTTCATTATTCCTACAGGGAGCTTTAGTCCTGCTTGTTTTTCTTTCCCTGGATCAATAATAAAAACAACAAACGGTGTCGTCTTCATTTTTAGAAGCATAATGGAGAGAACTAGGACAAAGAACAATTGTGAAATAACACCTGAAAACAAAAAAACAATGGGTTTCTTGAAAGTTGTCTTTTTTGAGAAAAACTGTTCACATTTTTTTGTTTTGAATTTATTTTTTAACATGCATCATTTAGCCATGTATAGCCATGGTTGTCTTTAAATGTCCTATGTCAAAACAACATACCTTTCTCTGCAACCGGCTCTTGCTTGACGATGGACAGAGGGGTGCGCACGGGTGGCTTGCTGAGTGGGTGTCGCCGACTCTTTTTTACCTCCGTAGGCATTTTCATCATAGGGAAGCTCGGCTAAAAGAAAATAGTTTCATGTTGTTGTTTGTTTTGTTTGAAAATAAATTTTATTTGTAAAGTTGAAATATTTAGATTTTCATCTGTACCAGTAACACTTTTCTTTAAGTTTTTATTTCTACATTGTTTCAGTTAATTATTGTTTTTTTTTTTATCCTAAACTAAATTATCAAGGTTCGATCATGTTATTCTCACCTGGGTGGCACCCACATCCATTTTTTTGTCTGCTGGGAGTTCTTCAGGCATTGAAGATGTGTCAAAATGAACAGCCATGTTTTTCTCTGAGTTTTGAACGCCAGTTGTAGCAAACTCATGAAATGCTTCTTCAAACCCTGACACGGCTTTAAAATCACCAATATGGACTGGGGACATGAACTTCTGCTTTTTCTGCTTCTTTTTCTCAATGTCTTCAATCAGGTTCTGTGGTTCGACTTCTGGTTCTTTTCCTGTCAGAAAGAAAATGAGAAAAGCAGAAACGGCTAATCAAATTTTTTTTTTACAGTATCTTGCTTGAAGTATTGGAATTATTGTAAGAAAGTTCGAATAACACTCAAAAATGGACGGGTTATTCTTTGTTGAAACATTTTGTCTGTTCACCAAGAGACTTCTTCAGTCTGAAGAGTTCCAGGTAAACTTAGCCTTATAAGCTGTACCTTTGCATCAACAAGTAAACAATGACCAAAATTGGTTAGACACGTGCAAAATCATCAGCCCAACAACTGATCGTTAATGTCCTAATCATGGCCTTTTGTTCTCAGAGGGCTAAGTCACTTGCAATAACAGCAATGTAAGTGGGGGGGACAATTGGAACCGAAGGACCATATCATTGTGTCTAAACTTGAACTACAGCCTAAATATTCATATTCTCCTCACCCTCCTCAGCTTCTGGAGTCTTGAGAATATCTGCGGCTTTAGCAGCAGCCACCTTTTCCTCATATTCCATGGCCTCCAGGGTCATCATGGCTTCTCTGGCTAGTCTCTCGTCCCTCTCCTGCCTGCGCTGGGCCTCACGCTCCTCCACTTGACGCTGATAATCGGCAGCATTCAGTTCAATACCTTCCTCTGCCAGCACCTTTACCTCCTCCAGCTTCAGGCGTCGGACCTGCTTCATCTTCTGCATTGCTCTGCAATACACAAAAAAGGTAAGTAAGTCTTCACACAATGTCCAATTTATCTTTGAGAACACAAATGAATATGTTACAAAGACAAACACTTTCTTTAAAAGTTATTTTGTAAAAAATATTGTTGTTTTACACAAGTGTTGTATTTGTGGTGCAAAGGTTTTTTGACATATTACTTTTGTAAAAGGTTTTGCCGGTAGGTGACTCTGTATTGCCTCCAGCACTCCAGTTCAGGACTCGTAAGCACGGTGGGCTTCAGGTGGTCCAACACCGTAATGTCTTTGCCCTGTTTCCACAGTTCATACCGATCAGGCTGCAGGCAGCGCACAAACACATCCATCGAGATCTTTACCATGTCCTTCCGGCAAGAACACTGGAGAGGGGAGAAAAAAAACAAAGCAAAGACGAGAAAAACTATGTTATTGCTACAGGTAAAAAAAAATAAAGCAAACTCTATGTAACAAACAAAAAGTCAACTTTGTTTCTATTAAGATCATGTGAATTAGTTTTATACTCTCGTTTTCAGCTACAATTTAGATTTTTGACTGAAATTCCAGTCCTTCAAAATAAAACAGTAACTGAGTTTATAATATCTTGATGGTAAACCACAGTACCTCTATCATACCACTAGAATCAAGCAAGAAAAAAAAAGAACAATTACAAAATGAGTGTGACAGCTGCATCTGTGCACACTTCAAAATGTCTCCACAAACCTTTAAAATGACATTAAAGGTCAATGAATGATTAAAGAGGGGAGCGGCTGTATAATGCGGCCACAGTGCAGAACATGTGCACGCTGAAAAGCAGCAGGTGCAACTCAAAAATTGAGAGAAACCAAAATAAGGCAATTTAAGGGGGGAAAAAATAGAGCGAGAGGGACAGAAAATGTTTTCTTTTTGCTTTGTTTGCTGTATTACCAACATCCTATGAGCTGTACTCAGAGCCTTATGTTCAATTATGGGAAACACAACAGCTCAAATCTCCACAGCAAAACAATATCCAGCCTACATCTCATCCTGGCACCACTTGACAGGCAGAAACATTAAAATATGGTTTTGGATCGAAGGGAACTGCAGGGAGGGGTTAGTAAGCAGTCAGGACAGCTGACTGTACAGACATTAAAACCTTCAGAGGATTGTATCTGGCAAAATGCACTGTTTTTGTTTATGGAAAGGATATAAAGGCCCTTGTTGTTTTTAATGAAACTATTAGGGAGTTATGGGCATTGCTGCCATTTTCTATTTCCATGAAACTTTATTGCTTTGCAAAAACTAAATTAGAAGAAACACATTTGAAGATGCTCAACAGCCAAGGAATGAAAAAACGTCATTCCAAGGCAGAAAAATCAATGAACGCTGAAGTATACTTTGAATAATTAAGGAGCTAAAATGTTTCCTCACAAGCAAACCTGGAGCCTAAAGCCTCTCAATGTATCATTGAGCTCTGATGCAAATACTCACAACAGCACAAGGTCTGATTCTGATGCACCTACTTGAACTGACATAGGCCACTATATCCAAAGTTTGTTGAGAAATCATTTGAGCATAAACTGTAGCAAAAATCTGTAATGTGCTACAACAATATGTCTGGTTTTGCTAACACGAGACAAGTCAGCAACTGAATCCAAAAATATGTGAAGAGTCATCTGCAGTTCACTCTTGAGATGAAAAAGTGGTGCGATTTAGTCTGGGATCTGGGAGAATGATTTCAACTCCTCTCGCAAGACAGGGGAAAAAAAATCATCCGAGTTTCCTCAAGGAGCTGTAGCAAACAGTGAGTGAGCACCAAATGAACAGAGAGGGGCTTTCACTGAAAATCCAGCAGACTCAAAAGATAAAGTGTTTACTCTCAGCAGCGCAGTGGTGTGGCAGACATAACTACAGCAATCTTTAGGATCCTTTTCACCGTCTTCAGAGGGCTTAGCGCTCGGCTGTTGTCAACAAATATCACTAATTAATAGGCAAAATTCCTGAATCACTTTTCTGCTTACAAACCAGTTTTAAACAGTCACAGAAAAAGTTTGTTGGATCACAAAAAAGTAAACTCATTTGTTCAATCTAAATTGAGCAAAGTTGCCAGAAAAAAAACCTGAGGCAGAAAGGACTGAAAAGATTTAGGCAATAGATGTAGATGTTTAAGCTGCATGCAAAATGTGCTGACAATAGGCCTGCTTTGACTGCAGGTCTGTGTTCACTCTGCAAGGGTCTGCAGTTGAGGAAACTAAACCTAATGAGAGCAGGACATGAAGGGCAGAAAAACTCAGTTTTTCCCACTCCCCAAAGAGTGCTGGCAGACCCAGATCTGTGACAAATTTGACACAGAGCCCCATCGTTCACTGTCCCCTTGGCTGCTGACAGAATAGGGTTCAGTAAACAGAGAGCGTGAGGAGGAGGACAAATAGCCAAACGAGTTAACAGATGACTGGTGGAACCAAAGATGGAGGAGGATGGGGGAGTTAAGACGAAGACCAGAAGAAAATGTGAGACTTCATTTTCATGGCTGGTGTGGGTGAGCTGAACAGACCAACTGGACCTACACCAATTACTTAAATTAAAACACTAAGCAAAAACAGTGTGAGAAATCTCTTTGAAGTGGAAAGCGATTGCAATTATGAGTACAGTGCTCTACAATGAGAATGAACCTGTATATTTCAAAGTTTGATTTAAAAGTCTTGAAAAACTGATCAAATTCAGGTATTCAGAGATGTATCAATTTCTGCTTCTGTCAGTGCATGTTGGATTGTAAAAAGGTCAAAAGGTATTTAAACCGTTTCTTCGTATTCTTTACCAAATGTTCTCTCTCTGCGTAACAACTTTTAGGCACTGCAAAAGAATACTGCTCATTTAACAAGCATTGTATTTCACTTTACTTTGTATGCTGCACTGTCGATTTAGTTGTTCTAAGTTAGAAGAGTACTCCGATCTGCACAATTTTCTCAAACTGTTCAGAAGGCGCTCCCTTGAGCATTAAAACCCGGGCTACTGGTTCTTAAATTACAAGTGGCCACATGGGTAAAGTAGAGAAAGTGAGAAGGAAGAGAGAGATGTACTTCTGCAAAATGGCACCTCATAAATCTGACATGCAGCCAAGTAGAGAGAAAGCAGCAAGAAAAAGACACACAAGGCAAAGGGAAGGTGCAAAAGAAATGAACAAGAAAATGAAGTGGTATGTAAAAGGAAAGAGACATGGTGGAGGAGTTTCTTCCAGAGGACAGTGGACTTCGTCGGACTTCTTTTTACAAACCTACCCATGCCCTGTCAATTTCATGCTCAACAGCCCACAAGGAAAGAGGCAGTTTGCGTCAGCACAAGGATGCAAGCGTACAGTTAAGTGTCTGTAACAGATGGTGTGCAGCCGAGAGCTAGACGCTGCTTTTACATTTGGATATAATCTATTGCTTCATCCCTTAAGAGTAGCAAAAAAAATCCAGAGCAGAAAGGCTGAAAGGTTGCTGCTGAATCACACACCAGATTACATTTTATTTGAAGTCTCCATTTGTCAAGAGGATGGGTAATGAAAAAGATAAAAATTTTAGGGCACATGCTTTTATTTATTATTATAATTTATTATTATTTACTTTCAAGTTTTGTTTGAAGTATGTCCTTTCTTTCTTCCTTCCTTTCTGGTTTTAAATAAAATGATTAACATTCTGAGAAACTGCAATCCAGGTTTTTGGTAAAAGCTAATCACTAGTCTGTACCAGATAAGAGTTGATACAGGCAGCAAATTAGAAACTAGCATATTTTTTTGACATACAATATCATGTTCTCAGTTTTAATGCTTCCATCATATGACAGTTGTTGCAGAGCAAAAACTTCACACAAAAGTGAAATACTTCCTGGTCCTTTAAAAGGTTTGTGTCGATCACTGTCCCTGCAGCAGCAATTACACACACTGCTGGTTTGTCTGAGCTCACCAGTGTCGCATTTTTGCCATAGTCCACCCAACGCAGAGTGGCAAAGTTGGTGGATTCTGCACAGTTAAAGCCATGGTTGAAGCCTGCGTGGTAGCCGTAGGGAAAAGTGATCATAAACTCTCCTTCATTCTGAGTTACCTGTTCAGGTTCAGAGAAACAAAAACACACCAAAAAAAACAGTTAAAATCCAGGTCTTGAATGGACTTTCTTTAATACATTTTTAAGAAAATCTTATTTTATGTCAGAGTGATGAAAATGTCTCATACATGCAGGGTGGCAATCTATTCACCCAATTATTTTTACAGCCGTAAGTCGTGGATTTCTGATAAACAAGTGAAAATACTTGGTTATTAACCAAGAGTCTCAGACATCAGAAACAACTTTTCTAGAAATTGTTCTTCCTTCACCCAACATGACTGCTGCTAAAAACTCAGTGACAATCTTGGGTTATTTAAGAATATGAGAACAACTTACTCACTTTAAGCTTTGCTGTAAAAGTTTAGCCTTGTAAATGTGTCCGTGGATCTGAATGTCTATGTAAAGTTACAATCAAGAGACACATCAAGCCCGACAGGAAAACAGTCAGGAGGGGGAAAAACTGGGTAGAAGCTGAACTTCCTCAACTAACAGCAACGGTTCAGATATCAAACTGTCAAATCCCTCTTTGCTCAGGCAAGAACAGAAGACAGTTTTATTTTTACACATGAATCAGGAAAGATACTGCAGGTGTGCAACCCCCAACATGTTCACTGTGATAATGACGTCCTGAGGGGGAGTGTTGGGATAAGCCGGGTGACGGGGGTCTTTGGATGCCTGCTCTATGCCTTATATTTTCTGCTTCAATTTTCCATTTTATTTCTTTTTTATAGGTACTGCAAGCTGAAAAAAGGTGAAAAAATGGCAATTAATTTTAGTGACAGACAAAAGTGCTGATCTTTACTTGTTGTTGCGTCATTGCTGAGTCATTCGAAACAAACCTACCTCTTCCACAGTTTATGGATCACCAGAGTAGAGAACAGCAAGTAAAAATAGATAACTTTTTTCCTCCTATATTACGTTATTTGTAGTTTGTTTCATACTCGTACAGCAACGATCCCATCCCAGTTGTCACTATGGTTACAATCAGGTTAAAATAAATCAACAAATTTGGACAGATCAATTTGTCTTAATCTACTTTGTTATGACCCTCACGTTTTTAACAGAGTACCAGCTCAAATAATTACAAAACCTTTCATATATGAATATATCAATAAAGCTGATCAATAAAATGTCAGCTTGACCCACATAAGATTGGATCTTTGCTACTCACTCTGTCGAAAGGAATGCTGTATTTCTTCAGGATGGATGGCGATATCAGCGTCATCTTGTGGCGAAGGAAGGCATCGCAGCCTTGGCAGCTGCCAGGAAAAAAACCTGCATGGGACGACAATTTGCATGTAGACTTCAGGGGAAAAGAAGAAAATCTAGAATGTAAAGTCAACTAGAGGATCTCACGTTATATAGTGACTCCATGACGGTTTTGTTATTCATGCTAAACTCCGAAAACACCCAAATAAAAAGTTAACAATCTAAAGGAGTCATATTGTGCGGATATTTCAGCAAAAATAATTACAGAACAATCTCATCTACAATTTTGATCAATAACATTCAAATTCCTTATTTAAATGGAAAAAAATACATCTTAAATAAAAGCAGAAAATCAAATGTTACTTTTATTGTATAAGTCTGATTGTCAGCTTTTCGTGTTTGCGTTTCAGTATATGCTGCATTCTTTATCTTCTGTAAAAATATCCTGAACCATTTAAACAGACTTTTCCTTTATTACCAATAATCCCATAACCAGGAAAAGGAAAATCCAATTTCCCCTTTCACACAAAAACAAAATGACTTACTGCATTAAGTGTGGTTTAATCACATTAAGACAGCTGATGCGAAAGAACTGATTGAGTGGCTTTGAGCTGGATTCCAGAGGAAATCTGATGGCCCTCGCTGTAGCCCAAAGAACTACAGCTACAAACGGAAACTTGGTTCTGCCGCCTTACTTTCTACCCTTTTCTGCTCATCTTTCTTTTCTCCCATTAAATGTTTTTTGTATTTTATGTGTGACCCCATTTGAAGCTAAACATTTTGTCTTAAGGCTTGCTGTTTATTTAGAATACATTAATGCTAAAGCACACAGCAAGACAAAGAAGACAGACCGTTTTAACTGTAAAAAAAGAGAGAAGATTTGAAACTGCTGAACTAAAACTGCCCCTGCCATGTCCCCAAGGTCAAAGCTAAAAAAATCTGCACTCCCAGTGCTTTGTAAGATCTTTCAATGTGTGCAAATGTGGGATTAGTACTACTGATATCCTAATAAGTAAATTACCTATTGGTCAAGCTGACAACTTCCAACACATGCATGCTCTTCTACAAAATAAATCAGTTTGTTTTAAAAAGTCACAAACTACTTTGAAACCATATTTTAGCTCTGACATTTATGACTTTTAAAGCCTTAACGTGTCTGTAAAACAAAGGCTCGTTTATGCTCTTAGACAGCCTCGAATGGCCTCTACATAATCAAAAGAAAGAACTGCGGCTCACTCCCATTCTTTACCATCTGTACCCACTGGAGCCTCGGAGGAGGGGGGGGCTCCATCTAAGCCTCCACCCGGTTAAACTTTAATGTGACTGACAGTATAATCGGCACTCATTTCATCCTTCATTTTCACTGCATTGTTTCAGCCTCTGTTCCATCCAACAAAGCAAAAGGGGGAGAGAGGGACTCTCTACTCTCATTGCCCTCCTGCTTGTTGGAGCTGATAAAAGGTGAATAATGTGCTGACAGAGCCTGGGTATTAATCCCCATTAAAATGCAGCTGGCTCTCCTGGCTATTCACAGGGTAATATTAACTTAAAGGTTTCATTCTGTCCTTTTGAGTTGGAGAATTAAGTTGCTCTCCCTTTAACCCTCCCCTCCCATCGTGCCCACTCTACGCAAAAAGTTTGAAGTTATGACTGAAATAACGCAGAGATAAGGAGTGATAAGAGTTATAGCAGACATACTTTCAAATGTTTGAATAGGGATCTTTGGAAGGAACAAGACCATTGGCCCATTCTCTTCTGCCATTTCTGCTGCACTCATAACTGTCACTTTAGGATCTTATAAACAGTTGGCTGTGAGTGCAAACGGTAGCTTTGATGGGTCAGTGGGTGCCTGTTAAATACCACCGGCACAGCCTCCCACCTATTGGCAGATGTTTAAATAAGAAAAGCGAAAAACTGCACCCTAATTGAAAAAATAATAGGAGATTTCACACACATGGTGTATCGCAAGAGAATGCTGAGATCTAAAATGATGTCTTTGTCTTTTCATTTAATGCACAGTATTTAAAATTAGAAGGCCAGGGAATGTTCTGGTTCAGTAGAATAAACTCAAGATAAAAAATAAATGGAGGTCCTCACCTTGTGCCAGCCTCTCCAGCCTTTTGCCATGCTCAGGTGGGATGGTGTACCTGCAGACAAAATATGTGAAGTTGATCAGTAATGTCAGTTTCCATGATGGGTGGAAGAGAAAGTTTCACCTCTCTGCAAATCAAAAGCAAGTTACAATACTTTGTAATTCAGCCAAATCAGTGCATCTCTTTATATTTTCCTCCACAAATCCTTTAAAGTAAAGTCAAACACTGATTGCTGGAAAAAAAAAACAACACAATGGCACAACATACTAGCTCCTAATCAGTCTAAGCTGTCAGAAGTCAGCACACCACACTCAAAAATAATCAGGTTGTTCATGTGTTGCTTGCTAGTCACACTTAAAATTTAAAAAGCCGTTTCACTGTCTGTCAGGTAATGACAAATTCTTCCAACGCTTGTGCAAATTACACAGAGACACTTAAAACGCCTAAAGATTTATTGTAACACAGATGCATCAGTCTCTGAAAAGCTGTTGCAGAGATGCATAAAATAAGTTATGTGAATGGGAGGACTGAGGCAAATAGGGGGGTGGGTATGCAGCTGAGATAGAATAGAAAAAAATGACTAGTAAAGGGCAGGAACAGGATGGATGACTGTTTTGGGAGTGCTGGCGTATTTCTCTGCCCCGAGTACTTCACTGTCGAGGAAATAAAGTTGTGCATAATGCATCCTTCACAATCACTCCTAAACTTTTCTTTCACTCTTGCTTTCATTAGAAAGGTAGCAATTTTTTACATTTAAGATTATTTTTATAAATTTTCTGTGCAATACTTTTAGCTATAAATCTATTTTAATTTCTTTTAACTTAGTGTTTTAATTTTACTTAGGAAATCTGTTTAAATTCGCCATTGCTTTCTTTTAGCTCTTTTTTTTTACAATTCCAGTTATTAGTGTATTACTGTATGAACAAAATAAACTTAAAGCTTTTCTTATATGTTATATGACAAAGACTCTATGCTGGTATTACAGAAAGTAAGCACTGCAAATTATAAAATATTACCTTAAATGTCACATTACAGTTTTTTTGTAAAACAGAATTCCAGGGAATCAGTTTGACTTTATTCTGCTCATTCCTGAAGGTATAGGATACGCTTATTACTGCAACTATTTCTTGTAGATTGTGCAAACCTTTATCAACCACAAGCACTTAAGAAAAAAAAAAAGAATAAGGATTTCTTCTGCTTTGCTGAACCTTGTGGATGTTTGAAACAAACTAAGAAATTGAAAAAGAAAATGAAAAAGAGAGTTGGTAAAAAGAAAATACATTTAATGGGAGAAAAGAAAGATGATCAGAAAAGGGTAGAAAGAGGGGATGCAATAAATGAAAAGAAAGCAGGGGATAAAACTCAATTCTGTGAGAATTGCTGAAGACATGGACCAACACTGCCACCTGAAGACGAAAGCTAAGAATTTCATAAATTCACACTCCCAAGGTTTTATCACTTTTAAAAAAGGATCCAGACATCCGAGCACTGCTGGGGAACAAAAACATGATTAATAATACCAACACATGGGATATCAAAATTGCTCCTGTCATCGTGAAAACTGGAGCCTCAGTTTAGCAAAAACAAAAACAAGTAAATAAAGTTTATAGAAGTTTTCTTCTAAAAAAAATGTATGGCTGATGTTTTAAAGAAAGCAAACACATTTATAGCTCTTTCACATTATTTGTGTATGTGGGTGTTTCACACCTATGTATAGTGAGAAGTAAGACAAAAACAAATCAAACCATGCAATCAGTATGAACTTGTCCTGTGGCTGTAAGACAAAAACAATAAAAAGTAATAACTTCCAAATGCAAGTAGCTCCCATTATGCTTCACAGACAACTGGAAACTTTGCATTTATTCCAAATCTAACCTGACTTCAGGCTATGATTTTTCATTATCAAAACCACACTGTATGTGCCCAACAGGCATTCTCATAAGTATCAAAATGAGATCCTGTAAGGCACTTTGACTTTGTCTCCACACAGAAATTTCTCTGTCTCGTTGACCTTTTCACACTGTACCTTTACTCAAACCATATTGAGTAAATGACTGTTTTTGTCCATTGCAGATTAAAAAAATAGTATTTCAGCTGTATATTACAAAGATGTGATTAATTCTGTTAATACTATGGATTGTGCATACATGTTAGAAGCAGCGTCTCAGAATCGTGTCCAAAAATGCAGTTTACGAACCGTTTCCTACAGGCAAAGATGAACGAATGACATAATTGACTTTTCCACTTCACATTTCCTAATGCAACTATAGAATTTTCTTTATAAATGTACATAAATTTTAGAGCACCACATGTCGGAGAGCGGCTGTTAGAAAGTCCCAAACTGCAAAAATCAGCCGTTCAGCATGTGTCTTCTCACGCCCTTCTTCACTTGTTACCATGGCAGCAACATGCATGTAGTCCCGCAGCAGAAATGACAACACACACGTAAGACAATTTGCAAAATATGAAGACTAACACCTACACCTCTCCAGAAAAGGTATAATTAATCTATGGCATTTTTCTGGCAAGTGGAATTAAAGAGTCGTCACAGCACAAGAAGCTGAACAGCATGCGTGGCAGTTCCAACTGAATTACAATCTATTTGTGGCATCGACACTTTTTTTAAATCAATAAATAAGGTGTAAATCAACAGCTTGGACTTTCTGCTCGGCTCTCTCTCCTTAACGACAGATTGCTACTGCAGTTGTTGTCCTGGTCAGTCTCCAGCTCCATTCAACTCCCACTCACGCACGGGACAGCAAGATACTTCAACTCCTTCACTTCAGGCAGCAAATTACTCCAAACGCCAAAATGTGCAGTTTTCTAACAGAGGATCATGACTTACACTTGAAGGTAATAATTCTCACCCTGACTGTTTCCCTGCCCAGTTACTGCTAGTACAACAGGAGATCTGCAACAAGGAAAGATGCAATCCAAAACAGTTTCAATTAGAAACATTTTGTTCACATCTGAGCGCAAACGTTCTCAACAAAATCTGAATTTAAAGAAAAGCAGTCCGTGCTGAGCCCATTACCCAAAAGAAACAAGTCTGACCTACAAACCGGAATCAAACCCTTACTTTAATTTTAATTGAGCTTCATTTAAAGAAGAACTTTTTAAAAACCAGTAAGTCTTTAATGTGAAAAAAAACTGCTCGCAAAATCGCAACAGTGACGATTTTAACCAGAGGAAAACCTCAAAAACTTCAACGTTTTAGAGTAATTTTTAAACAGCTATAGTTGCTGTGAAAAGTAGTTTCAGTTCATGAAAACTTTAGTGTAAAGCCCAGAACACCACACTCTGTCCTGACTGCAATAATGATCCAGCTGATATGCAGAATCTCAGCTCTCCATTTTTCTCCTGTGGGAATTGTCAAACAATAGTGGTTCAAAAACTTTGGACTACACAGGGGTGAAGCGATGGGTTCATAATAAACTCCCCCTATTCTCGGGAAAGCACAGCTGGGCCACACTTCAAAAAAAAGAAGAAAAAAGCCTTTCAATTCACTTATGTCAGCTTTTCCCTGCTTCCACTCTCAGCCTCAAAGGCTAATCCTTCATCTGACAGCAGATCTACTGCTGTGTGTTGAGGTACAGAAGTGACTGAAAGACTTTTAGCACTAAAAAGAAAGAAAGAACAATGCATGAGAAAGGACAAGGGGGAAAATGACTGACAGTCAGTGCTACGATCCTCTAAACATCCACCTGTGTGTAAGCTGCAGCAGTAGTTACAATGAAAGCTGACTTTGAGGGCTACATTGGCAGAGGGAACAGAGTTAATTTCACAAACTGCCGCACTGTGAGAGAAGACGAGAGTGTGTGTCTGTGTGTTTTAAAAGAATTGCGCTTTGCTTAACTGCCTGTAATTACCCTGTCACACAAGTATAAAAGTAAACAGCCTTAGTTTCAGTGAAAAGGGCCATGGAAGGGATTGGTGACAACTCAAATGTGAGAATGCCAGTAAAGTAGAAAAAAATAACTAAACAGAATGACAGCTGTAGCGTCTAAAAACAACTGATATACAGCACATTTATACATCTGATGGCTTATTGGCTTCTCTCTTTTGACAAAGACCATATAAAAATATAACAAAAATAATGAAAACTACAGTTAGAACTAGGAATGTCTAGAGTTGATCATAGTATTAGATAAGAGTTTAGATAAAAAGTATTTTTCACTGATTGGTATCAGAGTAGTTACAAACTCCAATTTCAATCTCTGTTGTCTATAATTTTACAGCATTCATTATGTGACAACTAATGTGATTTAATGCTAAACATCTTTAAATTTGAAATGAAATTGGAAACTCTAAAGACAAGCTTTTCATAGAGAAGGAAGAAAACAAGAATTCCAGATTGGCTGCAACCCAATGCAGTTTAATTGTGATGAATATACCAAAATCAAAGTATGATTTATTTTAATGACTTGACAAAGCAGCACACGCTGATGACGTTCAAGATCAAACTACACAGAGATATGATGTCATCTAGCTCTCCTCTAAAATTACTTTGCCCAAGTTTAATGGTTTTGTTCCAAACGTGTCTGTGCAGCTTGATGAAGCTCCTTTTAAAACTAGACACATACGCTTAGACTTTGACAGTAAGCTGCAGCAAAACGTACTCACTCTCAGCGAGTGGTGTGAAAATGAAATCGATGATTTTAATGAGATCACATCACAGAGGAATTGTAACAGACATCCTACGACCCACCAGGAGGTGGACAGGAGACAGGGAAGACAGGAGACAGCACTGCGAAGTGGAAAGCATACTGTGAAGTAAAAGAAGACAGATGAGGAAGGCTTAGAAACAAACACACACACACCCAAAGATAACTCTGTAATTCAGACTGCTGGATCGGCTCTTCTACCTCCTGCAGTGACACGGATGGAAAACAACATGGAGCAAAGGAAAAGGTTTAACACACACGCACGCACGCATAAACATCCACATCAAGAAAAATGCTGCTGCTGTTCTTGACCATGTCTGTCTCGCAAAAAAGACTTTTATTCTCAATGTTATCTACCTGGTTAAAAAAAAGGTCTAAACAAGGTAATTTTGTTCTAAGTGTTCACATTAACTAGCTACTTTTCAGAATTAAACAATGACAAAGAAATCTCAATCATATCAATGACGCAGCAGGTCCTTTCCAAGTGTCCAAATTAGCTGAGAATCCAGACAGCAGCTTGAAAGTTTGTTTCTTCCTGTTTCAGGATAAAAAAGGTGTTTCTGGCTATCTGATTCCAGCTGAAAGGAAGATTTATCACAGACACGTCCGGCATTTTTTATATGTTTAGATTGAAACCCCAAACGGCACAAACACAATTTTATCTCAGAGCAACTGATCCAGCACTCCATGATCACTAGATGGTGCTGGTATTCACTACATAGTTTCACATTTTGACAACGAGACACAGACTGCTGCTTCACAAAAAGCACATTATGTGTGACTGAAAAATTTCCTAATATTTGAAACTAAACCTATGAATAATTAAGTGAATATGCTTTTTCTGTGTGTATACATAAATAAATGACTGACCAGGACTTGGGCTGTCCAAAGTGTAGATAGTTGATACTGTAGAGGTCCATGTCTTCGGTGTGCCATGCGAAGGTGGTTTTCCACATGCCAAAATACAAGTACGGTGTATTGACACCCTCAATGACAATGCCACACTCCTGCTCCACCATATCCAGCAGTGTGTTGAGATGGCCAATGTTCCACTCTTGAATGTTCTGGACAAAATAAGTATGCATTCGTATAAACAAAACACACAAAAAGCCACATTGCTTTGAAAATAACAGCGACTTTCAAGTGATAGTGCTGTATACAGACATACACGTACAAGCAAGATCTTTAAGGTTTTTGTGGGATGAAACTGGTTAAAACTCATACACGTACAAGAAAACATGCAAACTCCACTCAGAAAGGTCCTGGGATGAGATTCATTTCTGCTACCTTCTCACTGAGAACTGTGCCACCGTGTCATTGTATAACTAAAAATCCACAATTTATGACTAAATACTAAAAAGCAAACATATAAATAATTTTTTTGTCAATCTCACCTCATCATAAATAGAGCCACTAACATCAGCCCCATAAATGGGTGAAACAAATGTCAGGTTCTTCCAGTATTTTCTTTCTAGGTCATCAAAGTCTTTGTGGCGAGGTGTGCAGTACCTGAAGATAAAAGACAAAAAAAAGAAAGAAATAAGTCACATTTAAACTGTGAGTCAACAACCTCCAATAGTCCAAGAGATTTTTAATAGGTTAGAAAAGGTTTTGTTTCAAGGTCATCCTCTGTCACACCTTTGAGCAAAGTAATAAAAGGCTTCCCCGGTGAGCCTTAAATTAATTTTAACTCTCTTTTATGGTTAATGCTTAACTTGTCTTAGTTAGATTAACTTCAGTTACTATTCAAGTTTTCAGCTTATTTTTAATTTTAATGTGCTACCCAAGATTTGTTGTAAAATGGTTTTTTCTTCCTAAATCATTTAACAACTTTTATTCATATTATTCCTTTTTTATTCCAGGCAAAATACGTCTAATTTAAAATGAATTATTAACTGATTTTCTTTAAAACAAACAACTACTATTTCCATGCCCACATCATGTAACAAACATGATGGTCAGGAGGAATAACTGAAATGTCAGCAGTCTCCAGTGTTACACTTGCTGGCATGTCAACACAAGTCATTGCCTCGAAGACAGAAAAGGTTTAAAAGCATCTCTGTAGTCTGAATTTTTTCAAAACACACGAGGGACAGAAACTACAAGCATGAAGATTTAATGACATTTTAACCTCTGATTTGTGAAGGAGGTCAAAAGTACTGCCAACAAACTTACTTCTTGCTGTTAGCCAGCTTGCGGTATTCACCAACAGTCATAGACTTCTTCTGGATGTTGTATTGGGTAAATAGGCCTGACTGACCAGTCACCACCTGCATGATAGGAGCTGGAATCACCATGTCTTCAATAGTGTCATAAGAACTTCGTGGCTTCCAGCCTTCAGGGGGAATCACCTGGACAAACAAAGGGATTGTACACATTTTCATTTCTCTTTGGTTTCATATAGTGCTAGAATAAAACAAAAACACTTTACTTAGATAATACAGTTGGAATCATACTGTTGTGAGACAACTGCAATGCAAATGATCAAGTACAGTAAATGTATTTAAGTGTTGTTCTTACTTTAGCCAGGCCGGCACGGTGAGCTCCTTGACTCTCCATATAGACAATATATTTGGCGAAGTCTTTAAACTCCTCCACGGTGGGTCGAAAGGTCATGATCTTGCAGCTGGGGTTTTTGGCAGCAATTGGTGGCAAGGGTGGTTGCAGGGGTATTGGGGGTATCTCAGAACCTAGTGTAAGAACTGAAGTCGTGCCTGGATCTGCAGGTTGAACTGGAGTGAGATCTGGAGCAGCAGCATTTTGCTCTGAAGTCACTACATTATCAGGAGTTTCAGCAATTGCTGGTTCCTTGGTGAGAATCTGATCTTGGGGTGCATTGATGTCAAGAACAGGAAAGGAAACCGGAACAGGATCAGGGGGTGAGGATGGAATAGGGTTAGGAGCCAACAACAAGTCAATGGGCATGTCAGTAGCCATTGGGAGTTTGAAATTTTGCAGGTAAATCTGTGAAGTGCAACATGAATGGGTGGTTAGAGCACTTTGAATGGATTTCACATTCTAATAATCCGACAAAAAATTTCTAAACATTTTTTTCAAAATAAACAATTGTTCTCACTGATCAAAACAAAGGTACAAAGCAACAACACTATAGCTTCTTCTCAGCACTTTACTTTATCTTATTCTAAGATGCAGTAACTTGATCAAACAGTACCAAAGTTCTACATGTATGTCATAAATTAATATAATACCAACATCCTTCTTGCCATTCCTAAGAATACTAAAAAAAATTTTACAGTTTCTTTACAATCTTTTCATACAAAAATATGACATTTGGCTTGTTTGTTGTACAAATTATTACTGAGTCATTCTGAGCTTTGAGACAATTATGTAAAAATAAAAAATAAAAATAAAAAAACTCAGGTAACCAAGAAAATCAGAAAATTAATCAAAACCATTGTTGCTAAAGTAAACTACTAACACATCTGTTATTACAGGTGCTTACACTTACTGATGATAAGTTAATCAAATGCATTTGATTAAGGACACCTATTAGTTATATTACCTACATAATAACTCTTCTGGGTCAACAGAGATAACGTGGAGGTTGCTGTGAAAACCCCATTGGAATTGTGCAAATTCAACAAGCTCAAAAGAGCAAGTATTTATGAAGTCTCACCTAAGATCCTAAAAGTAAGTTTTACAAATCAAAACGTGAGCTCGACATTGTTGCAAATGGTCTACAGGTGTACGGCTATATGTATGAGACAACTTTGTAAAGACTGAACAAATTTCTTCACAAGAAAATGTAAGGCTGATAAGCTCATACAGTAGATTACTTCATGTTGATGCAGCTACAGTGAATCGTACAAGGTACTTTGTTTTTTTCCACACACACTGCTTTGCATTTTGGTTTAGTGTTTGTTAAATAAACACCAATGTAAATTCGTCGTGTGTGCTTTTTTTCAAGTTAATATTTTTCTTATTAATACCCATTGAAACCAGATATTTTCTTAATATCTCCTGATTAGCAAAACCTTCATAATGAAAGAATGTGCAATATTTATTAGTTTGACTACATTGGAGTACAATCTTCTAGGACATTTACTTGTAAAAATATATTTGTATGTGTTAATATACCGCTGCTTCTAGTTAAGGTAAGTGAAGCCCTAAAATCATTATATGTACGGCAACTGAATTATTTAAAATGCTTAAACGTTAACTGGTAACCATGTTTATTTTTTATTTGTACATCAGTGGTCACAAATATTGTTAAATGAATCAATCAATCTTTACCTAAAACTGTGACCAATTAAAAGAAACATACCATTGCATTTTTAAACAGTCTTTCATTCAACGTCATACAAAAATGTCACCTACTAAACAACTTGTTTTTACAGTGAGGCATTATACAATTGAAAACCACGTTTGCATAAAGTTAAGAAAAACTTCACTACAGGAAGCATGCTGCTAGTTTTAAAAACCAGTCTGGTTTTCTGTAGCTAAATAAAAACAAGCATTAGAAAGTGTTGTGGTAAAATTCATGAAAAACTTAATATTCTAAAACTGGTCCAGATATAAAGTGTTTCAGTAACAGCACTTTAAAAATGGAGACGTTGACCCTCATTTAACTAAAACGGCCTATATATGGACCCTTTAATTCATGAGGCCTGATCCTTGTTTAAATGTTGCATTGAGCGTTCCCCTAAATAAATTCTTGTAACTTCGATATAACTTGTAAAATATGTTTAAAATACTATATTGTTCTTTGTGTGTGTGTGTGTGTGTGTGTGTGCAACCCCCGGAAGAAGTAGTTGTAATTTATTGCTCACTTACTACTACTGAAGGCTACGCTAGCGTTCACAGCTGACTGTACTAGCATCTTATTCAAGATGACAGCTATAGAGAGCCGTAACACAAGATGCTTGCAATGAACAAAAACGTGGAAGTTACAAACGACAAAAGCAGTCTTGCAATCTCCTAAGTACAGCACACATACGATGCAGTCATGATAATGTTTTAAGGTACCGCTAGCCGTATTTTAAGCCGTTCGCTAGCCTTAAGCTAATTGCTTCCATAAAAAAAAACAACACCGCGACGACATAGCAACACACATCAATTTAAACCATAAAATCTTAATTAAAACCCTCTTGCAATATAAACCTGTTAGAATTTTGTTACCTCCTGCAGCAGAGTATTGTACTCTTCTTGTTTTGTTCAAACTGTCTGGTTTCGTTTAGTAAATATATCCTTATCGATTTTCTTCTAGCATTTAGCTAGCTTCTAGTTCAGGCTGATTCCAGGGTCACGCCCCCCCCAGTCATTGTGCAATGCGATTGGTTGGCTAACGTAGCTAAAGGGCGTTACTTGAACATAGCTTCTTTTATATAATTGACGTATTTGGTAAAGGACTCACAAGATAACCAATCACATTTACCACCCATACTGGTTTTTACTATACGTCACGCACGTACACACACCCGGGTGTGCCAATGTCTCTAAATGATCCAGTCATAAAAATGCTTACAAAAAAACTATTTCTCATTTTCTCCATCTTTTCTTGAAACTGAAGCTTTGTTACCCAGTAAACTACATTTCTCCACAAACCTTATTCAAGTTTTATCAAGCCTAGTGTGAATATGTAGTTCTATCTTTATAAACAAGCCTGTCATTGTAGCTCTATTAGTCCAAAACAAGCAAACATTTGTATTATGGGAAGTGAAAAGGTACCAATAATTTCTGTCAAAAAAAACTTTGTAATCCAATTTACACCACCCAAACGTAAATGTACTTTTTTTATTGAACACTGAAAATGCATTGACACAATTTTGCAAATATGTGCAAGGAATTCTAAAACTATCAGTCTAAAAAGGTCTAAAGACAATTGTACAATTTCAGAAAATATACATTTTCCAGCATATGCAATTATTTGTCTGTTAAAATATGAACGGCTTGCGTTAAAAAATAATTATACACTTGATAAACTTGAACAAAACATTTACTCAGACAATAGTAACGGGGAAAACAGTTCAGTTCACATAAAATGCTAGTAAATTTTAGAAACAGTGTTTGCATTTAGGCTTAATGGAATTTTTTTTTTTGAAGGCATAAACAAAGTATGAAACGGTGAAAAAGCATAGATTTTAACTTTATCCAAGATACAAATTAAGTCTCTACATCCAAGAAAGCTTGTTAGGGTCAACATCTAGAGTTCTACTTTACTCTTGTTTAAGCATCAGTTTCTTTGGACTATTTCAAAATAAATCTTTAAAAATAGAAAATAAAAGGGACAAAAATTTTAAACTTGTCATCTTGTTTACTTTTCAATCAACTGTCTTTCAAAGTTAGCAAATTCATAAGGATATTTAACCAACTTTTAGAAATGTAATAAACAAATTGTAAAAAAAAGTATAAAGTTTTATGACAGTTTCTCAATAAGACACTTCTCAGACTGAGTGCAGCAGAACAAAACCTGTTGTTTCACTTTGGTCTACATTTTAACATTCAGACTGAACCTTTTTGCTTTGTCATTTTAGTGCAATTTCAATCTACTGATCATGTTTTGGACAAAATAAACCAATGATACTTTTAATTTTTTAACAGCATCAAAATGATAACCATTTGTGGTCTCCATAATGGTAAAACAAATAAAATTTCTACTATGAATCTTATGGAAAATAATTTTCAAATGGAGTTTGAAAGTGACTTATTAACCACTCTGGACTAAATATTCTAACAAGGGATAAACGTAGACAAATTTAATAGAGTGGGGGGTGGGGGGAGGCACAATTTAAATTACGGACATTTAGCAATCATTAATAGAACAAAACGCAGTAAAAATCTAAATTCCCATGAATTTAGTAACGGTATAGCCAGTTACAAAGAAATTCTCAATTTATCAAAAACAATATAACGTAGCAGATTGACTTTAAAAATGGTCATTTTTCAGCCCACGTGTGGTAACTTTATAATCACAGAAAATATATTAAGAGAAACTGACTCTTTATTGCCTCGTCAGAAAATGCCCCTTACAGTTTTCATTGCTTTTTCTTGAGGGCTGAGTAGGTGAAAGCAATGATCATCGCCCATTGCTGTATCCTGGGAAAAGCTGGGTTAGAATGTCTTGCAACGCTTTGTTAACAGACATGGAGTAGCTCTTGCCCAGATCATGTCTGCAGGCCGGGCAGGTGTACACCTCTGCCTTGAACGACCGTTGAAGGCATTCCTAATGTGAAAAACAACAGAACCACTTTTTAAAAACTGGCTTTGTCAACTTGAATATTTACAACCCAACACATGACCATTTGATGGCCATTGTTAGAAGTAAAAAAGAAAGAAGAAAATAGTAGGTCCTCTTGACGAGCTCTTTGTTTGAAACATTTCTTCTCGTCTCAAAGAATTTTTCCAATTAGATAAGTTCCAGGTAAGCTCAGTTTAAGGCTTGTATTCAAATTCACCAGGATCAAATGGACCTGAACGCTGAGCTTACCTATAGCACATCTGACTGAAAAAGGAGAAGAGAACAAAATGTTTCAACAAAGAAGAACCCGTCAAGAGGACCTGTTCAACATTTTTTTGACCTATGGAGCCGTTAACAGAAGTGCAAACTGTCACAGTTCATGTAAAGTTAAAAACAAACAAACAAAAAACAAATCTGGGGGGGAAAAAAAGACTCGTTAAAAAAGCTCCAATAGAAACCAGTGGGTTGTGTTGCACTTCTTCCTACCACACATGCATGTAAATACTCCTTTATCGCTACCTCCACTGCTTGCTTAGTATGGAGGACCGATCCTGTCATAATTGGAAATAAATGCAGAAATATATATATGTCCTTATTTCTATTTCCTCAGACATGCGTTTGCATCAAGTAATGTAAATA
>JAVKLF010000083.1:5425010-5445768 GCA_034783495.1 Millerichthys robustus | reverse complement strand
CGATCGTAAAATTCGGCACCGTAAGGCATTTATTGCGCACACCAACATGGGGTGAGCGCTGACTGTACCGTGGTTTAAGAAGAGGCTAAAGGAGGAGACAATAGAACCCCATTTTGTCATTGTAACTTAGAAAAACAACAAGTAGACCTTAACAACCCCGTTAGTAATGAACTGTGTAAAAAAAAAGCTTTTCATCATTATTTGCAATCAATATAAACAAAAAAGTGGAAGCCTTTGTCTGATTAACAAAAAAATCTTTGTTTCTCACCCTGCAGACATTGTGTTGGCATTCTGTGGTGATGGGCTGAAAGACCACTTCTTGGCAGCAAATGCAGAGGAAAACTTCTTCAACTTTGCTTAAGAATTTCTGTAGGAAGAGAAAAATGACCACAGCCTGTCAGGAAAGCAGCCACTGATTTATTCCAGTTGACATGTCTAAAACATTGATGTTCAAATTTTACTAAACCCTTTTATATTTGGTCGTTTTCATTGTGATCCAAAAAAAATAATAAAAAATAAATAAAAACTTTAATCCTATGAAGCACCAACAACACATCTTTAAATCACAAACTAAACTTTTCATCCACGTTAGCTTTTAGAAGTTAACCAATAAATTTGCTTTAGACACAGCAAAAGGAATAGTTTGTTTTCCTTATGTTACACTGATGTTTCCTTATGTTCACTTTACTATATGGTCTATACAGCAACATCCAGCTGACAAACCAATCATTGCACTTGAAAAGTGAAACACGCTGCTACAGTGCATCGATTTGGAAATTGTGACAAACTGGACTTTTACTGAATGATTAAAAATCTGAACAATAAATTAAACGGAGAATTAAAAAAAAGACATCCTCACCGGTCCAAGTGCGAGAGACCCCATGGCTTCATCCCACAGCTTCTTGTTTTGCTTGTCGCTCTTGATGAGGGCTTTCTGCTCCTGTGTAAGCTTGTATGCCTCTACCTTCACCTTTTTAGGAGACTTGGCTGGTGAGCTTTTGGAGGATTCTGAAAGATACCCAGGAATGTCACTTTTTTATTTCTTCAAAAAGAAAAAAAGGTTCACTGCACGAATGCATGTTTCTTTGTGAAATTCACAAAATAATACACAAAAAAACCTACAACCCAATACGCTAATGCCTGAAAGAACATACCACTGCCCTGAGACTTTCGCTTTCTTTTCGCCTTAGTGGGTGTCGCTTCCTCCTCAACCTCATTTTTGTTCTCCTTCTCCTTCTGATAACCAGCAGGATACTACAAAAAAACAATTGTTTATACCAGATTTAATATGTAAATGAGGATCAACAATAGTAGCAAGTGTTATACTTAATTACTGATGCAGTACATGTTACTGTAAAAATTTTAAACTTGAAAATAACATCACAAATGAAATTTGTGATCTTTACCTGAATCGTGAGCCCCAGTTTCTTGATCCGTTCCTTGCCATCTCTGGTCCACGGAGCTGGCTCATCATCATCACGCTTCAGCAGGTACCGCCAGACCAAGAAACCAGACTTTCCTTTCTCTGGCCAGTACTTCACCACCTGTGATGAATATCAAATAAAACTAATTTATATTCAAAACAACAATGATGTCACAACCTGCCGGTACAGTAAACTAACAGTCATATCACAAATGATATCCAGCCTCCCACGTCCTCTTGTACCTTGTATATTCCATCATATCGGTTTCCTTCCTCAGGGCAGTATTTACTGTGCTTTCGTCCCTTGCAGTTCCGCACAACTCTGACCGGTTTGCCGTCCTTCCAGTTTTTGGACTCAGCTCCATTTTTGTCATTGACAGGAACATTGCAGTTAAGAGCCAGAGCCCTAATGAACCAAAACGAAGCACAATTTAAAAAGGAAAAATAAATGAAAAAAAGAAAATTAATTAAAAGTTGGAGTTTATGCCATACCGGTTCATGTGGGTCAGGGTTTGATCACATGATTGTTCAGCTGTTCTCTTGTTTCCAGACAGATCTCGCCCACCTGAGCCAGTATAGGTGAACTCGTTGCCATCATCCTGTCGTTAAGACACACAATTACCATCAGAACTAAAACTTCTGTTATTTCCAAAGCTCTTGTTCTCTTTAAAATACAACACAAACATAACGAAAAACTTACAAAAAGCTAAATATATTGTAAAAAATTATGTTTACCATTCATTTCATTGTGTGTGTGTTAAATATGCTTACTTAATTTCTCCTTGGGATCCATAAAGTATGTTTGAATTGAATATACAAAATAAAAATGCATACCACATCATCTTCATAACCTCCTGCCAGCACTAAAGAGTAGGCGCCATCATTGCTCCTGCCATGTATTCCAGCTACATGAGGCCTGTGAACACCGGATTCACTGACCTGTAATTGAATAATGTACAAGCTCAAGTACTATAAATGTTTTATATAGTCAACAAGCATTCCATCGTTTTAAAAATCATTTCTAATACTGTTAAAATACATTTAAAATTCAAGATGATAATGATCTTATACACTATTTGTTATGGTGCAACAAAATTAAACCAGACCTGCACTCTGAACTTCCACAGAGAGCCAACAGGGACACCAGGGATTGGGCCATAATGGTTGGACGGGACAATGGTGCACTGCTTGGTTCGACCCACACAAGCCATTCCCTAAAAGGTGAAATTCACATTGTGAGACTAGACAATTTCTAAAAAAGTTCAGTGTAATCCAAAGATGTTTAAATCAACTGTTATTATGCATAGGATTTATTGTATGTTACCTTGCCCCAGTCTCTCTGGCTAGAGGAGCTGGCAGAAGCCATCTTTGCCTTCTTCTTGCTTTCTTTCAGCTTTTCTCCAGCCAGGACAACTTCACTGCTGTCATTACGGCAACCTGGGCAATACCTGAGAGTAATGAAAATTATGTCAATTTATTTTTATTTTGAAACTAACTGAGGATTAAACTGGGTTTGTAAAATGCATCAAGTTTCTACTTACCAATCTTCATCCTCAGGTATGGCAGTAAGCGGAGGATCCAGACAGTAGATGTGATAGGCCATGTCACACTCGTCACACAGCAACTGCTTGTCGGGATCCTGCTTGATGCCGCAGATGTGACAATTACACCAGCGACAGTTTTTCTTGAGATCATCCTTACAATGTTTGCATTCAGGTCCATTTGATCCTGGTGAATACAGATACATGAGCTTATTTGTAAATACAGTGGGACTGGATAACCCAGGTTTTATAGATGCCACCCCCTACACACACACACATAACCATTAATTAATTTTTTATAAAACTCATCTTTGACCTACTTTTCAATGGACTCTCATTCCCAGCTGGAGTGTCACTCAGCGAACCAGGCTCCTCAATTTTATAGATTTCAGTCAGAAACTTGATCCGGCAGTCATTAAGAGAGTCACCAGCATCACTGCAAATAAAAACACTAACAGTTAAAGATGTCTGCAGAGCTATTAATATGGCTGCACATTCTGCTTCCAAAAGTCATTGCAATATTGAGCAAGCTGCTGTTACCGCAGCAGGAAGTCTGCTTCTACTAAACCAACTGTTGTGGCATTACAAACCTCAAAAACTGAGGTACTGTTCCAAAAAAAAAAGCGTTCACCTGACACTACAACGAGGGAAGATTCTCAGATAAGGTCTGTCATAACTGACTGAAAACGTTATTAAACAGTGTCCTCACCCAAGGATGATCTTGGCACAGATCTCTCGCAGTGTGCGAGTCTCCCGCTTCCTCTGGATCTCTGCATCGTACCAGTACCCACGTTCCTTGGGGTCATCTGGATTATAGTTGACCATGACAACCATTCCTGGCCCCAGCTGATGCCACTGGTAAACTGTACGAGCTCTAGGGCGGACGTCTTTGGCCAGCAGCTGAATCAGTCCGTTCTCGGGGTAGCTGTAACAGTTAATGTGATAACGTATCATTCTGTAACAGAAGTACAAGCTGCACGTTTTTATAAAAGCATCACAGTGCTGAACTGGGTCATATTTAGACAAACATAAAGACAAACAACTAAAACAGCAGCAGATTCAGTTACACCAAGCAACAAAAATGCAATGAAACTTTATCACATTTTATGGAGAGCAAAGACACTGACAGAAAGGGGGTTTGAGTCTTGTGAAATCTTTTTACTAAACCAAACTATTACCTTATTTTAGTCTCCTTCATGGTTAGAAAAAACAATATTTATACACAAGATCATATATTAAAAAAGCAACACATTCCTCCTAAAGTTATCACAAACGTCTAAGTTTCATACATAAGACTATATGTACTGCAAAGTTTTAGCACTTCCACATGTGTCTGCCTGTAGGATACAGTTCTCCAAAATGTGATGTTCCTATACTGGCAATAATGTGCCAACCCTTTGACCACCACTACCACTGACTTAAGTTCTGTGTTCCTCAAAGCTTTTGTTTTTAGTCTGTCTTAGCTTAGTCAGCCTTTTCCTTTTTAGTTTTATTAGCTTAGTTTTCTGGAATTTAGCTCAAGGTAAATTAATTATTTGGCTGAGGCTCCAATCTCATTTACTTTAGCTTCTGTACAAAAATTGCAACAAAATATTAATATTTCATGTATGTTAGATTCTATTGAGCCACTGAAATTTGGAGACTTAAAAGATTAACTTGCATCTTTAAACTGTTTCTTTAATTTACTGTTCGCCGGAATCCAATTATCATCTATATTACTGGCAACCAGTAATTTACTAAGACACCACTAGATGACAAATCTTCGGTTAACAGTAATTTGATGGTTACACTTTATGCAGTTAGGCATTGTTGCAAGACAAGACTCACATTTTACAATTCAAAATAATCAAAAGATCACAACTAAACAGAAAAAACGATTCTTACTCTTCATATTTAACGTGATACAGGATCTCCTCTGCTGGCTGTTCATCATCTCCATCTTTTTTAGGCGTCTTTGTAACATTCACAATCTGGGCCTCAAACCACGCTCCCATGTTTAAGTCTCTTGCATCCACCAGCTCATTAATCTTAAAATGCACAAAAAAACACAAGTTGAATGATTAAGGATATCTTACAAAATCTTCCTAAGAGCCGTTTCTACAAAAAGTACCAAAACCTCCCATAAATATTTTCAGATAAAAGATTTGCATTTCCAATTCTGAAATAAAAACAGGTACAATACACTGGGAAAAAAATATATATAGAGGCTATATTTATTTTTTTAAATAATAAAGTCTTACGAATGTCAAATTTTTAATTTCAAAAATATTTACACAGCATTCCAAAACAATGTTTATTTACAGTGAACATCCTCCTCCCATCCATTTTAACTTGGATCACAATCTGCAAGCGGTACCTTGTAAAATCCAAATCCAGGATCGACGAGCTCTGGGCTGTTTGTCTGAGCAGACGTTCCCGCGGTCTGACCTTCGACCTCGCCGTGAGTAGAGTTCTTGTCAGACTCACTCTGGGTTGAACCACAGCCGGAATCCGAGTCAGACAGCTCAGCTTCTTTGTCCTTGCTTTTGACGACATCGGCAGGGGGCATCTTTTGCCTAACAAGCAGCTGCACTATGTCGTTGAGGCCTACATTATAGTCAAATATGGTGTGGCCGTCTTCCATCTATTAACACACACATACACACACCTTTATATACCAAAAGGAATGCATTCTTCTTGCAAGCATCTACAACTGTACTGAGCTAAACTTAGACTGAATACACCAAACTTTAGAATCTATCTAAAGAATTTATGAAATATCTTCAAAAACTGTGTACTGCTATGCTATGTTAAATACATCAAAAGGTATCTCTGGGTAAAATTTCAACAACACTATTTCACCTGCTTGCCACGATAAAAAAGTCTCTGCCGTTCTGGCTCCACATTGAACAGCTCCGTGATTTTGAGACGCAGCTCGTCCACCTTAGTGAGTTTGGACAGGGAATCCACCCGGTGGGTTTCCTTCCCATCCATGGTGCGTACTTGAATCCACATTGCAGCTGCCCTGTGCAAACACCCAAACACAATGAAGCGATGGTGTTACTCAGTGAATTTTTTTTTGTGAAACTCAGAGTAATGATGATTACGTCCAACTTATTATTCAACGCTCTCCAATGCTCAAGTTTCTATTCTCAAACTTACTTTACTTTAGTTGACTTTTGTCCTTACAACTTCACCTTTTCGCTTTAGACCTTGTGTCTGATTCTACTGCTTTGTTAACTGATAAAAATTATTTTTTAGACTTAAAATCCACCACGTACCGAGACTGTCTGAATTGGACTCAATGTTCAAATGTAAATAAGACATTAGTAATTGTTGGCAGCAAAACATGACCCCATTGATTTTACTCATCCATTACAAATTATGTATATTTAGCAGTATTTTTTTAAATCAAAGATAAAACTTGTACAAAAGGTCCAAATCAAAAACAATGGAAATTTGAGTATTTTGACAGTTATTATTCTTTTACCGAAACATGTCACTGTGGGAGGAATTGTCACAGCATTATCATTATTTCAAATCTATTGTTGCACAGGAACAAAAATGTGACGTTTCTTCCTCCTTTCTGTTTCAGTGTACTGTACATGAAGGTTTATGACATCATCATAAAAATCAGAAAGGGAGGGAAGAGGCTGATTTGAATACAGTGCGGGAAAATGAGCTCCAAGCCACGCCCAGTTCTTTTAAAAGCACATCCGGACGCGAGGGAGCGCTAGCAAACAATACGCCTTCCATGTCTTGGCTAAAGAAAACACGGTCAAACAATATCTTATGTGTCGGTCTGAAATGATGGTAGTGTTGTTAGAATGAAACATTGATTCCATGTGTTATTTGAGGCCTCCGAAGTAATAAAGCTTAGCGGCTGCGGCGTTTTGTGTTCCAAGAAGCTGAGCTCCTCTCCTAAATCCAACCAGAGTGAACAAAACGTAAAAAATAAACATGAAAATAAGAACTACCACCTACAATTTGAGAGGCACTCCTTCAACCACTTACTTCATAGTGCTCTTTTCTTAAATACAGACTAAAATATAGCTAATTTGTTGCGGCACAACACGCCATAACAGGAAAAGTAGGAGATATCGAGTTAGCATTTTTTTTTGCCGACTAACCGAAAGCAAAAAAAACCCCTCATAAACAATCAAACTTAACAACTCGGATTAACGTTTAACATCATATAGCTACAGATAAACAAAACAATAAGAGTAGCCAACTTCATCGCCCACCTACGAGTGCTTACTGTAAACCCCAAACACAATAAATTCACTTTAAAAGTCAGCAAAACACGAAGCGTAAAGCTGTTTACCTGTTTGTTCGTTCGAGTAAAAACAAAAAATGACGTTTAGGGAACAAATGTGCACGTTTTGCCCCCTAATTAATCCTAAATGGGACGGCACAACCAACTCTATCCCTTGTTGGAGATTAATCAATGAGTTATTCTTCAAGACTTTATTATCCCGCCTGCTCTAAAAGTTCATCTTGAGTATTGGTCGAGTGCTGTCAAGGGTATTGAATTGATTGGCTAACAGAGCTCTCAATCAGCACAGTGACTGGAGTTTATCGTCAGCGCGCGAAACTACACTCTCGTGGGTACAAGTTGCCTTCGGAAAGTTTATCGCGAGATGTTGAAGCGCCTACAGTCAAGGGCGATATGTGATGGTATCACGTTTGTTTGCGTCTTTATTTAGTTTCAGAATTAATTGCTGCCCCTAAAACTTCTCTTCTTAATATGTGGAAACTCCCAACAGCCATTAAATAGTGATGTGTAATTACCCTTCCTTTTGTTTGTACGAATTCAAAGTGGAATAAACCTGTTGAACATGTGCAAATGGTTGTCTACAAACTGAAAGTGTAAACAATGAAAGGTTACATATACGTTTAATAAGCCATAAAATTCTAACAATAGAACCCAACAACTGAAATTTGAATACAATCAAACAAACACACTTGACAGAATGCTAATGATCTAAAGTGGCTCGAAGACTTGCAAACCAAAACAACATGTGAAGCATACAAGAGGGAACAACAATCTAGAGAAACACGGCTTGATCAAACTTTTTACTTTTACATATTACCATTTAAATTTTGTTTTTACATCCCCTGAGGAGATTACTATATTTCGAGCTTGTGTATTTTCTAAAGTATTAGTATTTTTTCTTTCAATTTAGTTGTTGAAATGATTGTCTTTCAAGGAAAAACAGTACACACTGAGATAAAAACCTCCTATATAGGTCCATTAGTACTGTGTCTGTGGTGTGGTGGATCCTGGACAAAGTTGTTTGGGAGGGGTCGAAAAGCACTCAGAACTCAGTGAGGAAGACAGGAAGTGAACACGACAAGCTAAGTCGTCCAGGAAGTCCCTTTGTAGCTTTGTTACCGCTTGAGAAAGCACAACCGGCAGTGACTGCACACCGAGAAGGATGGAGTCCAGTTTCTGTTCCATAGCCACAATCCTCCTGTCCATCTCCCCCGTTCTATGTTGAAGTTCTGATACCAGATCATACATCATGTTCTGAGTCTGAAAAGCAGCACATAGACTTTATTACCTTAAATTAGGTGTGAATTGTCATCAGATGATTCCCATTCTGTCAAGTAGCTGGAAGCTTTTTTAATGAATCATTTAACACGCATATGACAAGTTTACATTCTGGTCCTAATGTGTAAAATATGAATGTTTTTCTATATTAAATTTATTTCTATATTAAACATCATAAACAGGCCCAAGCAAAAGAAAAATGAAGCTACATGAAAACTTACAGAATAACTTCAGAACTTGAACATATCAACTATATGCAAAACATACAGTTCATGAGATCAACATTAATTGGGCGTTTCATGTACCTCAAGCAAAATATTTTAAAAATTGCATTCAAAATCATAAAATAACCTTTAAAAATGCAACAGATTTTCAGCCAGGAAAAGAGATTGATTTTTTTTCTGGCATTTACCATATTTGCTCACTTTTTAATCACTTGATGAAGATTTGGCTTGTTATTTAGATTTTATTTTGCAACTTAGAAGAAAATCTTGCACTAACCTTTGCAAGATCAGCAACTGTATTTGCCTGGTCAGTTAATTTCCTTTGCTCCATTTTGAGTCTTCGCAGTCTAGAAACCAAAACGATCAGTAATGAACAGCTAATCTTGATGAATCACTTTTCCCATTAATGTGACAAAAATACATTGAAAAAGCATATTTTGGGAAAGGAAGATGCACATTTAAAACAACCTACAAGATACTGATACCTACTGGTGGATGGCTTGAAGAAATTTACGCTGGTGGTGCCGTACACGGGCACGATCAATCTTTTTGACTAGCTTGGTGTTTTTGTAAATGAGCCACGTCTCCCTAAGTACATTTGCTGCTGTGTTTTTTATCTGAGGAGACATAAATATGGAAGATAAAACAGTTAAATTAAGCTGTAGGCGGAATGTAAATAATATTTCAGTGCTGTAGGTTGTTTGTTTTTGTGTTAGATTTTGCTGGCATACAATTGAATGGCAATTAGGATCATTCATAGGAAACAATCAAGACATAAACCACAATTTATTATGATGCAAAACCATATTTGTTTTGCATATTTTTGTGACTAAACAAACCTTTTTGTAAAGCTGAGTATCCATCATGAAGTTATGAACGTGTTTTTCAGCTCTGGTGAGTTCTGACTTCCTTGCTACAACAGCGACTACCAAGGCAGTACAACCTGCTCCCTGAGGAGAAGAGAAACAGCAACCAAAATCATTGCAACAGACGACAGAATCACAATTATTCATTCAGTCTGCAGTCCAGAAGTATATTTTACATTAGTTTTTAGACAAAGTATGAAATTTTCACTAATCAATAAACTATTGAAAGGTGACAAATAAATGACATTAAATCATAAACAGCTAAACAAAAATCTAAAATATCAAAACATTCAAGCTCATTTAGGGACTTATGGACTTACTAAGAGTATATATTATTGACTTTATTATCAATTAGAACATGTCTGCACTGTACTGACAGATAAATGTTCTAATTGAAAGCTGGAATCATACTCAGAGAACCAGATCTGTTTGCCAGTTAAAGCTTTATTTTATCTAAAGACACCATTTCACTCCCGGAGCCGGTGCTGTGGCTTTAGGGAAATTCTAAACAAAATGGCTTCAATGTCATCTAATCTAGACATTTGTCCCACCCCTTGGGAGGTCTCTGTTACGTCAGCATTACAATGATGTCACCATAAACAATGAAATACAATTAGTTAAAGTGACATTTCCACATTAACTAAACCAAAACCTGTCTTTTTAAAACTCAATTAAAATATCCAACGGTACAATAACATTTTTTACCATAATTCCTGTGAGCAGGCAAACCCCTTTTCCACAGTAGGTGTGAGGGACCATGTCTCCATAGCCAATGGACAGGAAGGTGATGGAGATCAGCCACATGGCTCCAAGAAAGGTGCTGGTTACTTCCTGTGCATCGTGGTACCTGTTGAGAAATGACACCTGACTGTAAAGTGGGTAGGTACACGAATGTTAGACTACCCCTGATAAATAATCCGATTTCAGGTTGATACCTCTCACATATGCGGACAGTCCATGCTGCAATGATCCAACAGGACACGCTAAAGACGAGCAGGACAGTGCCAGGGCAGATGGTCATCAGAGTCTTCATGACAAATCGAGTGTCGAAGCTGATTTTGTTGAGCGCCCCGATGCTGCGAGAGGAGGCATCTGTGAACAGCTTGCTGTGGAGCAGCATGACCCGGCCAATCAGGTATAGGCGAAGGAACATGGGCACGGAAAGAATGATGTCCACGTCAGCATCGGCCATGGATGCTGTGTAGCTGAAGGCCAACCGAGCAGTCCAGGTGAACACATACTGACCCGGGATTGGATGAATGGCACAGACAAGAAGCTCTAATGCAATGAAAAGGATCCTCTGAAAAGTCATGGCTATCCTCCAGTCATCTGCACCATTGTCCACCATGAAGAGCTGAAGATTTAAGGCATTTACATGTTATTCAAATAATAGAAAACTATCAGTGAGCATTTTTTAAATTACTACAGCTCGTTGCTTGCATCACCTGAATTATTTGTAAAAACAAAGTATGAGATGATCATAAAAAAAGATTTTTAAAATTGGTTTTCTTAGTAAATTTACAAAGTTAATACCTGGATTTCCCTTGCATGGTACATCAGAATGAGTCCAAGAAGAATGGCGGTAGAAATACTGATCAAGCCTTTTATTACATAAGAATAAATAGATTCCTGGACACAGTGGAGAGAAAATATGATCATAGTCAGTGTGTTGTCAACACCCCTATAAACAACAGCATATTTGAGTAACTGTCCAGTTAATTAGCAATTAACCTTTAAGGTTATAGAAAATAATACTTATGTAAGGATTAGTTTAGTTAGAAATAGTGTTAAAATGTTTATGTAATTATTTGTATTCCTTTTTAAAACAGAACTGTTCATCTTTACATAGATTTTTTTTCTCTTTGATTTTTAGATGAAGGGGTATCAGAATCTTTTTATAAGCCAATTATAAATTTGTTCACAATAAACAACATCAGAACTATTCATAGATGACCAGGCTAAAATAGAATTAAACTGATCAAAAACTGAATTTTTTGTAGATTTTTCAAACCTTGTCATGCACGTAGAACAGATGTCTGAATTTAGCTAAGATCAGTGAAAATTATTTTTTATTGTTTTAATAGTGGAACTGTTGAAGTGCTTCTTGCATCCTTATCTAATGCAACAGATCTACAACAATTTAAGACCTTTTATACGCCCAAGCAAGCTCTTGAATGTGCCATTATCTCTTTCTGAACTGGGCAATCTCTTATGTCACCAATTTCATATTTTGTGGACCAGCTGGAATGAGCTCACAGGCAGGATCCAGTTTTTGATAATCTGCTCAAAATTATATTAGTCTGTGTGTTCTGTAATACCTTGCTGTAAAAGGTCCTTGACAGCTCTGTCTCAATGACCATGGCAATGATGCCAAACATCCCACAGACCAATGCATAATCACTCAGCTGTTTGCGTTTCCCAAACAGAACTCTTCTCTGACTCAGCCGATAGCTTATGTCCTTCGTGTTTTTCTGTGGTTTGCTGTCTTCCGCCCTGACCAGGTTCTCACTGTTGTCCTTGCTGGAGTCGTCTCTGAGGACTTTGGAGAAGGCGTCCTCGAGGATGGCACTGTGGAGAAGCTGAAGCGGCTGTTGACCTGACTGAAAATCTGTGAGACTGGAACTGAAAGTACCCAGGCTGCTGAGTGGTCGCACTGCATCCCCGTTGAGAACATTACCTGATTCCAAAGTTACGGAAAGTGGAGGAGAGAGTTTAGATGGAGATGCTTTGGAACCACTGCAGTGCTGGGAGTTTGTCTGCAAAATTTAAAATATGTAAACAATGTGATAAAGTAGACAACAAATCATTCTTATTATTTAAAAATTGGTGGACCCATGTATTTTAACATGCAAATATAAAAATAGTTAGGTTAAGGTTCAAGGAAGTAGAGAAAACTTTCTCTACCACAAACTGTCATTAAAATATACCTGAATATGTTGCTCCGCCACTGAATCCTGGTTCTCAAGCAAGCTACATTGACTGGTGGAGAAAGATTTTAAACTTCTCTGACTGCTTGTCGTATATGATCTGTGTGAGTGGCTCAAACGACTGTAAGGGAGATGACGGCACTTGAGTGCAAAGGATGGATCTTCCGATGACTTGCATGTTTGATCACCAGTTATTGAGCAGTAGGACTCCTTCTTTGGACCCTTCTGAACCGACAGTGGTTCCTTACCAAAAAGCTCTTTCCAGTTGACGTCAGCACCAACAGCAAGCTGAGGCTCTTTCTGAACTTCATTTGTCTCGGCACGCTCAATGGATTGTAGAGGGATATTAAACAAATTTGGACACGTTACTTGGTTGCAGCCTTTGAGTTTAAAATTACTACAAGGCAATTCTTTCTGACCTTCTGGATCGGTGCATTGAGGCACAACGATATTTCTCGGAAAGTTTGCTGGAAGTTTCTGGAGATCTTTGTGGTTTGTTTGCTGTGAAAAGCAACTAGTATAACTGTGGGTGCTTTGAGAGAAGGGATGAGTGTGAGGTGAGGAAATGCTTCTCTTATTTTTCACTCTGAAACTTTCTTGAATTGATCCCCGATTTGATTGTGGTAGAAAAGTAGAGCTTTCAGGATGCTGCTGAGCTTCAGGACGGGGGCAGACACATCTGTGTTTGTGGTTTGGACGTCCCATACTGTTCACTGCTCTTCTTGCTAAAAGCGGATTATCTTCTGCACTGCTAACCTGGTCACAAAGCAGTAGCCAGTCCTGGTCACTCAGCTGCGAAAGGCCAAGGTTTGGTGTTTTTCGTGGTGACATCTGAGCCGAACCTTTTGGTGGACTGACACCATTTGATTTGTCACAGAGTGAAGAAGAAGCACAGCATTGGCTCTTCTCCTGAAGGGACAAAGACGCGTCCCCCGAAGCTTCAGAACATGTATTGTGCTTCTTGTCAGGACCTGCTGGGGCAAAATGTTCGTGGTCTCCGTCTTGGAAGACTTCGCCTGTTGAGTCGAGACGTCTTGTGGCATTGGTAGGTTTTACCAGAATCAATCTCATGGCCTCACTGCAAACTTAAAAGACATCACAAGAACATTTTTTACATAAAGAAATAATACAATTTTGAATAATTTGTGTCAAATATAAAAAATTTTACTTGATAAATATCTGTTTTTAAATATTAGTTGCAATGTACATATTCTGATTTATGTGCATGCAATTTAAATGTTGCAGCTACTTTTACATTTTGCACTGTTAGAAAGGTTGTAGGTGTTACACAACTTGGGTTGTAAAATAAATTCAGTGCAAAAAAAAGTGCAACATTTGCCTCAGATCAGAAGTGACGGCACTTAAACATGCCTATAACCCACAAGCATCTAAAATTTGTTGTGAAATATAAAGCAAATGAACTTTTAATAACAGAAAAATCTTCACATTTAAACACGTCTGAAGTCAACAAATACATTGAGGTAAATTGTTTTAAAACTTTTTTATTTTCCAAATTAGTAATAACATCGTAGTAGATTGCTGAGCTAACAGATTCTATTTATGTTAACGATTAGGATGATTATTTAAGACATTCATTTGTTTAAGCACAGGTTGTGTTTCAGTAGGTGGACGTTAAAAACCATCCTGTCAGAAACAGATTAGCCCCCCTGTTGTTTGTTTACTGAACCGCTCAATCAGAGCGGCTGACAAAATACTTTGGAGCAGATTAATATCTTATTTGAGTTCTGTAAAATAAAGATGTTTATTTTCACATCATAAATCAGTAGGATACGATAATACTGTAAGTCTTATAATATTACAATGAAACATTTATGAAACTTGAAAACCTTTTTAGGTTAATGGTTTTTGTGTCGTTTTACAGACTAGTAGTGCAAAACACTAAAAACTAAATTAAAAATATGGGGTTTTAAAATAGAATTTTTTTAAATGATGCCTTGAGAAACCATGGCATCATAACCCAGCAAATAATCATCAAGACAAACATGAATAAAATTAACATTTGAAGATCAGACCAAGACAACAGTTAAAAAATGCATGACTTGGGTGCTATTAACCTTGAAATATATGGATTTTGCCTCATTCTTTACTCTACTTCACAGTACTTTTTTAATAAAATGAAAATATGCGAATAGATTTCCTTCATTTCCAGTCATTCTTACCTTAATCTTGCATGTGCTACTTTGTCCGAACTTGAAGAAGCCGGTTACAAACAAAAATCGTACCTCACTGGCAGAAGTGACATCTTAAGAAGACGGAGAGCAGCCTGAGTGGGTGTTGGACAGTGGTTTGCCTCCTCCCAATATGAACACTTGATAAAGGAGCTTTAGAGATGCTTTCCTTTGAAAGTAACGATTAGAATTCAACATGAAGAAAGAAATGGGCCGCAGCAGCTGCCTGTTGCCATGCAAATGGAACAAAGTGGGAGGGTGCAGGTCGAAAACAAAAATCTGAAACATCAGACAACACTGTTAACGCAGAACATCACACGTAACAGTTTAAAAACAGCGCTCAAAAAACTGGGGGAGGGAGATGTAAGTTGCAAAGGAAAATGAGAGGAGTTGTTAGCTCACATTGCTAAATGGAATATAAAAGGTCAATTGAAGTTGTCATTGAAGCTGGCGGTTCAAAGGCCTTTGCACCATCTCTTATCTCTTCCGCCACAAGAGCCTACAGGACAAAAGTGTCCATTTTTAAACCCGATTCTGCATGAATCAAGCCAGTGTAAGACTCATCACGATGCAGCTGTAAAGCAGCAATCCAATTATAAGAACACCAGCTAAGTGCTTCTACACAGTTTGTTTGATATTTGATGTGAGGACCATGCAGGTTTATGACAAACCGTTTCCAGAACTGTGAATGCCTCTCTTAATTCAGCAGCTGTCAATATTAAATAAAATGGGGAACATATAGAGTACACATTAAATACTTATAACAATTAAAGCCAAAAATAGAGTACTCATCTCAAATCAACTAGTTCTGTCAAAACAATCTAACTTGGTATTAGAATTAAAATGTTATTTAATGTACCATATGTATTTGATCTGTCCTCAGTCACTAATAGTGGCTGTGCTAGCTGTTGCGTCAGATGAGCCAGTAAAGCCTGCTGCCTCAGCAGCTCACTATACTCATGTTGCTGTGCTGGGGAAAGACTTTGTTCAAAACTGCAGCACAGCAGACAGTTGCTTGACCACATCGCCACATCAATGATGACAAAACTGATTTAAAATTAACCGTCTTATGCATAATTAACCAAAAACATTAAAAGTGCTCCTTAAAACGTTGAAAAACTAATATTTGATCTCACAAGTTAATTTTGCTGTTAGAACTACCTGAAAATAAGGTTTGTTTAGGTTTTTGTCTTTACAAGAGATTTCTCTACACACAAAGACTTACATGAACAACTTACAAATCAGAATTTCAAATGTTTAAAAGGATAAAAATCGATCAAAGCTCCAGCAATAATTTGATGTACTCGTTTTCAGAAGCTAAGCTCGATTTTCAGTTTAGTGAAAAACAGCAAGTCTTCAATATCAAGAAGTCGGTCAGAACAAACAAGGTTGGCAAATATCATCTACTATTATAGCTTTTAAAGGTTTAGCAAAGTTTACAATTAATTTCTATACGAACAGGAAATAAAAGCTATTCCTGTTCTTAGAAAGTAACCATGTCAGTTATCTAACAGAATGTCACATTTGACATTTAATTTTCATAAAGTCAAAAACAGTTGCACTCATTCAGCAGTAATGTGGCAACAAATGTAGGCTTTTCTGCACTGTATTTAAACAAAAACACCTTTGTCTTAAAGAGGTAAGAACTGTTATTTTGCATTTAAATACAATGAAGATACTGTGTGTCAGAAATCTCACCAGTCTATTTATATACAGGTCAACAGTCAAAGATTTGTTGCAACAAATTTTGGGGTTAATTTGGAATAATGGGGACTTTACAACTCAGACGCAAAACTACAAGCAACTTATCCTCTGAATAAGATGTTTCTTTTTTCATCCTGTTCATAAAAATGTGCACAAAAGCTGCTGCTGTATCTGACAGGACATGAGCATATTCCTCTAAACAGCCTTAGCTGTAAAGGTAAAAACAAAACAATATGTTAATGATTCTGAGGTCAACTTTAATAAGTTACTCTCAAAACATCTGGCTTCAAAAAAACCAAACAAACAGTTGAAATTCAATAATTAGAGTCTATGAGCATGAATATGATAAGTTGTTAATTTGATAAAAGAAATTTAGCTTTTTTTTCTCTAGTGAATAGAAAAAAAGAGTCAAGTCCTCTGGCACAGGAAAAAATATTTATGGATGATTAGTTGTGAAGCTCTTATCAGCAGCACACATTTTTGATTGAAATTATTACTTTCTCCTAATTCAAGTCTCCTTTGTGCCCCAGCAGAGTTCCCAAGATGGATCATGACAAAAAGAGTGAATTCACTTGGAGTTGTAGGAAGAAAATCGTTGATTCAGGGGATTTTCTGGAGCTTTATTCCACTCCTTCTTCAGCTGTTGCTTTAGCTGCGACAGCCTCATGTTGGGGTTCTCCTGTTTAAGTCGGGGCATGTTGGCTTCTTCATAGGCTGCAAACGCTGCTTTCATCCTCCGCTCTGGATGGCGGTCCTGCTCCTCTGGCCCCGTGCTAAAAGTTAAAATCACAGTCAGCAATGATTAATAACTAGGATCTGCAGTACCAAAATGCCATACATGTCACACATATACCTGAGCACAGCAATGGCATCCTCTATTGTTCTGGCTTCCACAGTTCCTTCATCACTTATAACTCTGTTAATGTTCTCCTCCAGTGGAGTCTCCAAGTGGCTTTTTTCTGAAGGAAGTGGTGTTAGGAGTTAGGGGGGAAAAGCTCTGATCTCAGATGAAGCATGCTTTTGTCAGCAACTCCAATTTGGACTTTACCTTTTTCTTGGATCTGCTGATCTTGCTGCTGCTGCTCATTCTGAATCATCTGCTCAATTTGGGCACGAGTTACTTTTCCACCAGATCCAGCCTCCTTCTGAGCTTTGCCTTTTATTTGGGCAGATTCCTCATCCAGAAGTCGCTGGTTTTCCTTTTTCCTCTCAAGGAGTTCCATCCTTTTCTTCTCCTTGTCATCCTGCAGAGACAAAACTACTTTTACATGATAGTTGCTGATGTTCTACGCTTACAAAATTGTATGACAGCTTCACTTCCAGCAATAGTCCTGTAACCCAGCATTTTAACTCAAATAATATAGCAAATATACAATTCCTGCCATTGTTACTGTACAAAAAATTTAAAGGGTCGAATTAAGTTAATCAAAAACATGATAGAATAGTTTTGCAAGTGTGTGTGAACTATAATCTCCACATTAACTAAGATCGATAATCCTACAGGTTTCGAAATATCTTGTGGATGATATGACTGCTCACCTTTCTCTGCCCTTTTTTAAGTACGTGTTTGTCAGTTTCTTCCCAGAGGGCATCCTCTTCCTCCTGCTTCTTGCGTGCATCTGCCACAGCCTTGGCCTCAGCCTTGCGGGCTCGGGCTGTGGCTGCCTTGGAGTTTTCACCCTGGAACTTCTTTGGCATCCTAACAGCTGCTTTTTAGCTGAGGGAGAGAAACAATAACATAAGAAGAGGCAAACAAGTTTGACATGGTTTATTTTTTAAACAGGTACACAAAACTAATAAATAATACAGTATTCACTCGTTATTATGACATTTCTTTACATCTTTACCGCTTATTAAAAAAAGGTCATATGACGTGAATGATAAATAGTTAAAGCTTTCCAGCCAGATGTGATGTGCAGCGATGTGCACAGGCATGAAACTGCATATACTATTTAATGTGACAATTAAGGTTGCAGAGGTTGTAATTAGGTTGTAAAGCATGTTCCGTAAACTAACACTGTTAAACGAACAGACAAATTTGCAAAGATGATTTTAAAGTAAAAACATAAATGCTTAATATACTAAAAATATCTCTACTCTCTGTGGTTAAGAGTAGCATTTAGCATAGCTGACTGAAAACCTAATAATTTGCTCGTTGAGGAGCAGACCGCTCACTAAGCTACGTCACTAACATTTAGCTTATTGTTACACCTAACTGTTCAATTAAAATTAGTTTTATACCAGTATGAGAGGGACGCCAACTCGTAAGGAAACAACAGTTTACTGTTTCGAAGAGGCATCCGCCACCTCCTCCTCGAAACTAGCGGCGCGTAGTGATTACGTCATTGACAGGTGGCCATTTAAAGCCGCTTTGTTTATATTGACAATTTTTTGTAAATAAACTTCCCACAACACACAAATGGATGGATTTTGTAAAATACACTTTTAGATTATAAAATAATTGTATGTTTTATTAATGTTATTGTTAAATTCTTTTTTATACATGCAAATAGTACGTAAACAAGTTAGAATTTACAAGTTTCAATGAATCTAAAACAAATATCATGTAAGCAAAACATTACACTCATCTTTGCTGCAGTATTAAAATATTTACTACTTGATGGTCAATCTGACTCTCTTATATTTAATATCTTTAAACGTATGAACCAGAAATTTTAAAATATTGCGTCAAGTAATGTACAACCACTTTTTCTATTGTACTGTTCCAAAATCTTGATTCACTCTTCTAATTTGTTTCCAAGGCACTAAACTTTTATTGTTTACTTAACTTCAAATAGACTAGGTTTTTGTTCAAGGTTACAATTGTGTAAATCTGATATTATTACACATAAAATTAAACTGAACACATAAATAAAGTTTATTCATCACATATACAACAGTATTTATGTCATGTCTGAAAAAGATGCCATAAAGCATTAAAACAGACAAAAAAAATGATAAACAAATTTACAATTTATTAAAAATGACAAAATAGGAGTTATTTAAAGAATAAATATATGAATGCGTACAAAATGTGATAAATTTGAGCTGGAATATAGAAACACATATGAACTTGTTTGTACTTATGTCAGAACCATAAATAAAGACGATCTACTTTTCACGTATTCATCAGAAGTCATCATCGCTTTCATCCAGCAGAGGGGGTCTCACGCCCCCCCTGGAAGGTCGATTGCTCTTTGACAATGAGCCATCCAAACTGTTATCCTCCAAATCCTTGCTCTCCTCCTCTTCCTCCTCTTCTTCATCTTCCTCATCATCTTCGTCCACATCAATCTCACTGTCTTCACTCTGAAAAAATAAGCAAACACAGTTAAACAGTTTTTAAAGTAAAATGTTCATTTTTTAGGGTGACATTTTTTTACTACACACATTTAGGAACCAACAATGAAAGGGGCATGTGACATTTTCAACTGAAAACAAAACCAGCTAATTCTAACCTCTATCTCATTTACACAGAATAACGCCTTTTACAGGGAAGGAAAATGTGTCAATTTTGAAGGTAAAAAAATCCATCTTAAACTCTGAATTTACAACAAGTAAAAAAAATTATATTGTTCAAAATAATTATCTGTCCAGTTTTGCCTTTGTGCTTTCTCATATTTTTTTAAAGAAATCACTCTGTGGAAACAGATGAGAATCTGATCTTTAAAGGTGAATTTTGAGAATGGATTTTTCTTTTAAATACAAAACAAGAAAAATAAACGAGTAAACTGAATCCTTGTCCTGAACAAACCTTTCCTTTCCGCTGTTTTTTGGGATGAAGGGCTGACCTTTCGCTGACTGCTGAAAACACCTTATGAAATTCAAGTGAATGAAAATGTCACAAGAAACAAAAGTAAATGGAACAATAAAGATGAAAAAACTAAACAGGGAGTTCATTTTTTAACAAAAATGGGTCGAAAAATGAACAAGCTGATTGGCTACAATTTAGCAGAGTGAAATGTAAAATAGAAAATAGGCAGGAAGTTATTCCCAATGAGAAACATTTAAAGAACCAAATGGTAAACAGAAAAAGACTTGGTTTGTGTTTGATAAAAATCAAAGTGAAACAAAGAAATAAGAATATGTACCAAGACATTACTGACCTCATCACTGTCACCACCTTGCATGTTACCAATAAAACGCGTCCCTCTCCCTTGGTAGGAAAAAAAAACAACTATGAATTTATGAAAGCGAAAGAGTCATAACACATAACATTTACTTGTGAGAACAAAGATTACCGTGTTTCCCCGATAGTAAGACAGTGTCTTACTTTCTTTTTATCCCCAAAAGCCCCACTATGTCTTACTTTCGGGGTATGTCTTATATTGGGAAAAAATTGTCGAATTTT
>JAVKLF010000083.1:5393515-5407667 GCA_034783495.1 Millerichthys robustus | reverse complement strand
ATCCATCCATCCATCCATCCATCCATCCATCCATCCATCCATCCATCCATCCATCCAAGGACTGTATGGGAACAAAGAATGCCTGTTACCTGTAACATACAGGTGCTACAAGAACATTTTGTTTGAAATAGTTTTATTGGATTTAAACTAAAAGAACAACACGTGACTTCAGTTGTTTGATATTATAAGTACAGGAAGAGCTGGAGACTGCAGGGAATTATTTACATGTTTCACAGAATCATCTTAGGCACTCGAATCATATAAAAACACTGAAATAAGAAATAGGATGAACTGCAGATCAGGGGTGGAAAGCGAACAGGATTTTAACAAAAAAATAAATAAAAGAAAATGTGACAGTTATCCAACAGACTGAATCATAAATAAACACAAGTAATTGCAAGCATGTCAAAGCTTGCCTTACAGAGCCGGTGTTATTTTGTTTCTCTTTCTTAAAACTAGAACAGGAAACTGCACTGCTGAAAAAAGGAAACCACAGGTTGTCAGTTAGGTTTCTTTTCTTGTAACTTCAGATAAATCGATTTCTTCAAAACGCTCCATTGGCTCTCACTTGATAAAAGCTTCTTTCTGGTTTGACGTGTCGCTGAGCAGATCCAAAGAAAAGGAAAATTAAAAAATCATCTTAAAGCAGCTTAGCACAGGTGTCACTTTAACGGACTCCAGCCTATTGGAATACAGAAATGTAACACTGGGTTTTGCAAAAGTTCATGCTGATATCTTGACTGGTGGCTTGTATTTGTTGACATCAGTAAACAGCTCGTTGTTCAACCCTCTTATGAAACACTAAAGCGAATCTAAAGCCTACAGCTTCAGCAATCAGGAAATCAGACAGAACTTCCTGTCAGCAGACCTACAGACCTACAGAAACACTCTGGGACTACACTCAGACGTTACAGACACAAGTCTGGGTGAACATAAAACTAGGACCAAAGTCCCTCGCATGTAAAGGTAACAAATCAAAAGATACTTTAGACCTACAATTAATGTTTCAAGCTGTTTTTATTTAACCTGACATGCCAGGAAATGTTCAGATTCAGTTTTCTACTGACAAGATACAGGTTTAATTTTCTTACTATGTTTAACTGTGCTTACTAAGTATGAACTTAAAATTTAATCTGATTTTTGACACTTTAATCTAATTTAACTTAGCATTCTCTAATGTTATAAAGAACAATTTGATATATTATTATTTATGAACAATGAAGATCTAATAATAACCAAATAAGGAAATATGAAACAATACAAGCAAAGTGAATTGTTTGTTAAGGTGTTTCTGTATTTTACACGCTGTATATGGTTCCTGATTCAGTGACAGCAGAACACGGTGTGCAGTTTCATGAAACGCAGTGGAAATCCCCACAAATTTCCACTCAATAATCAACTTATGATGCACTGTGAGGTTTAGGTCATACTCAGAACGTTGTTTTTTTATGTTTATGAACTGTTCATTTGTCTTTAAATTATTTAGACCTAAATTATTCTTGAAAATGACTTATTCAGCTGTCTGAAGTAGTAGAGAGCAGTCAGACCAGCTGTGTTATGGTTTGGAGATGGTGACGTTGACAAAAAGATGAGAGATGTAGAAGCTGAGGTTCTCCTTGGGCGTGAGAGGAGGCATGAAGGTAGTTGAAGCGAGGACAGCGAGAGTTAGAGGAGAATGACCCCTGAAGAGCGAACAGTCACAAAAAGATAAAATTAAATTAAATCAGATTTTCTGTCAATTCTCCTGAAGTGTTAAGTATGTTTTTGCCTTCTGTTTATATGTTGAAATACAGATTCCAATTTTTTTCTCAGACATGCCAATGGATCACAGAGAGGACGAGTTTACTCCCTTGGTGAACAGAGACCGGAAAGGCAGCCAGATGTCCAGCTCAATCATGTCCGCTGGTTTACAGGTGCACCTCTACTATTTCCCGGGCACAAAAGACACAACAATGATACAAATCCAATCGGGACAAATATCTGCAGAAAATGTCTGTATCAAAGCAGCAGAGAAATGTGGTAAGCTTTTAAAGAGTCTGATTGCTGCTTTCTGAAACGTGATCCTGTTTATGATATTTGTTATGTCTTTATTTAGGCATCTTACCTGTGTACCTCAGTCTTTTTGGTTTGGCAGCGGCTGATCTGTCATTTTGGTATCCTCCATCACACATGTTTGACTCGAATGAATGCCTAAAAGTTCATTTCAGAGTCAGGTAAGTAATGTTTTTTTTCCTAAAATTTAAAACAGTTTGCACCAACAATACAAAATTATGTCTGCTACGTACTCCACAAGAACTAAGATAACTATTTTTTCTTCTTCCATTGCAACAACTATGATTGGTCCAAAACTTAAAATGGGCATGGTTAATGCAAAACAGAGGAAATGGTGACATTTCTGCTATGAGGATTTTCTAAGAGATCCCCTACAGATCAAACTGACTTTATGCAGCCTTTTTTGTAAATGAGTTTGACATCCCTGATTTAATGTTTAGGCATTTAGAAAATAAAGCTTGCTGTCCCTTCTTTTTGTTTTCCTGTCTTTAGGTTTTACTTTAAAAACTGGTTTGGCCAAGAATCAAGAGCATCATATCGCTACAGTTTGACAAGAGACAGAATCAGTCCAGTGTTTGACTACAGTGTCATTGATTATCTATTTTCTCAGGTAAAAAACAAGATGAGTTTCATTAATCTTTGAACCATACACTCAATAGAGTAAAAATTGCAAGTTTCATGTCTTAGCTCAATGGCAAACAGTTACATACATAAAATATTACACCGTCTATGGTTAAAAGCCAGTCTATGCTTGATCTACAACCTTGGTTTCTGTTGGTTGTCAGATGCGAAGTGATTTTGTTGGCAGCCAAGCAGGAATTGCTCCCCCTTTGAGCACTCAAGAGGAATGCCTCGGCCTTGCTGTGCTGGACCTGTGGAGGATGGCTAAAGAGCGCCATCAGAGTGTAAAAGAGCTCTGCAAGACTGTCAGGTATTTACATTTGGAGACGTCATAAACAGCAGAACATTAGGCAGAAGTGTATGAAGTGAACATCTTGGTAATAGAGCACACCTGTATGATTCCTTTACGCCAAACCCTTTTTGACCCCTTAGCTATAAATCATGCCTTCCCAAGTCCCATCGCCACGACATCCAGAAACGAAACCGCCTGGATCGTTTTCGAATTCGAAAATCCCTGAAGCGTTTCATGAAGAAGCTGGGGAACTGCTCAGTGGACGTGTGCAGCCTGAAACTTAAATACCTGATTGAACTGACCGGCATTCAGCCCTCCTTGGGAAGCGAGACCTTCCACGTGAATTGCTTCTCCTCCTACTCAAACAGAACCTTCTCTCTTGTGTGTGTCAATGGGGAGACGGGAATTCAAACCAGTGAAGGTTCTCCTGATGGGACCATGGTAAGAAAAAGATTCAAGCTAAGTTTGTAAAGTTTAAAGTTCACCACATGCTCTCTTTAAGGTTCACAGTTCTGCTATATTAAATCTTATACATTATATTGTTTAAGCATAAGTTCATAGTTATTTTAACCCACAGTTGTTTCTAACAAACAAACATGAACTAAAACCTGTATGGGATTTTATTAAATGAATTAGCCTAAAAACTACAAACCTCTTTTTCCCCCTATAGGAGTGGCTGACATTTTGTGATTTCCAAGAAATTGTAGACATTAGTATAAATAGCCAAGAGCAGGCTCCACAGGACAGCAGGATAGTCACGATAACTCGCAAGGATGATAGTTTCTTGGTAATCAAGTTTTAAGCATTGTCATTATATTTTACAAAATTAAAGCCTTGTTCCCGTTTTATACTGTACTTTTTGACTTCATGGCAGGAAGCTAAGTTCCAGAGTCTGAAAGAGGCACTCTCGTTTGTGTCTCTTGTTGATGGCTACTTCAGACTAACCACCGACTCCAGCCACTTCTTCTGCCAAGACATTGCTCCGCCAAGTACTCTAGAGGGCCTCAGTAATCACTGTCATGGTCCAATCACGTGAGTCACGTTGAAGATTCATTCAATATCATTGTTCAAACCTGTCTATTCTTAACTCTTTCTGTCATGCTGTTTGTTTAGTTCAGAGTTTGCCATTAACAAGCTAAAAAAGTTGGGATGCAAGAGTGGGACCTTCCTGGTCCGGCAAAGTCCCAAGAACTACAGCAACTTCTTCCTTACAGTTTGTGTTCAGGTAAAGATGGTAACACAAAATAATAAATGGAGAACCACTTTATAGACATTTTGTAGACATGTTTTATTGTTCTGCATTAACCTGACAAAGACATAAGTGACCCTTAACTACACTTTTGTTCTTCGACGCACACACAATTTAGAAATGTAGCTCAAATCAAACGTTGAATCCTTGCAATTTAAATTATAATCTGACATGTTACAATACTGTATATTCGGGGTGCAGAATCCTAGTCTTGAGGGCCACAATCCTGCATGTTTAAGAGCAGTGGTTCCCAATCTATTTTCCTCAAAACTCCCCTTTCTTTCTTCCAAGCTACGCTGTCACCACCATAATAAAAATTTGTTGATTCTGTTTCTCCAGACCCCACTTGGACTTGACTATAAGGACTGTCTCATTACTAAAAATGAGAATTACAATCTTCTAGGAGTTCAGAAATCATTTTTCAGCTTGAGAGAACTCACCAGCTACTATCAACAAAACAAGCTGCTGATGGCTGAAATCCCGATCAAGTTGACTCGCTGTTGTCCACATCAACCTAAAGGTATTGTAGCCAAAATCATTATGATGATTCAATCAATTACAACCTTATAATGAACCTTTAGCACAGGTTTGCTCGCACCACCACACATGGATTTAGCAGAAAACAAACAAGAAACAATAGCCAGGCTTACTGCCCTATAATCCAAGTTCTTAGTTTAGATTTATTGATAAACATATTTACTTTACTTCAGTTCAATACTTCAGGGTTTGGCCTTATCTCTGCAAACTTTATGAATTGTATTACCTTCAATGAAACTTGCTTTCTTCTCCTCATAAAGAGCTCACAAACCTAATAATCATAAGAAACAGCAGCATGGTTGAACAGGGGTCCCCATCACCTGAAAGGAACAAATTCAACCACATCCAGTTCCATACAATCAAATATGAAGACCTGAAATTTGTAAGTGCTTAGATCACTGCTGTTTCTGTTTCCATTCACTGCTTTTATTGGTTCTCATTAAGCTCAATCACCAACTGTTTGTATTAGTTTCTGTCTATGTTTTTCCCAACAGGATGAGAGCCTTGGACAGGGCTCCTTCACTCGAATATTTAAAGGCAAAAAAATGGAAACTCACGAAGGGGAAGAACACACGACCGAAGTTCTTCTGAAGGAACTTGAACCTGAGCACAGGAACTGCTGGGAGGTGAGATTTTTTTTTTTGCTCTTTTCTTCTATAAAGCAAGGCAGATTTTAGATTAGTTTTTTTTATTCACAGATTAGCAAACACAAGTTACAGTTAAATGCAACGTGTCTGAGTAATTGGTTTTTTTTATCAGTCTTTCTTTGAAGCTGCCAGTTTGATGAGCCAGATTTCACACAAGCATCTCCTTCACGTGTATGGTGTTAGTGTTCATGGAGAAAAAAGTAAGTTGGAACTAGGCGGCGTGCTATTTATGATTTAATTTCTACTTGACTGATTAAAATGAAATTTCCTGTGTGAACTACTCATTGTTTCGTATCACCAGAATAACTGTACTTAAAATTACTAGCTATTTCATGAAAACTATTGGCTAGTAACCTCATAAGCCAACACCTCGCTATGAAAAGGTCATAAAAACATACCTAGTGACACAGAAAATAAGCATTTGAGAATCAGTTTGAAGTCCAGCTGTATAAACTGATCCCTCTGTGCCTTTCAGACATCATGGTACAGGAGTTTGTTAAGTACGGAGCCCTTGACCTTTACTTGAAAAAAGAAAAATCTCTGTCAGTGAGCTGGAAACTCAACGTGGCCAAACAGCTTGCATGTGTCCTCAATTATCTGGTAAGAAAGATTTGGATTTTAAAAACAAGCAAAAAAATAAATAAAACAGATAACAGCAGCAAATTGAAATGACCTGTTAACTTTATAAGCTGGTTTTCTAACTAATCTAAATTCAAATATATTATCTCTGTACCTGTGTGTTTAAAGTTATATTAACATCTGACATTAAGACAATGGTAGTCTGTGAACTAGACATTTTCATGAAAAAGTTCATATATGTGAGCGTACAAAAGCATTACTGCCTTGCAGGAAGAGCAAAACATTGTTCATGGAAATATCCGTGCCAAAAATCTGCTGGTGGCCCGAGAAGAAGACCCCTCCCAGTGCATCCCTCCGTTTATCAAGCTGAGTGACCCAGGCATCAAAGTCACCACGCTGAGAAAAGATGGTAAAAGTACAATTTGTTCATGTCTGTTATGTCAGATAAGACCACAAAATGAAGAATACTTAGCAGAAGTTGACTCAGGAACGCTAGAAAGCAAGGCTTTAGCTTGAAAAATGGTTTTGAAATGAAAGAAAATGTATTTTAAATTAATTTATAGATGACTAAATATTTAAGTGCAATAAATCATATTGCTGTTTCATTAGCTATCCTGCACAGAATCCCCTGGGTGGCCCCTGAGCTGCTTGAGTCCCCAAACAAGCTGACTCTAGAGTGTGACAAGTGGAGCTTTGGTGCCACTATGTGGGAAATCTTCAACAATGGAAATCCACCATTGCAAAACTGGAACCTATATGAGGTATAAACAGTGCTGTAGTCAAGATTAAACACAGGAATGTAGATCACATTGTTTTCTTTTCTACCAACACAAGGTCTGCATCTAAATGTTCCCCCATTTCACAGCCATGTGCTGTAAGTAAAGTAATCTTTTTCCAGGATATAGAAAACAGGCCTCTTATAGCACAAAACATAATACAATTTTTTTTTTGTTTTTATCAATAGCTGACCCCGAATACCAAAATCAGCAAATTAGCACATATTTTTGTGGCTTTAAAATTTCTAAACATGACATTGTTGCAGTCTTACTGATTGGTAAAAATCAACACCTTTGTTTAATCACACCCTGACGTCAAGCAGCAGAGGGTGATGTGGTACAACTTGTTTGACTTAAGTAACAATGACAACCAAAAAAAATGCCTTAAATTACTTTTTATTAATCCAGAGGTTGTATTTGTCCACACAGTCTGCTTTATTTTTTAAAAAGGCACTTATGTCTATATGTCAAAACCTGGTAGGAACGCTGAGGCTGTTGCTCAACTCAAGTTTAAGCTTTAAAAGGCACTGTTGTTTCTGTTAAAGCTGAACAACCTGAAGGCCTCTGCTGTCCCAAAGTGGGAGTTGTTGAAACTGCACAGGTCTCTGAAGACACAGGAAGTGTCCCGCGTCTTAGTTACCCCGTCTCCTGGGCAAACTCTCTGTTTACCTGTGTTTAACGTCAAACTGAGGCCATTTTTAGTCTCGTACCATATAATCAAATGACCCCTACAGACCGTTTGGAAATGTGTGAACAGTGATCAACCTTACTTCACACCTACTCACATTTAACCAAAAAAGAAAAAAAACTAAACCAATGAAAAATGAAGTAGAGTAAAATGTATCATTACTCGAAAAAGGATAACTACTAATTAACCACAATTAGTTACAGTTAAACCCAGTTTACATATATTATATAAAATTGACCTAAAACAGGAAACGTTTGTTATGATTTCACTCAAACAAAAGAATATGTTAATATAACGTATGTCAACTTCTGCTTTCAACTGTATATCCCTTTTTCCTGATTGATTCAAACGGTCGAATATTTCACTTTTTACAGAAGGAGAAGTTTTATGAGAACAAGCAAAAGCTGCCCCCCTCCCAGTGGACAGAGCTGGCAGATCTGATTGGACAGTGTATGGTCTACGACGCAGCTTTCAGGCCGTCCTGTCGCAGTATTATCCGTCAACTCAACAGTCTCGTCACGTCAGGTAAGAAATTTATTATATTTAGGCTACTGCGGATGATTATTTCGAATGAGTCAGATCTTAACATCTAATGGGTGTCCTAACTACATCATATTTTATTGTTTCTTAACAGACTACGAGATACTTCACGCCACTGAGCCAGTCACTCCCAGTTCTGTTTACAGAGTTGCCAGTCCTGCTCAGCCCGACCACACGATATTTGAGGAGAGACACTTGTGCTACATCCGTCCACTGGGAAAAGTAAGAGGAAAACTACAAACACTGTTTCACCCAGGCACTCCTAATGTTAATGCTTCATCTTACATACCAGCTTTCACTGTCTGACTCACACAGAATCCTCTGATCATGTGTCCTAGTAGCAGAAAAATTAACTGTTCTTTATTTGATTTCACCAACTGTGTCACTCAAAACCCACACAGGGGAATTTTGGCAGCGTTGAACTTTGTCGTTATGATCCGCTGGGTGATAACACTGGTGAGCTCGTGGCTGTGAAGAAGCTTCAGCCCAACAAACAGTCCAATTTGGAGGATTTCTTCAAGGAGATCAAAACTCTCAGTGTTTTACATTGTGACTACATTGTCAAATACAAAGGAATCTGCTACAGCATGGGTAAAAACACATATTTACAGTTGTTATTATTATCTTCATCTAATTAGAAAAACATGTTTTTGAGCCTTTTACATATAACACCCCTAAAACTGCAATGGTTTTGTACACAGTGGACTAGATACAATTCTTTTAGCATTACCGTGAAATGCTAAATGTGTGCTTGTTCACAGGCCACCTCAGTATGAACTTAGTGATGGAGTACATGCCCCATGGCAGCCTCAATGCCTACCTGGAGAGCAACAGGCAGAACATAAATGCCAGACGCATGCTACTTTTTGCCTCTCAGATCTGTAAGGTGAGACCGGTTAGCTAAAAATCTGTTTTTATCTTTGCACTAAGAAGTCTAACAGTAGAGATTAGTTTCTTTTGAACTGTTGCTGGTAAATGAGACACCTGAACGCATTTTCCTGCAAACAGAAATGTGGTTTTTCCACTCATTCACATGGAGCCAAAATAAATATTTTTCATACTTGACTGACGGCCCAACAACAGAGACTGGAAATGTCTAAGGTTGACTAGATTTATTTTAGCCCAAGAACAGGAAGCTGTGCAAAGATCTATGGAGATTGTAATTACTTGTACTATTTTAATTATTTTAATAAGGTTAATTATGCGGATAAAAAAGGACATTAGAGATAAAGGTTTGTGTTTTCTGTTTGACTTTTCTCAGGGGATGGAGTACCTGCACAGTCTGCGTTATATTCACAGAGACCTTGCTGCCAGAAATATTCTTGTTGCCAGTGAGTCGTTGGTAAAAATCGCTGATTTTGGAATGACTAAGTTTATTCCTGAAAATACAGAGTACTACCGCATCCAACAGCCTGGACAGAGCCCTCTCTATTGGTAATTTTTTGATCTAATAATAAATAATAAAAATAACTAAAAAAAAGATTGTTTTAAGAAAGGATGTCTCTGTGTGGGCAAAGCCTAGATTGTGCAGTGAGGATAACTGCAATTTAATACAAAACTAGGCAAATTCAGTTCTTGTATGAGGCTTGTAAAACTAAAATTAAGTCCTGACATGCTTAGTGAATAATTCTTTTACTTTAAGGCAATTTTTAACTATTAAGTTAGAGCATAACTAAAGCTTTTAGTGGAGACCTTTTGCTTTCTTTTAAAGACCAACTGCTACTGATTTATTGCAGGCTTGCTCCTGAGTCTCTCAACGACTCAAAGTTCTCCCACAAAACAGATGTCTGGAGTTATGGGATCCTTCTTTATGAACTCTTTTCATACTGTGACAAGAACTGCAGTCCCAAACGAGTAAGGAAGTCAGCTATTGTTGCATACAGATATTTAAATTGTGCCTAAAATGCTAACAATTATTGGGGGTTTTTTTTGTTTGTTTTAGATAATTTTGCAGGAGCTGGAACATAACTTGCAAGGCATGCCCATTTCAATGCGCCTGGTCCAGATTCTATCTAGCAACTGGAGGTTGCCGGCTCCTCCAAACTGCCCACCTAAGGTATCTTTTACTCCATCACACTTTCAGAGAAGTAACTGGCATTTACCAAAAGGTCAAAGAATTATTCATTTAATTAATACAAACCCTGTCATTTCCAAAGAAAAACACAGAGTTTATTAATAATTTTGTGGGGATATTTCCATCTTTAATCCTCTTTTGCATTATTTTTTTGTCCCATGTTAACCACAGGTGTACAGTCTGATGAAGAAATGCTGGGAATATGAGTTTTATGAGAGGCCGGATTTCCCCACCCTGGCAGATCAGATTGAAAAGATCATGCAGGACGAAAGAGAGAACCCAAAAGGCTAAGAAGGAACCTTGATGCATCAGATAGTGGTTGAAATAATACTGTATTTACTCTGTAATGAGATATTTTTTTAAGTCACAGCAGTGTGTAGATATTTTCATACAATAACAGAAACTATGACCGCAGCCTATTTTTATGCAAACTCATCAATTTGTGCCTAAAAACAAGTAAATATGATTGTTTCATCTTTTTTTATTATCATTAAATTGGCATTAAATATATTTGTATGCTGAAATGGTTAAAAACTGAGGATAGCATTTTTGTTCATGTCCATTTTCTTTAAGTGATGGATTCACACTGAAGGATAAATGTGGTCTGATTGAAAGCCAGAATAATACACAGAGAACCAATTCTGTACTTTTTAAAAGCTTTATTTCATCTAAAGACACCATTTCTCTCCCAGAGCTGGGGCTGTGGCTTCAAGACTCTAAACAAAACCCTCTGAATGTCGTAATCTATACGCACGCTCAGAAAATCTTTGTCCCACCCCAGAGGAGGTCTGTTTAACGTCACCATTACAATGATGACACCTTAAACAAGGAAATAAATTCTCTTAAAGTAACATTTCCAGATTAAATAAACCAACAGACTCTCTCTTTTAACATAACTACAATTATGGCAACATAAAACTTTTAACTGGCAATGGTTAGTCAAAATTATCTCACTTTTGCATCATAATAAGCATTTCTAAACATTTCTCAACCACAGTGAATCAACTTTTATTCCTCCCACACCCAAAAATAATCACAAATCTGTGATGAACTCTCACCCTATGAGCTCTGTTATCAGCCTCCTCCCCTTGCATTGTTTTGCATTGATAAAAATCTTCAACAAATACAAAGAAGAAGAAGAACACTGCGTAAGTGTTGATTTAATCTGTCAAAAATACTTGTTCTTACAACCTGTCTAAAAAGAAAACTTTACAAGGCACCTGGAATGTTAGCAGAAGGAGCTTTGCAGTAAATTCTGACAAGGCTTTATATAACCACTAATCAGAGTTTTTATCTGCTTTATAACTGCAGAGTCTAAACTTTATTAACAGCTGAATGCTTTTTGTATTTTAGTGTCTTACATAAAGTTACTTCTAAGTTATTTCATGTGGTCAAGCCCATTTACTTTAATCCTGCTCATGAGTCTATTTTTGTATCATTTACATGTTATGGGACTTGTTTGGAAATTATTGCAGGAAGTACTAGAAGCTGTTACACTCAAGAAAAAGACAAAGTCAAACAAAAACCATTATAGCTGAATATAACTCAAATATGCTCAAACAGGACAACAGATTTAAAGACTTTAACTAAAATATTTCAGTTTAAGAGTTGGTACTTGGACCTGTCCAGGGTGTCCCCCGCCCCTCGCACTGTGACTGCTGGATATGGGCACCAGTGAACACCGTGACCCTGAAAGGTAGAAGTGGGTAACAGATAATGGATGGATGGATAGAGAATTATGAAAGTGAGAGTGAAAGTGAAAGTGAGAGATTTGTTGTTAGAAATAAACATTTTATGAAAATTTACTTTTACAAGGTGTTGCAGGGATTCCCATCGTGTTATTTACCAACTGGATCCTACAAACTAATCCCAAAGAATTCCTGTTGTACTACTTAATTAAGCTGAGTCAGACAACTTTAGTTTTCCAGTGAAGAATTAATTCTAATCCCTCCCATTTTGAGCATTCACCTCAAACATAGTATTGAAATAAAATAAAACCACAGCTCAGAGGAATTTCATTAAGAGGCTTTGATCTGATATTTCCTGAACCTGTCAAGAAGGAGGACAAAAAGAAACAAGATTTCCAGGTAGCTTTATCATGTAAAATGTTCTTGCAGTTCACAGGAAAACTCTTAACCACGAGGATCAAACAAAAGGTTGCAAGATTTGAATAAAAGAAACAACATAAAATACTTTTAAAAAACAAAAGCGTTTGCATGAAATTATTTGTTTGACAACAAATTGGGCTTTAACTGATAATTAAACACATCAAGATGTATATAGGAGTCAACAATCTCAAACTAGCCATAATAATTTTTTTATGTGTCCTAAAATGAACACCTCCATAGATCCATTCGACTCCAGAATATTCTCGTGTCATTGCAACTTTGTGCCTGTAACAATCTGAGTCTGAACCAACAAAATGTCTGTCATCAGAGTTTACAAACGTACTCATGACATGTTCTTTGTTAAATCACAAACATGACAGGACACGGCTTTAAAACAACAGACAAATATGTAGTTCAAAATCTTAGATGTTTCCACTCTCGGAAACTTGTTAAACATCATCTATCAGAAAGGATCAAGTAACAAGGAAAGCCAATTATGAGGTATAAAGTTGCACATAAACATCTAAAGCTGCATTCAATACAATAAAAAAACATCAGCAAAATAAATCTTCTCACGAGACTCTGGTTTCTTCCTGTGTTACTACAGGCTGTCCGGAAAAAAATAAGGTTTTGCATGCTGAACGCGACACCACCAGATTTTAAGCTGGTTTGAGCTGCTCAGAACAGTGAATCAATTCAGAACTTCAATAAGGATGTGACTAAAATTCTAAGAAATTGGAATAAAGTACCAGGATAGAAGTGCATATTTTGTTAGAAAAGTCAGAAATTTCGAAACAAAAGAAAGTTAGGTGGAAATCAGGTTCCAAGCAACTTAGAGTGTGAATACACCACCACTGACAAATTTCAAGAATAATGAGACAGAACACCATTATTCCAGGAATTAAATGTTTACAGGTTATTTAGAACTCAAATGCACCTGAGCTGGAAAAAACAAGTCATGAGACAAAACAAAATATGCTTGAGCTGTACCGTGCATTACAGCTCAAAATTAGCTTTTATACAAGGTGAGCCTAGAGGCAGAAATAGAAGGCCACCCAGAAAACTGATTCTTTCCAAGAAATGCCTTAAACAGGATTATAGGAGCAGTTTGCATTTACAAGAAACAAAAGATACGAGGTTGGAGTTGCGTCTGAGTGTCATGTTTTTCTTGTCCTTACTTGCTATTTTACTTGTTTGCGTTGTATTATCAGTGTGCAGAACAAAAGGATGGGTTTTTCCAGTCATGTTTTTTTAACTGCATATTTTCAACAAGAAAAAGTCAGTGAAACATAAATCTTGATTATGTAGTTCAACCTGTACTAAGGTGTGGTCCTCCCATTGACATGGCATTTTATTTTGCAACAAACAACCCAGTATCATTGAGAAATTAACTGTGACTTTCATCACATTAAACAATCTGTAACTTAAGGCAAGGGTTGGTAATTATGGTGAGCTAGCAAGATTTACAAGCGGCAGCTCCTCTAAGCTCCACCCCTCCACCCTCCTCCATCAATGCTCTGTTCAAAACCACGTCCCCACCCCAAACTTGAATGTGCATCTGACCAGAACTCAGCCGAGCAGAGGAGAACTGATGTGACAACAGGACATATTTCATGAAAATATCAAATCCCCCAGAAGCAAAACAATGATTACCTGTCCAACAGAAAAACAGCAACCTGCACATCACTTTTCAGGCCTTTCTATTGCCTAAATTGTCTCCTCCTCTCAAAGGTTTGAATATTTCCGGCATTGGTCAAACGTGATGAGTGTGCACAGGGAGGAAGTGGGACAGAGGGGGGCATGGGCAGGACAATACATGAAGGCATCTCGCCAATCCCATCTGACAAGAAGGCATCTCACCAAACCCATCTGACAAGAAGGCGTCTCGTCAATCCCATCTGACAAGAAGGCATCTCGTCAATCCCATCTGACAAGAAGGCATCTCGTCAATCCCATCTGACAAGAAGGCATCTCGTCAATCCCATCTGA
>JAVKLF010000083.1:5335973-5361239 GCA_034783495.1 Millerichthys robustus | reverse complement strand
TTGTTTGTTGTAAGACGGCCCCTAATTTAGAAAATCCCCACCACTGTGGACATTAGAGATGATGAGGCTGGCTAATCGAAGTTTTGAAGTAGACTTCTAGTAATCAGGAAAAAAACAAAACACGAAAACCGCTTAAATTTGCAAGTTTGTCATGGTTTCTATATTTGCAGGGCTTTTTGCATCTCCTAAGCAAAATTTCTTAACCCACCCAAAGATAAGGCAATCGGCTGTTTGATCAAGGAAGTCACCAGAGACACTCGGTTGTGGCCGTCCAAGCCGGCCCTCTCGATCTTTGGAGTAACGCCACACTGAGCCCAGAAGAGGAACCTGGAAAACAAAAACAATTTTCAGTTGTAAGAACCTTGCTGACATGTTTGTGTTTGAATCTAAACAGAATCTGCGGCGATCCTACCCCTGGAGAGGATCCACGGCAACAGCGGAGGGCATTTGGAGCCCTGTGATGAGCTGATGCTGGGACGAACCGTCGAGCAGAGCCACGTTGATGGAACCCTTCTCTGGGCTGGTCCAGTACAGAAGATGGTGGATCCAGTCGACAACAAGCCCGGAAACAGAACCTTGGACTTTCAGCAACGGATTAGCTTCCTGTGGCTTTTCATCGATCGACATTCTGGAAAAACATCCAAAAAGAGGCGGTCAAAAATGAAAACCGCAGGTTTCGCTGGTGGTTTTTTTTTCCTCCTTTCTTCAAATGCCCCATTTTTTATTCATTGTATATAGATTTTATGCTCATCTTTTTTTTCTTTTTACACATGTATTCAAATAAATGTATCGATTTACATTTGGATGCTATTCAAATGCACGTCCTTAGCTTTAATGACGCCTGACAAGAAGGACGAAAGCTTTTATTTTTACTGCTTTACATTATACAAAAAAGCCAAAACATTTCATGTAAACAAGATCCTGCAAATCTGGGTTACAAAATGTTAATAAAAATGAAGTCTTAACTTTCAAATGAAATGCCTTAAATCCAGGCGCACAGCGCACATTTATCCCTGAATAATAAAAAGGGAAGTAAAAAGTTTGATTTTTCAAGATAAACACTAACCCGGTATCTGGGTATTTAAATCAAATAAGATGACTTGTCATTTATTGGTGAGGTTTGTACTTGCCTAGATGTTTTGAAAATGTTTTTGTAGAGAATTATTCCACGCTGGAAAGTAGAAGTGTCTTTGTAGTTGCAGCAGTCAAATGAAAGAATTGTCAGACATCTTACATGCGAGATGAACGGCGTACAGGAAAACAATTTAGATTTGATTAGACGTGGTCTTTGTAGCGTTTGAGGTCATCTTTTACACTTTGTTCCTCTATACTCAGATCAAAACACACACGAAACACTTTTTTTTTTTTAGAAGACAAAGTTTTGTGACTCAAAACAAAAAGAAAAAAATGTAACTTTTTCCTGAAGCGTATTTATTCTGCACACTCTGCAGCAGTTACACATCCAACCAGTTATCGAGTGTTAGCATCTGATTAGAGGCGACTTAAGTTGATTGCAGGTTTGACTCAATGTCAACAAAATTATGTTTTCTCAGTCTACGAAAATGACGACAATGGAGCACACAAGGATGTGTCCTATATAAAAATAAAAGGTCAATATTTAGACGCTGCTCTTCTGCTTAGATGATTTTTTCCAAGTACCCATCTGGTTTATTCTGGTGATGCTCTTATTTCCGCCTTTAAGTGATAAAAAAGGAAAACATGTCTTATCTAACCACGTTTCAGGATGTCACTGAACAAACATAGAAAGAATGATGTTTTGATCTTTGCTGTATCCTGCCACGCAGGAGGGTCCACCCGTCCAACGATGGGAAAAGCAGAGATAACCACTTCCTGCTTACTTTTAACAGTAGGAAGTGATACAGCAGCTCCAGCTCTGCTCTCTCACCTGTAGATAAAGCCTTGACTTCTTTGGGCCCAGTACAACGTGCGGCTGGAAGCCATGACAGCTACAGGTCCCGAAACGAGGGACCGTTGTGCCAGTTCCTTCAAATCGGAGCCAACGAGGCTTTTCATTCGTATTCTTTTAGAAGTGGTAAAAACGAGCTGAGCAGCTTCTCCTGCAAGCGCAGAAAAATAAATGTTAAGGTATTTAGAGATGACCTAAAGGAAGCAGAATCTTATCTTAATAACCCCTGCAAAGCTGCCAGTTTGGCAGATTTTTTTCATGAATACAAGTAGTTTGCATAATCCCTGTAATGCGTATTGCAAAAAACAGAAATACAGTACAATGAGAAACGTCTTTCCTTCTTTTGCTTATTTTGTAAGTTTTCCAGCTAAATTATTAAGAACAATGTAATTAACTAAGTTTGCAATATAAACATGAAAGGATATTCAGTTTTATAAAATCTATCCACATAGGTTTCGTTGGGACTCTAAGAATGTAGTTTGTAAATTTAATTATTATGGGAATTGTGAAATCTTACCATTATAAACCCGGGAAAGTGGTATAATGGTGACACATTAGAAACGCCACGGTCACCTCTGTTAGGTGATCTTTGCTGAAAGGCGATGAATAACCAGTTAAAAGGCTCACCGTTGGCTCTGCACGCTCCAGTTTTTGGACTCAGGTGGTAACCCTCGTGGCATTTACAGGTGAGGCTGTGATTCGTGTGAACACACAGCTGGTCGCAGACGTCCCTCTCCAGGCAAACATCCACCTCTACAAGAATCGGCAAACATTTTAAGGCTCGTTATAAACACGTGGGTGAACCCTCCATGCTTTTTTTCCCCATATGCTTGTTTCAGAATGCCACCACAGGTTAGGATATAAATAAAAATGACATAAAAATGAACAATTAATTTAACTTAACAGTTCCTCACCCTCACATCGGCTGTCATCGAGTAGCTTCATGTTGTCCGGGCAGCTGCAAAGGAAACCGATTGGCTGGTCCAAACAGTAATGAGAACAGCCACCATTATTGACCAGACACTCATTCTGATCGGCAATATCTGCAAAATCAAACGTGATAAATTGATCTGTTTCAATTCACCGCAATCTCTGCGACTCTTTCAAACTATCAGCTGACAAACCGCAATCGCAGACACCATCAACCAGGGATCGGCCAGAGAGGAGGCAAATTCAAATAACCCCCAGAGTTTAATCAAACTGCCTGTTTTCAGGGCTGTACGTTGAGATATTTTAGCTCTGGTCCTACAGTGGTTGTCAATTTTGTAGCACAGAACAAAATGTTGCAGGACCAACATAAATCGTCTGTGACACAATCTCTGAAAACCAAAAGCAGGAAATGTGGGAACCAACCTTTCTGTGACTCAGAGATACATCAGGGATACAGAGTTACACGGACGACTATTTATTTCATACAAACATAAATTTGCATAATGTTAAGGTATCCTTATGATAATAATATGGCAGATACAGTAAATCATTATTATTAATAAGTGATTAGAACTCTTGTCTGTGCAGCAGCAGATGGATCTTTAGCCTGAGTTCTCAGTTTGATTTCCCTTTGGAGTGCTTCTGTGTGATTCTAGGTGTGACTGGGCATGTAGATAGTGGTTTGTCTATTTGTCTGCATCCCTGTGATGGATTGGAGACCCGTTCAGGCATTGTTATTGCACACAACATATAAATATATATCGCACTGTACAGCCCTAGTTTTATTTATAATCATCAAAACAGATTCCCAGAAGGTTTTCTCTTCAGAATTAACTGGTGAAACTTCAAAAAAACTCATTTACAATGGATGCTGCAGCTAAGTAACCTTAGCAAACACAAAATGGCTAAATTCTGAGCACTATACAACTTGTAAGACGTCACAATGTAACAAACGGCATCATTTAGGAGGTTTGATCATGATCTACACCCTCCCTTCTCATCATTGACTGATTTTAGTTTAAAGCTCTGGAATAAAAGGTGGTAAGGATGTGCATTTCTTGAAGGAATGCCATTTATTTATTTTTATTACTGAAGTTTTAGACTAAGAAGCCTGTCAAGCGCCTTTGTTTTATGAAAAGGCACGTCAGCGCCATCTGCTGGCCACTCAGCAGATCAACATTCACGTTCCTGTTTATCTGTTAGCAAAATAGCTCATGAATCCCTGGACAAATTTTAATAAAACTCTCAGAAAGTCATCATTAGATGTACGCCTACAACTCCTTAATTTTGGATGTCACCCCATATCATGAAGGGCACTGCAGCTAATTCATATTAACAAACAAAAATACTTATAACTCACTTGATTTAACATATATTGAGCTAAAGTTTGGTGTGGTAGTAGCTGAGAGTTATCCTCAGCATATTCTCCACGCATTGATCTGTTCAATCTCAGAATAGGTATTCTTAATTTAACATTCAGGCATCAAAGCCAGTAAGAGACCCCACCACACGCATTAAAAAACTGCATCTATAATCCCATCGCTCACCACATTTTTCTTCATCGCTGCCATCGGCGCAGTCAGGCGAGTGGTCACACCTCCAGGCATGACGGATACACCCTCCGTCCCCACACTGAAACTCTGACGCGGCGCACGAGGAGTGGGATTTCTGAGGGAGGGGCGGGGCTGAACCACACAGCTCCCTGGACTCGTCGTGTCCGTTTTTACAATCCTCTCGTCCGTCGCAGAGTTTATTTTCAGACAGGCAGAAATCGGACGGCCCGCAGTGGAAAAAGCCCACGGTGCAGTTGTGACAGGAATCCTCATCTCTCCCGTTGCCACAATCATCAACTCCGTCGCACAATAACTTCACTGATATACAACGTCTGCTGTGGCAGGCGAACTCATCCTCCTTACACCACACGTGGCCTGCGAGGAGTCAAAGCTGCAAGTTATTAAAAGTTCAGAACCAAATAATAATGTCTAACTAAATTTTCTCCTACCAACTAAAATTTTGTTTAGTTTGTAATCAAATCTTTACTTTCAGGGCTTCCAAAAACAACATTTATTCAAACCTGCACGTTACAAAAGAGGTTAGTGCACAAAGCCTGAAAGCACAATAGGTTCTTCAAGCAGATCAAACTCCTGCAGGGAATAACCCGAGGAACTTGAAGTTCAAGAAAACACCAAATCCCTGAGAAACTCAATCCTGAAGGCCTCAGCAAGATTAGGAAAATATTCCCAGAAGGTAATCGGATCTATGCAGCTCAGGTAGCGCAACATGTTATATAAATATGGTAAGTATAATTATGTTTAGATCATTTGCCAAAATTGCATTAGCTCTCTGGGAAATCTTGAAACAATTTGATAGTTTATTGTTTTAATACAGCATCATGATCAGGTGAAAGTTGAGCTGTAAGCCAGATAGACCTTAGCACTGCTGATATTCTGGGAATTCATCTCTTATCAGAGCTGTACCTGGCAGGGTTCTCTGAAAATGCGTGGAGATTAGGTTTACTGCATGAATCTGAGGCACACTCGTTTAGACAAAAGCATAAATAACCAGACCAACCTCTGCAGAGACTGTTTGAAAAACTTCTGGCCCCAGAGCAAATTTAATTGTACACGTTCATCCAATTTAATGGAGAATACTTCATTTAAATCAGTACACTGGTCCATGTGATATTTTGCTAACAGAAAAACACAAAACACACACATGCCCAAAGTAGCGTATATATTTGGAGATACATCAGACGGTTAACTCACTACAGCGGCCTTCGTCCGATCCATCTTCACAGTCCAAGTGGCCGTCACACACCTTCACCCTCGAGATGCACGACCCATCCCCGCACCTGAACTCCAAGCGTTTGTGGCAAGCAGGTAAAGAGTGGCCTGCAGCGGCTGAAACACAAAAACAGCAGGTTGTATCTGCTGCCATTCTGTGCTGTCAGGACAGCCGTCACAGAGTTCGGCCTCAAATATGTGGAACAGCCGACCTTTGAATGAAAAGCTGCTCAGTCTGGTATTCATTTTAAAACTATGCTTAAAACCTTCTCTTTTCACTAGTTTTTAGATTTACTCGAGCAATAAAAATGTAGACTTTTTTCCCCCCAAGCATAACTGATGCGTTTCTTTGGGGTTTTTAGGTTTTGGTTGTATTTAATTAATGTTAGGGTTTTATCAAAGTCCTTTTTTGTGGCTAATTGATCAGTCTAATGTTTTTAAATGTGCTATGGAAATAAGCTTGATTTTACAAGAAAAGAACATTTAACTGATTTACAAAAGACTTGAAAGGACATCTGTTGAGGAAAAAAAATAAAGCACATACGCTACAGCATTTCATGACCCCTATTTTTGTCTTATGAATGATATAGAATTCTATAAATAAATAAAAAAGCTCACGTAAAACATATAAATAACTTTTCTAATATTTACTCATGTCTAAAAATATATATATATTGGAGTAAGACTGTCGCAGGCAATATTTCTTGCAATAACTCATTTCTGTTGAGCACCGAAGCATATTTATTAATTGGAAAAAACAAACAAACAAACCAACAAACAAAAGCAAATGTAAGTTTCCTGCAGCTGCTGCTGATGTGCAAGCAGCATGGAAGTGTCTGGAGGACTGAGAGTCCGACACTTCCTGCAAATAAAACTAAAATAAAACACCGCACACAAACTCGTGTGTCATATTTCACATGCGACACAAACTCTTACCACAAACAAGAACGAATAAAAGCGGTGCCACGAGTTGAAAAATCCCTCCAAGGTGCCCCATGCTCGATGAGACCTCATGAACGACGCGGCGCAGAAATATGACGTAAGAGTCCCAGCTGTCAAACTGGACTTTATGCGTTTCTCAACCTAATTAAGCCCAAGGCTAGTTAAATGGTACATTCAATAAAAGAAACATGGCCATTCATTCTGCCTCACTTCTTAATGACTGACAGTAATATCATGCTAAATATGATATATTGTGTTTATTATGTCAATGATAATTATGTAGAATTTGATTATATCAAAATCTGTATGGTAAAAATATTAGTGGTACTTCTTGTAGTAAGAAAGACTCTCAACTAGACCCAGGTGAAAGTTTTGCATCACCTCTAGTAAGGTTGGAATCAAGTTCTAAATGTAATGTTTACTCGTTTGTCATTTAATATGACACATATACACTTTTTTGAGTGTACAGTAAAATCATGTTGTATTTATACTGGCTAAGGTATATGTAACTATTATTGATACTAGTAGTATCAAGTAATAAAATGTACGTTTTCTTAAACCCCAAATGGGTGCATTTCCTTTTTTAAAAGTTTTTTTCTGTATATATATATATAGTTTTTTAAAACTGCAATGTGGATACAATATTTGTCCTGGATTACCATTTTCCTATTGACTATAAAAATTATCAATTATATATTCTACCTTTTTTCTTTGAGAAAAAAAAACAAACTTTAAAAAACTGCAGATCTAAAAAAAATAATTTAGGTTTAAACTGACAACAGAGCTTTAAAAATCTAATTTTAAAAAATACACATCCTTCAAATGAGTAGTTCATTGGGTTCATTTTTTAAATTCAATCTTCTCATTTCTGGTATATCAGCCAAATTTTCAAATAAAAGTAAACAAAATATTTGTTCATTACTCAAAAAAGCCTCTCTCAGCAGAGCTTGGCACACACCTGAGTGTGTTGCTGAAAAGGTTCTTCACTCCAGCAGCAGATCTGTTTCCACAAACAATGTTAACATAACCAAAAATTAAGCTGGACAAATAAACAGAAACATGTAATGTATTTTATTTACACTTTTTATTGTACAAGTTACAACCAACGATGAAATATCTTGCAGCTGCTCAGAGGTATGGCTCGTCTGTGGACAGTGGTGGCTCTTTATAAACAGCTCCTGGTGTCACTGGAACCTTGGATTTCTCAGCAACTTGGCTAAAAGAGATTAAGCCATTAAAAGTTAAAAGTACAATCAAACACACAAAATCCAATCATTGTAGAGCTGTTATAATCCAGTTGTGTTCATCAGATACACTGGGTCAGCTAAGAGGTTCATTATATAGAGGAGTTTGTTTTACCTGCCAGCAGTTATAGCTTTATGTGAAAGCATTACAACTGTTGGGGGTGCTGACTGTCTGCGACCGTCTCGGGTGAAATAGTAGTTGTTGGCAAACTTGTGGCTGGGGCCCACTGGCAAATGAGGTGGTGGTTGTGTCCTACAGAAATAATTGTTAAATATAAACAATATAATCTTCTATCCCCCGTGTTTTAATGAACAGCAACAGAAGATGTAGAATAATTGTAAATGACAGCACATATTTGTGTATAAAATAGCAACAGGTTTAACTACAATCATGTGCAAGCTACCAATACTTTTTTCTTTATTTAGTTTTAAATTGATCCAAATTTAAAGCAATACTACAACAATGCAGTGGACTTTACTATGATGCAAAGCCTTGGGTTTCACAATAGTAAGATCAAAAAATATCCAATAAAAAACCTGACAGCATGACATGAGCTTCTTCTAAGTTTTGCAGTTAATAAATATAAATAGAAATTGCATCTCTTCCCTTCCTTATAAAAAGAGTGTTGTTGCATGTGTACAATATGAATGTAAACAAAAATCACCACTGCATTGACACACGTAAAATAATATTAGTTGTAAAACTTTCGAGCCAAAAAATATGTCGTTTTTAGTTTAGTGTCCAATTAATTCTATGTGGAAGTTGAATTTGATAAATGTTGTCGTCCAACCTCTTTGATATTTCCTCATAACGCAGTTGCAGTTTGGCTTGCAGATTACGCTGAAAAGTAAACACAATCGAGATTACCTATACATATGCTATATACACACATACATATACTATATACATATGCTTGTATATGCTATACAATATAAAACACGGATGACTTTATCTGTATATATTATACGTTTTCCTCATAGAAATGCTGCTAGCTAAACTTAGCTCTATCTAGTTGTTGACTAATACTGTCAACATTTTTAACACCCTAGCGACATTTATTTTAAATTCATAAACCATACTGTTATATCTTTAAGTCTTACCATCATTTCATTACTTACCCCAGCTAAAAAATTTCGCAATATCTGAACGAATTTAGTAGCAGTTGCCATGCTAACTGTTTTTGTGAAGGACACAGGACTTCTTCTGTGGTGTTTGAGCAACTGTTCTCTTGACAATATAGTGACACCTGCTGGTAGCAATTAAGAACTACAAGTTACAGCAAGGCCGCAGTATATAAACAAGAAAAACAGCATAAATTAAAATTTATCGGAGCTCAAGTGATAAATTATACACTTTTGTAATACTTCAAATTCATACCTTCCAGAAACACAATGAATCATGTAAACTGCCATTTTATTTAGTTTCAGGAGTTATTTTTAGTCCAGAATGAAATGAGATAGAATTGCTGAATGAAATATCACTACTGTCCACACATAATCAAGCCAAATAAATGACATTAGGTCTCATTTTTATTCCTCACAAACCTACAAATGCACGAGCTTTAATTAGCCAGCCACACTTGGTTTCAAAGTCATATTTATTATTTAAGTAGAACACTTAAAATCTAGAACTTTAAAAGATGTCAGACACACGTAAATAAAACATAACTAGTGCTTGTTTTAATGAGGATTCTCAAATTAGAAATGAAAACAGCTCAAAGAGAAATACAAAGTTTATTCTTTGCACAATAAAACACAGTACAGGGCAACATTGCCAGTATACCATGCAGTCAAGTATTACAGCTGTGTGCTTGTTTCATGCAGCATGCACTGAACAGAAGAGTCCACAGGTGAACACGGGCACATGTACAACAGCTCCATCTGGTACTTTGTTAAACTTTGCTGACCTCCGTTGGCCCCAAAGGCAGCAACACACCACCTGTATGTGGTGGAGATCAGAACAGTGGCGTACGTTTACATTCACATGAAAGCTCTACTTATTTATAAAAAACAATTTAGAAATTCAATTGACAAGTCGTATCCTTCAATTTTAAAGTGTTGTATCTATTTTTTTAACTGTTATTCAGTTTGCAACATCATTCTGGTCCTATTTTTGCACCTATGCAATTCATTCTTAGTGCAAACTAATCAAGAAATTAATCTTCTCTTTTAGGAGAGAATCATTTTTCTGTTATAATTCCACATTTGACTCCATGAATTATGTTTCTGTATATCTTTTGTTAAAAACAGCAAACAAAAGGCCAACAATGTTTTTTATGTGCTGTAAACTTACAAAACACTTCATAGTTTGGTACTAAATTACTCTTCCAAAACAAGTACTTTAAAACAAAAACAGCTATTCAACATCAGTGTGGTTTTCTTTCATGGTATCAAAGAGGAAATTATCATCACGTGATATAAACTGTTTGTACAGCACATTGCATGTTTGTTCATTGTAAACAATTCTGTCAGGCTGCATAAATTACTGAGCCGTTGAGAGATCTGTCCACCACTAACAGGTTGTCATTGCAAGGTTTAAAGACTTTCAGGAGAGGAAAGGGAGTTTGCTTAACACATGAACAGTTCTGATGCTTTATAAACACAAGACAAGGAAACCTGGTGTGAAATTCATTACTTAAAAATTACAGATCACCTTAAAAACTTCAGCTCTCTACAGGTAATGCCATGTACATGAAAGCTGTGTGGATCGATCCAAACCTGACATTCTGCAGAAAAACAGAGGGAGGGGGACACTCCTTAAAAGTCGTTTATCAAAAATCTTGATTCCACAATTTGTCTTTGTGCATACATAATTTACTCATTCAATATATTTGGATACAAAGACTGGATACCAAAATATACATCAATTTTTGTACAAAAGAGACAAAAAGAACATTGTTCCAAGAATGCCTTTGGATTTGCAGAAAATGTGCTGCTTCCAGTTCGCCTATCACTTTTAGATACAAAATATACTGAACATCAAAATAGTGCACTCTCCGCTCTGATGTAAACATGACTCCAAAACACAGATTGTAATCATTTACGAGTGGTTTTTCTCACATAGTTGTACAAATATTACAGCAAACACTAAGGTTTTATTTGGTCTTTTTTGAAGACTTCAGAATGTACAGAAAGTTGAGAATATTTTCCAAGTTCAGAATGTGTTGTCACTGTAAGAAAACAAAGTCAAACTAGAACTAAAATGTTTTAAAACGGCAAAACACATCTCAGTCAATTAACAACAAATCAATTAAACAAGTTGTTTCAAGAATGCATCAGTGTTCAAATAGCCTAAAAAAAATCAGCAACTTCCAATCGTTTTGTTTTAAAAATGACAACCAGTTGAGGAGAGACTTTAAAAATGCTTTGCGTCAACTCATCAGTCCCATCATCAAAGGTCTGGATTAAGAGCTCTGAAATTATGGCAGATTGAATCCTTCAACCACCTTAATCCTGTTTTCATGACAGATTGCATTTCAAAGTGGTGGATCAGTAGGATTTACGACACTGTTCCATGCTTACTGGTTGTATGTGAATGAAAAACAAAGCAGTGACAACTTCAATTGGATTTATTCAAATCTAATAGATACTAAGGCGGGAAAAAAGACCAAACTCTGACTTGTATAATAACTTCTTGCTTCTTTTGGTCCAACGATATTCCAGCATTTTCTCTGTACCGCCACAACACAATAAAAAATACACATTTTATCTTTTTAGAAAAAAAGCCATTCAAAAAAACATAAAACCACATTTGATGGATACAAAATCTTTAAACCTTGGCTACTCAAACAATGAGAACTTCCCTCTTTGTTATAAATGCATCATACTTTACAAACATTATAAATATAACCAGTGTCTCCAATGCCTAAAGGAAAAATATTTACATTACAAAATTCAAGTAAAACTTTGTTCCACACCTTCAGCCAGGTAAGTCTGCAAGTTTACAACTTCAGCACTTATCTGGGTCGAACTGGAAACAACTCCGCTTCATTTTGTTTCTTTTGAGAGGCTTCGTAGATTAAGCAGCTGAAATGAGTACAGTGATGGATTCACTTTCTTATGTGTTCTTTTTGTAGGGTTTCCTCACTGCGCTCTGCAGTCGGAGCATTTTGACGACCAGTGGAAGTAGTTCCTACTGCCTGAGTGCTGTCAGTGGGATGTTTGGGTTGTTGCTGTGATGAAGACACCTCCAGCTCTAGGTTGTCGTTGGATTCCTCGCCATCTGAGCACGGCTCCCACTCATCCTGCTCCTCGCTCTCTGTTGAGCCCTGGACAGCAATCTGAGGCACCAGTGTGAACCTCCTCACCACTGGTACTTCCAGCTCCACGTCCTCCCGGCTCTGAGACTGAGTGACCATCCAGGGCTTCCTGTGCAGCTGATGCGTTTGGGCTCCTGGTGCTGTAGTGGTTCCTGTCACTGTGCTGCTGCTTTTCTCCTCTGGCTCGTCAAAGCTCACCTCCTGCACCGCCTCCTGCTTTTTGAAGGAGTCTCGACGCTCCGACAAGTTGAGCTTCCTCATCACGACGAGCTGTTCCGATCGTTCGGTCCCAGAGTCTCGCATCCTTTGGTTGCTCATGTAGCCCCCCAGTCTGCTGTGGTCTGCAGTGATGTAAAATCCACCACACGCTCCCTCTGCCTCAGCATCACCTAGCAGGTCACACTCACCATAAAACGGCACTTCCAGCGTGTGCCTGCGGGGGGCATATGACTTCTTGTCAGCATGAAAAACACCAGACAGCTTCTCAGCTGACTGCACTCTCTTAAGCAAAGGAGACCGAGGCGGTTCGGCGCTGCGAGGCCGTACAACATGCCTAACAATGGTGGGGGGAGATAAGGTTTTGCCATGAAAGGTGTGAAGGTTTTTGGCGAAGCCTGGCAATGGAGACGGTGAGCGTTGTGGGGACAACGGCTGACTGGAGGATGAGGAGGAATTGCAGGCCAGAGGTGAAGGGGGAATGTTACTGGTCGACTTCCGACGGCACACCTTGGCAAAGCGCTGTGTGTTAAGTTTGGAGCCCAGGCCGTGGAGAGAGTTGGGTCGGATGTGTGTGGCTGGAGAACTGGGGGAGCTGGAGCAAGGAGATGTGCTCTGAGGAGAGTTGTCTGCGAAGCAAAGAAGGCAGACAGAAAACATAGGAGACAATTCCACCAGAATCAGTGTTAAAGATGGTGGTCACAATGGTCTAAATTGTATTGTTTTATTTTGCCCATTAGAACTTCTGCATCAAGAACTGATAACTCACCACAGCCCTGATGTTCTGGTGCTGGACTCCTGCAAGGCGTTGAGGGGCCAGGGGACAGGCTGTGTGTCGGGGAGCCTGGAAGGCTCTCACTGGAGGAAACGGAATGATGAAGACCTGAAGAGAAGCTGCGGCTGCTGTGTATTACTGTGCTTTGCTTGGAGAGTTTCTTTAAGATGGTTCGTCGCCTGAGAGAAGAACAAGAGCAACTGGGGTTGAAAGAACCTTCGTTTGGATTCCATGTTTTCATGTCATTTCTCAAGCATAAAACAAACATTCACCCTTATTACAACAAGGAAACAACTAGCAAACTTCAGATCTTCACCTGTCATAATTATCCCTCCTTTTGCTCTTCTTGCTACGACGAGCCATCTTTCCTTTATGTTTGGTCTTTCGAGCCGGACCGACTTTGATCGACGTGTTCTCAAGCGCTATGGTTTGAAGAGCCACCTTATTACCACTCTGCACATTTCAAGAGAATTAAAGACTTTATGTTAAAACCCAAAGTAATTTGAAGTCAGTTTCAAAATGAGAGATTGCTTTATTTGTCTGCTTTACCTTCAGCAGCAGTTCAATCAACTCTGGGTGGACGAGTCCTTGAACAGGTTCTCCGTTCACGTGTGTGATGAGGTCTCCGGTGCGGAGGCCTGCCTGGTGAGCCGGGCTGCCATCCTCCACACTCTATATAAACAACAAGCAGAGGAGTTTCATATCAGCATTACATAACCACACGTTTCTAACAGCCTCTTCGAGTTTGGCATCACAAAAATAAAACAGAAAACTACAGTCATGGTGGGAATAACAGCCATTTATTTTAGATTTGGGTAAAGACCAGACCATTTTTATTATGTTTTGATTACTAAAACCCTAAAATTGAAAGACTTGTGGACTCTAATTCCCATGAATGCTGGTTCAAAATTATAATTATTATTATAACACCCACCGACACCATATGATGCACAGTGTAGACATCACTGTCACCCATGTAGACCCTGATGGCCTGCAGGGTGAAGCCATACTTCTTCCCTGAGGTGTAAATGATGATTGGTGGCTTTAGGCTCCCGGGGCTGAAAGAGAAATCCCTGTTAGGCGACGAGTCCCGAGATGAGGGGTTGGAAGACAGCGAAAGTGGGGAAATGGGACTGGGCTGGAGGCCGCTGGGTGAGTCGTCTGAAACACACAAACACATTTTACTTATTAACATACAAATACTGTACATTCATAATTAACACGTTTTTCCCGTCTGTTTATTGTCAGTAAAACTTCAAACTTTAGATGATTATGCTTTGCTTGACACTTATTTGGTGATAACCTTGTGTGTACCTGCTGTGATGATGAGGGACAAAGCTGAGATGGAGGCCGACTTGGGAACTTTTCCTCCACTGGAAAACTTCTGTCTGTCCGGTGTCTCCAGCTGGTTACCGAAGCGCCGAGGGCCTGCTGGGTCCTTGGGGGATGACTGTTTGGCCCCGGTGCTGTTGCTTCGAATCCTGATCCTCCTGAGATTTGACACCACCACTTCAGCTGTGGACGGCACAATGTAAAAGGAACTAACATTAAGCTCACTGGTAATGAAACATCTGAATAAAATTGTGGGAAGACAAGTTTTACCTTCATCGTCAGTGGAGAGGGCAAAGCGGGGCATCGTCTCCAAGCTGTGGGTACTGCTCATCACCAAAGGACTGGTGCTCCTTTCAGACTGGGAGGAACTAGAGGAGGTTCGAGGGCGAAGGCTACAGACGGTCAAAGAAAGCAAAGGTGGACAATTACAAGATGATTAAAAAACCTACTGACACAACATGCACAGGTAATACAAAGAGGTTCCATTTGTGCTTACCTGGCCATGCGTCCAGAATGTCTGGTTTCCAGACTGCCATCAACTAGGCTCAGAGACAAATTGAGTCCTCCAACATCCCCACGGTCCTCCTTTTCTTCGCTGTGACTGCGGTCCGAAGAAAAGCTCAGGTTGGATGGTGTCGCCAGATGTTCTGTGCTGCTGTACACCTTAAAAGTCAAACAACTTCAAAGTCAGGACCTGGACTGGACAAAAACAACCTCACACTCAAATTATTTTTCATATTAAACTGAAAAAATTGTAGCGGTTTTTACCTTGCTGAAGCGATGTGACCAGGAGGAAAACTGTCTGATTTCCAAAGACGACTCATCGTCATTGGTTTCTTCATCTTCATCAGATGCTAAATGATGGTAGCGATCTGAACGAGCTTAATACAGGAAAACAGAAGAGACTCAGAACTCAAGAGAAATTTCCACCTATAAGTTCAAATTCAAGAAGAAAGCATCACGTAACACAGATCTCTCAGAGAAATTTTTCTATTATCATTTAAACTGAGTTATTCACAATAAGAAAATATATAATTAATAAATGTTCACTCATTTCACACCCAATAGGATGTGCTGTTCATCAAACAGTTTTATTTGTCACTTACTGTCAAAGTAGCTGGTGTCATCCTCTGCTTCAAGCTGAGGAATGAACTCTGCTTTTCGTCGAAGGAGTCCATTCCAGTCCAAACCCAGAAAGAAGGGGTGCTGCTTCACCTCTGAGGCACCGCCTATTAATACAGTATTTAGTTTCTAAGTCAAATCAATCAATAAATGGGTTTGCTGTTTCTTAATCCAAGAGTCTCACTGATTTGAATCTTACTGATCAAAAAGTTAAGACATCAACCTGATTTAAACACAACTTCAATGACTCCTACCTGTCCCCATTCGTTCTAAAGGGCTCTGCCTCAGCAGTCGGGTGATGAGGCCCTGGGCATCAGCAGGTAAGGCATCGTCTCCTTCTGGCCAAATGATGTCATCTGCTCATCACAGAAACAGTAGGTTAATAATGAATTCACAAAAAAAACAACAAAAAAACCCAGCTAAAAGTATTTATCAACCTCAGTTTTATCGATATACAAAGATGTATCCAGCTACATTGTCCCAAATACGTTAAAAGCTGTTAAAAAAGCAAGTTCTCACAGCACATGTAGAGTAAGCTGAACTGTTCTGACATGACTGCAGTGACAAGCCAACTGAGATGCATTAAAAGCTAAAAAAGATGCTTTTATTTCTGATATTTGTGTATGGTAAATACACATATGCACTGACCACTAACAACTTGTCCAAAAAGCTCCTCGGGAGTGTCTCCAAAAAATGGAACACAGCCCACCAGGAATTCGTAGAGGATGACTCCCATCGCCCACCAGTCCACCGGCTTCCCGTAGCCCTGTCTGAGGATCACCTCTGGGGCAATGTACTCTGGAGTGCCACACACCTGAACAAGCAAACCAACAAAAAATAGAAAAATAAATCACTACTGTTACAAATTAGTAGTTTTTTGGTGATAAATAAACTCTCCTCTACCTGAAATTGTTTTACCTGCTTGTCAACAAATTCTCTCGTGTCCTTTTCAATGTGGCCCTCATACAGGTTTGTAGTCATGTTCATCAAACCAATTTTAGACAAGCCGAAGTCTGTCAGCTTAATATGACCCATAGATGTGATCAATAAACTGGAGGATGTAAAGAGAAAACATAAATATTAAACACAAAAACACTTTTGAGTTATGAATAGTTATAAATCCTGTCCAGATACAAATGTTCAAAGATGATAAGAAATAAACGGGTACAAGTCTGGATTCTTTATGCAGCTAATCACTGACTCTACAGTACAGAGGTGCTAGTCTAAAGTAATATTATCAAACAGGAGAAAGTCAGAAATTTGTTTCTTACTTGTCAGGTTTAAGGTCACGATGCACAATGCCATAGTTGTGAAGATACTCTAGTGCCAGGACTGTTTCAGCAAAATACATCCTTGACATTTCCACAGGAAGCGGGCCCATGTTCTTTAACAAATTGGCACAATCTCCACCTAAACAAACCACATAAAAACTTTTATTTTTACACACTGGCTCAGAAACCTCATAACCTGTATATACTGCAAGCTGCAAATTTGATTTTTATATTAATCAGTAGCAGCTGCTAGTTAAATAAAGCACCAGAATTTGTGGTATTTCTGCTTTTACAGCAAATTTAAACCATTCTGTGTCAGGCTGAGCTCAATGATTTAAATGTAAAAACTAATCGGTTCCTGTCAGAACTTCACCTTCAACATACTCCATGACCATACAGAGGTGGCGTCGCGTCTCAAAGGAGCAGAACATGGAAACAACAAAAGGGTTCTCAGCAAAGGTCAGGATGTCCCGCTCCACAAACGCCTGCTGGATCTGGTTCCTCAACACCAGGTTCTGACGATTTATCTTTTTCATAGCAAACCGCTGACGAGTTTCTTTGTGGCGAACAAGATACACGGCTCTGTTAAAAGAAAAAAAAACAAAACACATGAACTCATTCATTACATTCTCAGGACTCAGAAGACTGGCTTTGAGTGAGAAACGTCTTGACAAATTTAAAGTTTTTGTCATTTAATGCTTAGAATCAATATTTAGGAAACATAAACCTAGAATCAGAAACAACCGAGTTTATTTCTTACCCATAAGCTCCATTACTAATAAGTTTGATAGTCTCAAAATCACTCTCAAGAGGTTTTCTTCGAGTAGGGGTCAACGTCTGAGGGGCTTTGTTCTAAAAAAAAAAAAGTATAGATTTTTTTTAAAGCAGAAAAAGTTAAAAATTAAAAACAGCAGAAATTAGATGTAGAATTATATTTTACATTCCAAGCTTATTTTCTGCTACAGTATACTAAGAACATACAGAATCCAGTTGTTATTGTTAGATAAAATGAGCAGCTATAACATTATGACCATCAACAGTAAATAAAATTAAATTAAGTTAAAATAAAACTATATATGTGAGCTCTAGTGTTTCCATCACGGTTCCTGTGAGGGATGTTCTTCCCTACAAATCAAACGGATTAAAAACGTGTTACGGAAGTGATTTTAATATCTTATGACTAAAGATTTACCTCTGCAGCAGCATCTGGTTCCACTGACACTGAAGGACTGGCGTCATGTTCAAGCTGTACCATGTCTAAAAATAACGGAAGGAGACGGTGTTTGATATGAAACAAAATATCTCCAACTAGTCATCCTTCCAGCCCTGTGTGTTTTTTGATTTTCCCACAGTGTTTCAAAACTCGTCCACACAAGCCTCAAAGATATGTAGAGATGCACAAAGTTTTATCAAAATACAAAGCAGTTTCCATACTGCTCCAATTTGACAAAAGCCTTTGTTCTGTAGTATTTAACTCGTTATTGGCAAAGTTATGCAGCAAAGCATAGCAAATTATCATAAGAACATTGATTTCATATTGATGAGGTGTAAAGTTGAATTTTGTGCAGCGGTTTAATGTTCACAAAAAAGTGTTTTTTGCTTAATTAGGCTAAATATCAAATACATTTACACAGATATTTTAATTTTCATGCAGTCACACGTGCCTGCTACATGTTAGGTATTGTTTTCAATTTCCTGGAACTTATTGGCTTTGCAGGAATTTCTAGATTATCAAAATGCTAATTTATGTAGCAATTTGACCAGATTATCCACTCCACAAATATCTGCAGCATAATTTCCTAATGTGTATAGTTCTGAAATATTTTTGAACAAAAACAAATAATAGGATGTAAGGTCTTATTGCTCATCTAAGACTTTTCTTGACAATAAATGCTATTACACTAGGAACTCAAATAAAATTTGGAGAACATGGAAAACCTCTAGGTTAACTGGGAAAAACTAGTTCTTAAAGTTTAGATTTTCCACTTTGGTGTGACTTATGTGGATTTCTTGGCTTGATAACTGAGCTTTCCTTTACCTTCCAATAGGTCTCGAGTCAGACCGAGCTGGCTGATGATGTAACGCGGGATGTCGGTCTTGATCCCCTGGCCCACTTTGGCATGACCCTCTGCTGCCTCCAGTAGGTGATAAAACTCCTCTGGGTCAAACTCCTGTCAACAGCATGCAAAAGTAATTAATGTGGAGATTTTGAGGCCAGACTTCTGCCAGTGTGTGTGTGGTGTGTAATATCTGAAATAAGTAGGAGTCAAAGTCAACGTGGTCTTTAAGCATCAAACCCAGGTTTACCTAGAATAATCCTTATTTTTCATTAAGAAGTAAAATCTAAATTACTTAAAGTAACAAACGGGAAATATTCTCTTAATTTACTAAATGACTTTTAGGTGTCAAGTTGGCCACTAATTAATCTGACAAGTTATTTCCAGAAGCCTATATTGTTTTGTTTAAAAGAAATCGAGACATCGATGTACAGAGAACACAACAGGAACATGAATAATCGTGTCGTTTTCTTTATAATAGACTGAAAACTACGTATAAAGTTTTCTGTGTATTGAAAATAACTACAAGAATCAACTGTTAAACAATTTCCTATCGAAGTTTCTGCTCGTCAGCTTACCAGGCATTCGAGGAGACGAGCTGGTCGAGAGATTATTATGAGGATCTTGCGCACCAGCTGTGTGATGATTGTTACCTCCTCACTTTCAGAGCGTTCATAAGCCTGAAATAAACACGAAGAGATATGTAAAGCTAAAAATGCTCCAAGACACGTTTTCAGTATTTCCACAACATTTTGATTTTGCTCAGTTTGTTGTATTGAAGAAGTATAAATCTAAAAAGATCATTAAAAAAGATAATTTTTAAAATAAAACAAATGATTTTCATGTTTTTACATAATGTGATACTGAATAAATCACACTTGAAAATAAGCTAAGTTAAAGGTATGATTTTTAAAATAAATCACATTTCTGAAAATAATATTTGAAGATTCTAATTTATGGACGTTCTAAATTAATTGAACAATAAAAAAAACTGCACGATTGGTAGTAACACAGGCAAACTACACAAACAAAATCGACAGATTCAATTTAAAAAACAAAATATATTTTCCACATCTGATCATTTACTGATTAATCAAAAAAATGTTGCAAACCACCTAAAACAAAAAAAAGGTTTTTATTGTTATTTTACTTATTTATCAAATGTTAAATGCATTGCTGTTATTTTAGGCAAAATAAAAACTTGAATTATTTGTCTTGTAAACTATATAATGTAGATTGTGTGTTTTCATCAACAGTGGAAGCAGCAGATGATGCTTTATTCACAGGAAACAAAACATGGCAATAAAAAACCCTCCTAAATTCATTTTTTTAATTTTATTGACACGAGTTTACATGGTACAAAGTTTATAAGGGTTTATTCAATATCTGCTCTGTGTCTTGATGTACATGACATATAAATAAATATATGGAAAAACATAAAGAAGTGACTCTGGCACAAGCTGTGTTTGTATATGGAAACATTTGTTTCACTGTATGGGAACAGGCTTATCAATCCAGCTGCAGGTACAGGAAATTGGCAATGAACTCAGTTAGACAGAATGTAGAGAAATAGGAGAGGGTTAATAAAGAAACCAGCCGTTTATCACAACAAGCATAAGGCCCATGTTTCAATCTCTCCAGCAACTATTTAGAATGTTAACGACCAGATCGACTGTGTGTGCTTTTGGCAACCAGATGGTTATTGAGTGACCTGCCTGACTGAACATTCAGGCTCAATCAATCCTCTTTCATAACTTCGTTGCTGCTGCTTCATTTTTACAGGGCTTGTAACTACTTGCTGTTTTCTCACCTCGTGAAACAGCTTTTCCAGCTTCTCCTGTAACTCAGCAAAATAGCGGGAAGTAACCAGGCCTTTTTGGGACTTGTCCAGGCAATCTCTGACCAGCTCGACCAACTGGTGCTGGATGAAGCCCAACACCCCGTCAGCCAACGGGAGGGAGCTGTCTGGGGAGCAATGGGTGATGATCTCAAACAAGCGCTCCTCCATCTGAGCCGTGGCCTTCAGGGAGAACAAGAACACAAACACACAGTTAAAATACTAAAACGAGAATTCAAATCTTTACTATGCCCCTCTCTTTTTTTTGCAGGGAAGAGTCATATGGTTGTAAAGCTTTACAGATGATTTATCAAGCCGTTACTATGAGTTTTAAAATTCATACTCAAATTATATGTTCTGTTGTCTCAAGAAACCTCAGGCATTTTCTCTTCTAGTTATTTAAAAACCAGTTTGATTTCCTTAGAAGAAAAAATGCAAACAGCTCTTTAGTTTTTATTTTCTTTCTTTCACGTACCTTTGGAAAACGTTCTCTGTAAACATGGTTCATCATGACTATCTCATTATCAAAGGAGACGCTTGACCGGCCAGGGCTGCAACAGAAGCAAGACGGCACATTATTTGTCAGCTGGCTGATGCCACAACCTTTTGCCAACCTGTGTCTGCTGAACTAACAAACTAGTTACGTCACCCAAGTCATCACTTTCCAAAAGCACAAGCAGTCGGTCCAGTTGTGTGCAACTAACCATGCAGACCATAAACCGATTATGGGTGTGACAGAATGTGATTATGTTAGGCTAGCTTTTACTACTTCTGATCTCACGCTGCCAAAACTAATATTGTGAGCCAGAATTTTAATCCAGCAGCTCTCGCGCTTCACTCCAAGTGGATTCCACTGTCAGGTTTTAACGTTGCTCTATAAAACATATCTTTACCTGCAGCTGAGGTTTTTCTTGGCCAAACTGTGTGAATCATCAGCACCGATCAATTAGTCATGTTCATGTACGGCGAAAACACTCCAGAATTCAAGCCAATGAGAAAAGTGTTGAGTTCTTTTTTACTGAGAAATTTTGCTCGATACCGCTTCAAACAGAACAGATGGAGGGAAAACCTATCACATGCGAACAGACTCCTCCAGCCGTCTTTTTTTTTTGTCATCAAAGATGCGTCTGTTACTCTGGATGGCTGCTGCCCAGCGCACACTGCTGCAGCTCACTGCGGCTCTCTGGATTAGCCCCCACCCCAACACGAATTCAACCCATCCACCTTCGACTATAGTTTGGCAGCTCCGTCCCGGAGGCGCTCTGTTAGATAGCACGCCCACATACTGCACACTATGGTGCCAGAACATGGAGCACTCATGCCTCACACAAACAGCACAGAGCAGAGCCAACAGACAAAAGTTGGCAAGATCACACAGCTCTGCAGTCAGATCTCCTCCTGCCTGTCGACCAGCAGCCAGTCATTCAAAGGCCCACGAGGTAAAATCCGCTTGTGGATTTGTCTCGGTCAAATTGCTGCAAAGACATCTTGGCATCTGATACATAAATGTCCAGTTCAAACTTGCAACAACCCCCCACCATCCGTTTACTCCAAATCATTGAAAAGATGTAAACGTTTCTTCTTAAAAAAATTTTTGCTGTGAAACCTTGTCGCCTTGTGTTAAAAAGAATAATCTGTAAATTATTATTTATTCATTTATTTAAAGAGACTGGTTCCAAACAACTTCAATCATGGTTATGTACCTGAGGCTCCGTGATCGAGGTCGCACGACCGTCGAGGGTCGTCCGTCCTCGTCGGTAATGCTGTCTGTGCTGCGAAAGTGCTTGAAGAGGAAGTGCAGCTCATCTTGTGTTGGCTGGTAGGGAAGCTGGTGAAGACGCTCCTGGGAGGATGAGGAGGACTACACACAAAGAAAAATTCATTAAAGAGAAAAATATTTAGCTTCTCTGTTAGTTTCAAAATAATGGTAATTATATGACGACCAACTAAACAACACTGACTGACAATTACAAACAGCTGGTGAGATCTATTCTGAAGGGAAAAAAAACAACAGTACAATAAAGAAACGCTTTTATTAGACTTTAGTATCTTGTTTACTAATGTGTCGCTGCAAGCTACTAGTTTGTGAAAGTTCTGAACTACAGTACAAAGATAAATAAAACACTGTGGCCAAACGATGTCCCACAAAGACTGTGATCTCCTGGCACTTGTTCCATCCCAAACCCTTTTTCTCTAACACTAAAAAAGATTCCTGTCACAGTTGTCTATTTTAAACAAGTCGTATTGCAAAGTCCATGATGAGTAAGACAGATTGAAGCAAGAGAGATTTAAAAAGTCCCAAAATGCAACAATTTGTTTGGGCCATCACAGAGTAGTTGAACTCTATTTTCTCCTTGGTTCAAAATGACCCAGCTTTAAAATTGTGGCCATGGGTCATCAAAGAGCAACAGGAGGAGAGGATGTTTTTGAATGTTAATCCTTCCCATTTAGTGGCATGGCTCTTTAACAGAGGGATCAGCTAGTGTTGCTGTAAACCAAATACTTGTTCAGACAAGTTAGACAACCTGTGACTAACCAAGCAAGTAAGAATTTCCCATGTAAACCAAAAGTGCTTTCATATGGTAAGCTTGTCCCAAATCTGAAGGTGGGAGTTGAAACGTCTCATGTTCTCACTTGTGTTTTAAAAACATACACTCAAACAGTTTATTCACGTTAGATTTTACACCGGAATTATATTCAGTACTATTAATAAATTCAACCCCAACTCGAAGGGGGAACCTGTAAAGGATTTTTTTGTACACAGAATAAAAATTGAACCAAAATATTTATTATGTGTGAAGTTGTGATAAAATCAATTTCTGCTGGATTATTTACACAACTGAGTAATGTCCTAAACACTTGGCACACTTTCAGAATATCAAACTTGTAACCTAAAACTTTCAGGACACTGCTGCTGTGAAATACAGGCAAGGTTTAGTTTAAAGTCACTGTAAAACCCAACTAAAGAGTTAATCTTATACACATACACACCATCAGGACATGCAGACTCTGTGTATTCTTTCCAACACTGAGTTCCAAAGACTGCGAGAATGACTCACAGAAGCAGACGACGCAGAAAAACAATTAGCGGTTTGTCAGCTTGGTCTTGACATTTTCTTGCCCTTATTGTGTAAATGAATGTGCTACAGACTGACTGAGATGATAAGTTGTTTGGCTGCCACAAATCAATCAGAGGGGACAGCGCAGTGGTTTTGGGTGACTTACCGAGACGGTGGAGCTCGGTGGATTGGTTCCATAGCCTGACGATGGGAGGGAAGCCAGAGACCACCTTCGGCCTTCAGCCCTAAGTGAAAAACATGAATATTACATAAGCCTTAGCAGCACAAGCATTAGAAGCACTTACATAAGCGCAATAAGTAAATGCATTTTCTCCTCAAATACACATATGTTTCTTTTTATTATTTAATTTAAAGCATATTTTCTTTGGAGCAGCTTTAGAAAATCAAGTAACAGCTTCATAAAGAGATTTGTGCTAGAAGAAAAGAATGTAAAAACTAGAACTCTTGACAGCAAAAGGCACAATATAAGAATTCAAATGGAAGCTACCTGTCAGCACGAGCCAAGTGGCTGATATCGCGACAGCAGGAAAGAGAAGAGAAAAGCAAAAACAGAGATTCAGTAAGTTGGAGGATTCTTGTGTAAGGGATCCTGTGACCTGTGGCATTCAGCTGAGGAATTAGTACTGACAACGCACCCTTCCTTGCCATTTCTCATTTGCTCAAATAAAGAGTCAGAGAGCAAACAAAACTAACTTGAGTATACACTTACATAACTGAAAGCAATGCACTTTGAAGACTGTAAGGTGAAAGTTTGCACAGATGATATTTGATTCATTTTCCTGTTTGTTTTGGTTTTTAAGGCATGCCGTATTTAAAGGTAAATATTAGTGTGTAAACAAACAAAACTATTTGTACTATGTCTTGATTGCCTTCAGTGTTTATAAATGAAACAAAATTAAATCTGACTGACCTTTAACTTAAAATACTTTTTATGCAAGAACATGTAAAATTTAGAGGATGCTAAATGTTTAACCAGCTCCTTTTTATTTCTGGTGGTTTTCACTTATGCTAGCAAATCTCGTCTCAGATGGGTTGAAGGCCAAGCACCTAAACCTCTCATCAGTTTTTAAGGGTTCTTCTAGGGTTTCTTTTAGGTGCCGTTTTACTTTTTGGCTTCATCTGCCAGCAGCAAGACAAGCCTGTTACCATGGGAACCATATTGAATGATGCGGGTGGGGGCTTCAGGGGTACCCTCAATCTGACTGCACTCATCCTGTTGAGAGGGAGTCAGCTGTAAGAAGACCTGGCAGAGAGCGGAAGGTGTGAACGCCCTGGGCTGAGTCAGCCTCAGTCATCACGCTGCTGTTTCTCCTCCTTCTGTCTTACAGACTGTCTGTCTTTGTCCCAGAACACACAATGAATCTTCCAGGAAACCCTCCGAGTGTGACAATCGTTTGCATTTAGTCAATTTGTTTATATATATATATATATATTTTTTTTTTACTTGTGCTTTAATTTATTGCCAAATTACACAGAGTTGCAGACTAATAA
>JAVKLF010000083.1:5280839-5291321 GCA_034783495.1 Millerichthys robustus | reverse complement strand
GTAGGTAGTAAAACGTCTATAGAAGAAATCGTTGTAGAGTCCGTATTAAACGGATTTAGATCCGGTTTCAAGACAAAGATAACAGCAAGTGGTTCACAAATGCTGTATGTCGGACGTGACCCGCATTGGTTTGCCATGAACTCAACTCATTAACGTGAACCTGGATTGTGAGGACGTGATTCTGGCTCCACCCAGCGGTCAGATGGTAGCAGTGCAGCGGACCGCACAGGCAGCGGAGAGGTCATCACCGTGTTCACCTACAGGAACTCAGACAGCTGCTTACAGTTTGTTCCGGAGCTAAAGGCTGTTTTCACACTTTAAACCCCCCATGAACCGTCCAGTCATGCCGGCGATTCTCTACTAACATCCCCGAAAATGCCATATGAGTGTTGCTCGGTGCTAGAAGATGGCGGAGTCGGATGGCGGCGATTTTGCTCCGAAACATTTGCAGAGCAGGTGGGTGTGACGGGGCAGAGCATGTACGTCTTACGGGTGTCCTGGTGTTTCTGTACCCGGCAGTATCCTCGGCTCCTGAAGTAATCCGAGAAAGCGGCTCTCTTCGCCGCTCTTAAATTCAGGAAACACCGAGGCTTTGTTTAGGCCTCCAGGCACTGTGTCTGAGTCAGCCTTGATATTTTATTGTTGAACAAAAATGTTAATGTGTAGCTATTTTACATTCCGTTAAGCCTTTCTAGGGTCAGGATTATGGTTAGATAGATGCAAAAATAAACAAAAATATGTAGTACATGCAAAGTCAGATTTATTGGCACAAGTTCAAAACCAAAAAAAGAATAAGTAGTCTAAGTTGGGTTATTTTTTTGTTGTTTTAAATGCAAGACAACTTTAACTGGTTAGTATTTCCAGATAAACACAAGTACACACACGTGTTTGTGTGTATTGTATTGCAAACTTTCATTTTTTGTTAATTTTTGAAAACTGGAAATTGGGTTAGGTTTACATCTCTTCACTTGAGGTTATTTACTTCCAAAACATTTATTTTTATTATTTAAATTTTCCTGTTTATGGTGTGTTTGCTCTGCCAAATTTTGCATGGTTGGTGTAACAGTACTTTCACATCTTCTGTCCTTCTGTCTTGCAGATGTATTATAATTTTTCTGTGCAACAGTAAAGTGCCAAAAAAGATAAATAGCTTTATCTTTGCAAAGTACCCTTGCCGTGTATGGATACACTCTCACTAATGCAAAGGCTCTGCACACTAAATGCATTTCCAACTGACTGAGATAAATCACATTAAATGTCCATTTGCAAGTCATCAGATACTCCTTATCCACATGGCGGCCCATATAAAAACACATTTGTATCAGGAGATATCGACTTCTAAATGCAACTGTAAATGCATTGGATTCTCTGGAAATTAAGGAGCCTGAATGTGAAGTTTGGTCAGACAAACATCAGTTGTTATGACTCCCTTTTTCCTCTTTCTAGTATGGCTAACAAGAACAGCACCCTGCGCTGCACTTTCTCCGCTCCGAGCCATAGTGCCACCCTCCTCCAGGGTTTGTCGGTTCTACGAGCTCAAGGTCACCTGCTGGACGTGGTGCTGGCTGTCAACGAGGAGCACTTCCAGGTCCATAAAGCAGTACTGGCTGCCTGTAGCGATTATTTCAGGTGAGCCTTTATCATAAGACCTGAAGACTTCCATTTAGATTTTGAACTGGAACGCACCTTGCTTGTGCTTCTCTCCAGAGAAACCGAATGAAATCAATATTACATTTGGAAAGTATTGAATGTTTTCAGTGCGTGGAGTACCAAAAAAAAGTGACCTAACAATTCAACACATTCTGACTCGACTATGAAACAGAATTTATGTAACATTTAGGTTCATTTATTTAGAAGAAGTGGAGTTATATTCTAGGTTTTCCATTCTCTTGTGTTTCAGAGCTATGTTTACAGGAGGCATGAGGGAGTCAAACCAAGATACCATTGAGCTGAAGGGCTTGTCTGCTCGAGGACTGAAGCATATCATCGACTTCGCTTACAGTGCAGAAGTCACTTTAGACCTGGACTGCATTCAAGATGTCCTTGGAGCTGCCGTGTTTCTGCAGATGGTTCCTGTTGTGGAACTCTGTGAGGAGTTCCTCAAGTCAGCAATGAGTGTTGAGACCTGTCTGCACATTGGGCAGATGGCCACCACATTCAGCTTGTCTTCCCTCAAAGAGTCAGTCGATGCCTTCACCTTTCGTCACTTCCTCCAGATCGCAGAGGAGGAGGACTTCCTGCACATTCCCATGGAGCGCCTCGTCTTCTTCCTTAAGAGCAACAAACTAAAGAACTGTAACGAAATCGACCTCTTCCACGCCGCGATCCGGTGGCTTCGTTACGACGAGTCCCGCCGGGTTCAGGCTAGCAGCGTCCTCTGCCACGTGCGCTTTCCGCTCATGCGCTCCTCTGAGTTGGTAGACAGTGTTCAGACTGTAGACATAATGGTGGAGGACGTGCTGTGTCGGCAGTATCTCCTCGAGGCCTTCAATTATCAGATCCTTCCCTTCCGACAGCATGAAATGCAGTCCCCGCGGACACTCATTCGCTCTGACATTATTTCACTCATCACCTTTGGCGGGACACCGTACACCGATAACGACCGCACAGTGAGCACCAAAGTGTACTACCTCCCTGATGCCGTCTCCCGCCAGTTCAAAGAGCTAACAGAGATGGAGGCGGGCTGCAGCCATGCTTGTGTTTCCGTACTCGACAACTTTGTGTATGTTGTAGGGGGACAGCACTTACAGTACCGCAGTGGGGAAGGGGCGGTAGACACCTGCTTCCGCTATGACCCACACCTGAATCAGTGGCTGCGCATCCAATCCATGCAGGAGGCCCGCATCCAGTTTCAGCTCAATGTGCTGCAGGGACAACTTTACGCCACAGGAGGGCGCAATCGATCAGGCAGCCTGTCATCTGTGGAACGTTACTGTCCGAAAAAGAACGAGTGGTTTTATGCTGAACCGTTAAAACGCAGGATTTGGGGTCACGCTGGCACTTCCTGTGGAGAGAAGCTGTACATCTCAGGAGGTTACGGCGTCTCGCTAGACGACAAGAAAACGCTGCACAGCTATGACCCGTCTTCAGACCAGTGGGACTTTAAAGCCCCCATGAATGAACCCAGAGTGCTGCACGCCATGATCAGTACCCAACATCGTGTTTATGCATTGGGCGGTCGCATGGACCACGTTGATCGCTGTTTTGATGTGCTGGCAGTTGAGTATTACATTCCAGAAAACGACCAGTGGACTACCATCAGTCCGATGAGAGCAGGACAGTCCGAGGCGGGCTGCTGCTTACTGGACAAAAAAATTTATATCATAGGAGGCTACAACTGGCATCTGAACAATGTCACAAGCATTGTTCAGGTGTACAACACAGAGACAGATGAGTGGGAAAGAGATTTGCACTTTCCAGAATCATTTGCTGGCATTGCTTGCACACCGATTCTACTTCCACAAAACACCACACAACGGTAAGCATCTGACCTGCAGCTGTGAAGATTCGATCATTCTGTGTGTTCTTTCTTAGCTGATCATTGAATCGCCTGAAGATATCAAAGTGTAGGCACTTTTATGTGTCTACGTTGAGGAAGGAGTCAAAACAGTACCAAACATTACTCAAGAGTTGTGTTGTTTTCTAGCTTTGTTTTGGAAAGCATGTGTGTACTTAACGTGAGTTTTTTCAATGAAAACTCAGATGTCACTGAGTAACTGCTAAATAGATTGTTAGATTTAAATGGAAAAAGTGTTTCAGACTAATTTAAAGTTCAAACATGTTGCAAATCATCTATTATTGCAAACTTTGTAATAAGGTTAATTTAAATAGAAGTCAACTGGCTTAAGATTGCACAATATATTACAAAAATAAGATGTTTGCAAAAGGATTTTATTTTGCAATCAAGGGCTTTTAAGTTACAGATAGCACACATTGATTTTATTCCACCTTTTGTTCTCACTTAGTGTCTCTTTAAAAATTCAGCATTTATATATGTAAATAGCTGGATTGCACAGTTGATGTTTTTTAAATCTCCATTAGAATTTTATAATTTACAAAGTTAAGATGAGTACATTTTACTCTGGATTTTTTCTTAGCTTTAGTAATTTAAAAGCCACATATCAACACTTGGAACTGCACAATAAACAAGTATTGGATGTGTTACTGTTTTAAATTAAACATTATGGTTAGTGTTCTTTTTGGACTAATAATGTCCTGAGCTGAAAACTTGATACTATTTTGTCTTTTTTTTTCCCCAAGTTAACGTAAACCAGTGTCGACCTCTTATGGCAGCTACATAAAAAAATTATGCCCATGTTTTTACATGGAAAGCGAGCTTTATTTTGTGTGCTGAACTAAACCAAAATTTAACATGACTGAAAAAATATTACTCTTAATTCTAATACCTTTATTTGATTAGCCTATTGGTGTTTATCTGATGCACATATCTTGTTTTACCTTTTGAATGTGACCTATATGATTGTGAACAGTTTCCTCTTACAAAATGTCTTTGTCTGCCTTTGTGTGTTATATTCTACATGTACCAGTGAAAGCACAAAATATTGTTAAAGTTCAATACAACATTTTGTTGTACTCAATGGGGAATGTATACTTTTGTGTAGCTTTATTCTTCATTAAAGGTGTATTATACTTTAAAATGGAGCTTATTGGCGTGTTTTTCATGTTTTTGTTTTAGTGGAAAGATACACTGTGTGACTCAAGCACCACATGGGAACAAAAGCAATTTAATGCTCAGGTTACAGCAGATATGATTGTTCCCCAAAGCTGCTTCTTGAAATCTGTTCACTTGTTTTCCTTTAACAAGTAAATGTTCTAAACCTGCGCTTGATTGTTGAGTTTCTTCTGTTCAGCTTGTGATTCATAAAAGGGGGGGGGGCTCAAGCAAATATTGTAACAGTTAAATTTTAACCCTTGATTTTTATTAAGTGGGTCTGTCTTCTATAGGTTTAAGCAAATTGGATTTTTCTTACAACTGAAACAATAATTTGGTTTCATGTATAAACAGAAACCCTTTTTGAAGCAAAGATGAGTCATTTTTTTTCTCATTTTCAAAATTCTAAAAGTACTTTTTTTTTTAGAGAATTGGTTAATTTAATTAGTAAAATCGAATAGGATAATGAAATATTTAAGGGTGTGTTTTAGATAAAGAATGACTTTACTGCTTAGTGTCATGTCATGGCTTAGTGTTGATTGATGCCGTTTTAGAAAAGATAGTGGTTATTTCGTGTAAAATAAATACAAAGGTGTTTTGGTAAACACAAAAAGTTGCAAAGCTCTATTTAATTTTCTGGGTCACTTTCAATTTGGACCTTTTTTCACTGTGTTGATTTGTATTCCACTAGATGTGAAGACCCATTATTTATTTATTTATGCTACTATTTATACCAGGCATCTAGGGCACACCATTCCCCCTGTGGTGATTCTTATTTTATCTGAAGCTCACCCTGCCTCAAACTCTAGCAACAGCGAGAGCAGAGAGCGGCAACATCAATAGCCACGTTGAATGGACGTCATGACGACAGCAGCAGGCCCTCGCGCCGTGCGTAACGTAACATTCCATTGAGAAGAAGAGGGAAAGATGGCGTCCTCTAATAATCCTCGCAAATTTAGCGAAAAAATCGCTTTGCATAATCAGAAACAGGCGGAAGAGACGGCCGCCTTCGAAGAAGTGATGAAAGACCTGAACATCACCAGAGCCGCGCGGGTAAGCGCTCCAACAGCCCGGCTGTTTACATTCGGTGGCGCTGCTGTGTGGCAGTAAACCAACACTGCGGAGATACTGAAGCGATAGGTTGATGAATTGTTAAAAGTTCGCATTAGCGTTCCCACCGGCAACAGCGCAGCATCAGTATAACCCCATTTCTGCATGCGCACCTTGGCGTTTATTCATTTAGATTTTCGAAGATTCATTATTTAGCTTCCTTTTTTTTTGCTAGCTCGCTGTGAATAATGTGCACCTGTTCCCTCTCTCTGCTGTCTGTGTCTGCTCCGAGCTGCCACTGCTCGCATTTAGTTTGTTTACGGGCGCACGAATCACTGCATAATAACACATTAGAGCAGTCGGGCAGTTACAAAGCGAACACGGACGGAGATCTCTCGCAGGGCTAAGGCAACATTGGTTAGCCAATCAAACGTTAACCAGCTTGACGAGCCGTGGATTCCCTCCGCCCCCGGTGTTGTGCCGAGAAAAGCACCCCCGTCACAGGAAACTCATTTCAAGGCAGCTGTGTCCCCAGAAGTCTAGGGGAAGAGTGACCATTGGACTTATTTCTTATTTTATTACTTATTTTTCGTTCAGACAATTTTCAAGGATCATCTTTAAATTCTCCATTTGCAAAAGCTTAAAAATGGTATCCAGTTTGTAGACATTTTGCAGTTTATCCCCTGGGAACACGCTAGTTTTGTTTACAACAAATGCAATAGTCTAGATTTATTTTATATATGTTACAGATTTTATTAACTAACAACTTAAACAAATATTTTATTGATTAGTCTGTTGAGATAAATTAATAATGTGGACTAATAACAATTAAGTATTTTGCAACAGTTTTATTCTTTAATCGTATTCCAGTAATTCTTCACATTATTACCTCTAAATATTTTGTGACATTATTCAGTTTGTTTGAGGTTAAGGGACCTTTGTGAAGAAATTATTTTTGTGCAATATTTCTGATCAGAAGTAATGTAACGTCATACAAAAAATATACATCTTATTTTTTATTTATTTTATTTACCCAAAGAATTAAAACTGTTTTTGTTAAAATAAAATTTATTTAAGTTTTCCATCATAATTAGATAGATTACAAAAAGTATTGCATCCTCATAGATTTATTTTTGATTATCTTATTTTTGTTTCCAGTAAGTAACTTTTGAACTTTAATGCAAATATTTAATGATCCTTTTTTTACGGTTTAGGAGAACGATACACAGAAATGTTGAGTAAGAAAGAGATTTTATTAAGTAAGTGTGGTAGAAATAGCTAAAGACTCGACTCTCAAGCACGTGTGTAAAATAAGAATCAAACAGTAAGCGCTACCTGTAAACATACCTGCCAAATAAATAAATAAATAAACTGACTCACCTCTGTGAGCCATAATGATGCCAGGAAGTGTTTTTGTAAATTGTTGATTGGTTTGCTGGAAATGATGCACACACAGTAGGTTACATCAGTCTAAGCTGTTATTTACTGCAGGCGAAAAAAATGAACTACTCAGTTTTATGGTGTTTGCTTGATTTTATATTTTTTGTGTTGCCATCCAGACTTCCATCAGGTTTTTGTCTTCTGTTCATCATCAATGTGACTGCAATTTTTCGTGGTGTGCAAACATTACTGTTGTTTCTAATGACATACGTGTCTTTGTGACTAATTTTTGCATTAAGACAAAGTTATCTTGTGTGTTACATAAACAAGTCAATTTATAATCACACCAGTCACCAATCAGGCGTCATTCACATCAGCAGATTTAATAATTGTGTAACTTATATTGTCTGCCTCTACAACGTTCATGAAAAGGCCATATTTGGCTGCCATGTCCGGTTTCATCTTTCAACGAGTTCAGTGATCATCATTGTAGACTTGCACGCATCATTCATTTTTAGCATCTCTTTTTATGTATTGGATCAGTCATTCACTCATGCTTTCATGCAATTTTACTTTGCACAGTTGCAGTTACAGAAGACCCAGTATTTGCAACTAGGGCAGAATCGTGGACAGTACTATGGAGGCTCACTGCCCAATGTCAATCAGATTGGAAATGGCAACATTGACCTGCCTTTTCAGGTGAGCCCTTAGCCTCTCGGCAATGGTTTGTTGTAGATCAGTGTATCCTTAACAGCTGTTGGTGAATGTAAGACACACACGGGTTGTAGGTGTTTTTAAATATTGTTGAAAATTGAGTTCAGAAAAGGGCCTTGCACAATTCTTTAGAGGGTTTGCTGGCTTTGTTTGGCTTTAAAGTGACAGAAGAATAGATGTTTTACAGGTTTTCCTTTTCTTCAGCATTCTAATTTAGTTCCCTGAATTTTATATTACATCATTGCTTGTCATGGCTTTCCATCTTTAAATACATTTGCCAACTCAGACATCAATATTGGGGAGCCCATGGCTTGACTCATTTTGAAGTGAACACATTTGCACCATTTCTCCTAATATTAGGTTTGGCTCTGTGTTTTAGTGCTTTCCCAGCCTGATTCTCTTGATGTGTTCACTCTAGAACTCTGTGCTGGATACCAGTCGGACAACCAGACATCACGGGCTGGTGGACCGTGTTTACCGTGACCGGAACCGCATCACATCTCCTCACCGCCGCCCTCTGTCAGTTGACAAACACGGTCGCCAAATATCCTTTTTGATGAACCGTATGCTGATCCACATATTTTATGTTAATTCTTACTTTTAGATGTACTAAGACAAATAATTTATACAGATAAGTTGAGCTACTTTGACTCGTCAGGTGTTAGATTTTATCAGCCAAGAGGGATGGGAAAAAAAGATGATCTTTTAATTAATTTTTAAAATCTTTTCTACTTTGTTACCCTTGACTAGATTCACATTGACAGCTGTCCTTACAGCTCAGTTTACCTCTCCCCACCGCCAGACACTAGCTGGAGAAGGTGAGCCATCTCACTGGTCCATTTTCCAAAATTACAACCAGAGCACTAACTTTCCTCACTTCCTATTCTTAAATTAGACATCTTTGGGCTTTTTGGTTGACATAAAAATGTCAAAGCCCAATTAGTCATCCGGGCAGCCACGTATTGAGCATCATGATGTACAAGTTCAGTAACAGGACAATGATCTCTGATGGATATGACACTTAAGAGTTATCTGCCAGCACATTTTGCTAATGTCTCATCTTTTTAACACATGCAGGACAAATTCAGACTCCGCCTTACATCAGAGCGCCATGAACCCGAAGCCCCAGGAGGTGTTTTCAGGGGGATCACAGGAGCTGCAGCCTAAACGAGGTGAAGAGGCATCTAGTTACAAAGACACGGAGACGCTTTTATTTATTCATTCATGCGCAATGTGCAAATCCAGCCAGCATACAGTGAAAGACATAAAAGGGTTGAAGCCAGATACAGGCAGATCTTAACGCATGGTAAAATATTTATGGTGTAAATGGATACTGATCTCCAAAGAAGTGTTTCAGCATGCTGGCACTGTACTCAGCTGGCTGTGGAGACATTTCTGAATAAAGCTGAATTACCTTGAGAGAAAAATCGATAAACAACCGATTATTCATTGATTGTGTCTTTTTTTGTGTCAGGCTCTAATACAAAGAAGCCAAGATTAGCTGGCATCCATTCAGTTTGTCTGGTGGTCACCTTGCTATATTTAGACTTGTAGGAATCTGGTGCACAGCAGTACTATTTTCAGCATGACTAGCTCAAATATTGATGACTCTTTTCTTTCCTATAATTTGAATTCTGGGTCTTGTGTTTCCCTGATTAGTGCTGCTTCTAACGGTGCCTGGGACAGAAAATTCAGAGTCGGATGCTGACAAGGATGCTCAGAAACAGCTGTGGGATGACAAAAAGGTACCGTTGAGAGACATAAAAGTGCTACAAGGTGTGTTGTATTAGTATTTGGATTGTGGTTCATGTTAATATTTTCTCTTCAGGATGATGCATCAAAGCCCAATACATGTGATGTCCCTGGAATCAAGTGAGTTTTTTTTTACAGTTTTACTTTTCATTAAAGTGGAATGAGCCTGGAGAATTGCAGCCTGTAGCTCACAATGTCAAAAAGAAGATGGCTGTAAGTGTGCAGGAAAAGCACGTTGACTTCAGTTACTGTGGTGATAGACCAAAAAAAGATTTATATCCAAATAAAAAGACAAATGAAAATGATTTTATCAAATGAATGACACTAGTCAGGCGATTTTATTTGTGTAAAGTTTAGTTTTTCTGTTTCTAAATGTTTTTGGAATCCTAAAATTAACCAAGACAATAGCATACCTGATTCATACATGACCAGAAATAAATACGTTGTATAAATAACTGAACAATTGTTTGTTGTTTTTGTTTGTTTTAGTATATTTCCTTCACCAGACCAGGAGTTAAACCCATCTGTAGTTCCAGCTGCACACAACACTGGTGGTTCTCTGCCGGATCTGACTAACATCCAGTTTCCTCCTCCGCTGTCCACTCCACTCGACCCTGAGGACACCGTGTCCTTCCCCTCTCTCAGCTCCACCAACAGCACGGGCAGCCTGACCACAAACCTCACCCACCTGGGGATCAGTGCTGCCAGCCACGGTAACAACCAGTATTTCATGTTTAGAAGCTACAGGGATTTTGTTTTTATTTACAGTAGAATTCTACTTTTAACTGAGACAGAAACAATGTTAAAATAAGATGTTTTGAATTCTCAAAATGTCGACAGTACGATGCATTAAGATGCTTTCTTTAGGAGAAGTTTGAGGCTGGAGTTTCTGCCTGCCTATTGTTTCCAAACTC
>JAVKLF010000083.1:5190149-5200374 GCA_034783495.1 Millerichthys robustus | reverse complement strand
GTGTTTCGTTTGTTTTTCTGTTTGTTTCCCAGCTCAGCTGGCAGAAAAAACTTGCATTGTGAATTTTTGTGTGCGTGCATGCGTGCGTGCGTGCGTGCGTGTGTGTGTGTGTGTGTGTGTGTGTGTGTGTGTGTGTGTGTGTGTGTAGGCTCCAGAGGGAGAGTCTCAGCCAAGGACTGAAGTGGATTTATTCATCTCCACCCAACGAATCAAAGTGCTCTCTGCCGACACACAGGTATTCTAACTTCATCAGATAACACGATTTAATTGTTGTTGAGTTTTATTTCAACTTTTCTATAAAATTGATCTTATTTGCCGCTGTCGGTTAGTTGTGGCGGCCATCTTGAATAAGGGCAAATCAGTTGTAGGTGTAAATCAAATAATTACTTTGAGATTTTTATTAATACCCGTCTTCTTGTTTGAGATATTTTGCTAACAGACAGACAAAAGAGTCAGTAACAGGGTGAAAAAAATGTCTCTACATGAAATAAAATGACAGACTAATGCATGAAACACTATTTTTGAAGTTTAATGTCTTCTGGTTTTAAAATGTCAACCTTTTTTCTGTTTCCGCTCAGGAAGCCATGATGGATCACTCTCTGCAGACGATCTCTTACATAGCAGACATTGGCAACATTGTAGTTCTGATGGCCCGTAGGAAACATAAAGGGCAGGAAGGTGACCCTGCCTGTAAAGCTTCCTCTTCACCATCCACCGTGTCTCAGAAGAAGTGCAAAATGATCTGCCACGTCTTCTCCTCTGACGATGTAAGTTGGGTTTTTCTTCAGGGACACACACTGAAAGGTTTGATGTAATCCTTTGTTGTTCTCAAACAGCTTTTCTGTTTTCTAACCTAATGGCTGCAACCTTTCAGCAGTATGGTACAAACAGCTTCATACTTCATCTTATCGGTGCTGTTTTCTTTTGGAGAACAGTTTCAGCTTCAGCTTGGCCTGATTTCACTCCAGCGCTGAGTTCTCCTGAGAATAAAAACGCTCAGCTTGTTGTCCCAGTTTTCAGCAAATGGCAATGTTGAAAAGAAGGACGGAGAGTTACTTTTAGCAACTAATAAGCTGTTGATCACTGAAAGCCATAAAACCTTTTCTGACCATTTTATTTTCTCTCAGCTTGTTTTATTAATCATTCTTCTGATGAAAACTGTTAATATATTAGATAACTTTTTCTGTTTGCTTTAATTCATTTGCTTCTCTGTGGAGCTTTGATGCAGATCAAAGCATGTTAGCGTGTATTTTGCTAATATTAGCTTGTGTTTCCATTTTAGCCTCTGCTGTGCTCATTTTACAAGTGTTTTCCAACTTTCAGCTTCTTCAACAAACTTCATCAGTCATTCACTTTATTTTCAAGTTCCGAATACATTTATTTCAATTTGATCTTATGGAATTGTGTTTAATGTAGCAGGAAAGCTTTAAATCTCATTATTGCTCCAGTGTAACTCTGCAGAGATTAATGTTGCATTTTGACTGAGTCAGCTTCACCTTCTTCTCCTCTCTGGTTATACAGGCTCAGATCATAGCTCAGGCTATTGGACAGGCGTTTGGAGTTGCATATCAGCAGTTCCTCCAGACAAACGGCATCAAGGCCAAAGATCTGAAGCCGGGCGAGTACAGCGAGTACCTGGAGAGTCAGGAGCTCTACAATGGAGACCTGGCCCACTTTTCAGACTCCCAGAACCTCCGAGATGTAAGCAGAGTGTTTGTATCTGCATGTTGTCTAATGTTTGTTCATTCCTCTCTTAATTTATCGTTTCCTCCATTCTTTTTTTTTTTTTTGTTCTTATTGTAAAATCACATATCTTGTGTTCAGATAGCCATCACCAAGACTCCTGGAGAGATCTTGGGACTGGCGGTGGTGGAGTCGGGGTGGGGCTCCATTCTCCCCACTGTGGTGGTGGCCAACCTCCTCCATGGCGGTCCGGCGGAGCGCTGCGGGGAGCTCAGCATCGGCGACCGCATCATGTCCGTCAATGGCACCAGCTTGGTGGGTCTGCCCATCACCACCTGCCAGAACATCATACGGGTAAGAAAAGGATAAAAGTGGCCAAAGTTGAGTGAGATAACGCAACTTCTCAGGGAAAAGGTTCTGATTTTTGGTGGGCTTCCACCTGCTATGTACTTAATCAGAGCTGACTCTAGGCGGCACTGTCTTTCTGTTGTTGATCATTTGACTTTTTAGGGTTTTTTATCAGGAAGTTTCTTAAACAGGCTTGGAATTCGACAGTTTTTAATAAAGTGAAAATGTTTTTGTCAAGTTTTTAAAATGTCAGCCTCTAATGTTTGATGCCTCAGTAAAATTTTGAGAACTAAACAAGATTCTGATCATGTCAGATTTTTCTGCTGATTATCACATTTTATGATCTACAGAAGATAATAAAGTTTAATCTTTTACTTATTACTGATTGCTTTAACTGCTTCTAAGTTTCCTTTTGTAAGGAAAACTTTAGTAATTAAAGGCCTAGGATTTCTTTAAAAAGGCATATTTCCCACCGACTTTCATGACAAGTTTCAGATTAAAGCCCAATTTTTGAGTAAAACTTTAGCTTTTCTGCTGCAGTTCGGCTGTTTGTGTACACAACAGTCCCTGTTTCTCTGAGACTTTAAATCCAGGTCTCAGAACAGAGGTTTTTGACACCTGCAGAAGTGTGAAATCGCATGAAAATTATTTATTTTATTTTTGTAGCACGTTGCAGACAAAAACATTGTGTTTTTCTCTTCATGAGCCCTTCAAAAAAAACTGCTTCTAGGAATGTCACAACCATATTTATTGTTGATCAAGGACCGCACGCTGCCAGCTGACTGCAGCCTTTACTATCTCACTGGTAGTATAGGGAAAATATCGGGAACAAACTGGAATAGAACAGACATTTCATTCCTGACGTTCTCAGCTCACTCCTCCCTTTACTTCTAATAAAGAAGAGTGATGCAGGGAACAAAAAAGGACTGATGAGATAATCTGTTGCACTAGAACTTCTCACAAAACTAAACAAAGCAATGACAAATGTCCCTGCTGTTGGGTTGTCTTATCTGGCTTGGATTGTCACGTTGCTGTCAGATTGGTTGCCGCTGAGATATTCACTAACAAACATCTTTATTGTAACTTTATTTGTAAGATTACAATAGTCTCACTATTTGGTTGAAAAGCGCTAATTGCTTTTGGGCTACAAAACATAACGAACCTTACAGAGATCACCTGGGTCGGATTTATTGTGTTTTTGGATCAAATCTCTGCCAGATGAAGCTGTTAATAGTAGCCTGCCACGAAAGATGAAGACAAACCATTAATGTTTTGCCTGTGTGTGTGTGTGGGTTCTTGTTTGTCTGTGATGTTTACAAAATATCTTGTGAACCAGTAAATGGATTGAAATGAATCATCCAGAAACTATGTACAACTGTTTAACTTTTTGAATCATTTCCATTGAAATTCTTGCCATTACAAAGCGACGTTACAAAACACAAACATGGCAACGACTCTGTCAATTTTACAGACATTGAGAGTAAATTTGGAGTGGTGAAAGCTAAGAGTCATTCCTATTACCTACTTTAGGTGCTAACAGATAGCACAAGTTCTTTGTTTAAAACTTCAACTGTTGACAACTTCATTCAAGATGGCTGCCACAGCTTTTCAGACAGAGCAAACAAAATTATGTTTATAATGCTGGGAATTTATAAGGCAGGGTAGTAGCCAGCAGTCATCGACATCACATAGTCTGAGTGCTAACAGATCATGCAAGAAATATGTCAGAAACTCTGGCACGCAAGAGGCGGGTGATGTGCATTCCTAAATATGTCTGGAAATGTAGATTAAACATTTTATTTTCTTATGTTTGTAACTCAGGACCTGAAAAGCCAAAAGTATGTGAGGCTCAGCATTGTCCACTGTCCTCCGGTTACCATGGCGATCATAAGAAGACCTGATCCCAAGTTTCAGCTGGGCTTCAGTGTTGAGGACGGCATTGTATGTATTTTTTTTTTTCTGCAGCGGATCTGATAACTCCTCAGAAACAAACATTTTGGCAGTCAAATCAATGATTATGACTTTATAAGTTTCTCGGGTAAAATGACATTCATGTGGGCAAATTTTGTTTACTTGGATATTTAACAAACTGAACAATAATTGATCACACACTCCGCTCTGTTTTTTGATCTGTAAAGAAAGCTTTTCGTGTTGCAGATTTGCAGTCTGATGAGAGGAGGCATCGCAGAAAGAGGAGGAATCCGGGTCGGGCACCGTATCATTGAAATCAACGAGCAGAGTGTTGTTGCCACTCAGCATGATAAGATCATCCAGATCCTCACTAATGCTGTTGGAGAGGTGAGAAATGCAGAATTGTGTGTATTTTTACTTCCTTTATACCCAGTGGTTTATCATCTCATAACAACTAATCACTCTCGGATGGCAATAATTCAGTCAATTTTACAATTCTTGTGTCAAAATTTGATGTGGGAGGGGCTGAGAATCTTTGTAGTTTAAATATTTATGTGAATTGCTTTCTCAATGACAGATACATTTGAAGACGATGCCAGCCTCAACGTATCGACTCCTGACAGGACAAGAGCAGCCAGTGTTTCTTTGAATACTTCCTGCTTCACTGGGGCGTTAACCCTGCTCAGAGTTCAAGCAACCTAAGCTTTTGCCAAATTCCCCACTAAAATATGCAATTTTTTATCACATAGTTGTTGTCACTTCTATAGTTCATTACCACAGACTGTTTTTTTCTATAATGTGTAAAGCACACTGGAATAAACGAACATAATTTAAAGTAGTAGGAACAGAGGGGTAGTTTTCTAGTTTATTAGATATTTTAAAATATTACCAAATGGGACATTTTTTTTGGATTGAAGTGCAGCCTATCAGTCTTCCAGCCTAATATGTACTTCCTTTGTGAGATAAACATATTTGAAGTGGTGACGACTTTGGATCAAGATAAAGGGTTTGTGTGCTTCATTGTAATGAACTTGGTGTCCATCATGTCCTCATACATATCAGCAAGTGTCTATCAGAAACTTCAGAAAGTACTCTGTTTCATTCATGCTGTGTTTTACTAACTGTGCTTTGACACAGTGCTGATATGCATGAAAAGATCGCCTTATATGATAAAGTTTATATTTTTAACTGTATTTGTTTATATGAATGCTCATTAAAAATGGTATGTATTAAGTCTTTATGCTGGTATTTATTGAGAAGCAGTGGGTGGAGGACAAGTACCAGTTTAAATTGTGGTGTTTTATATAGTAGTTTTTTTAAGGAAAAGTGCTTAAATTTGGGTTTTATCTGATAAGTGAGCATTGAAGTATGCTCTTAAAAATATTTTGAATTTGGGTACTGTCATTATATACAATACTAAATATGTGAGTAAGACAAACAGTAATTTTACAAATAAATGTATATATTGTAGTGGCTTCATTGCTTATACTTATTGAATCAGAGATTGAAGGAATTACCTAAGCGCCTGTGAGCCAGTCATAACTTTGATAGCTACTGGCCAATCAGCAGCTCCTCTGTTACGGAAACAGTAATTTTAACCAATCACATAACTAACCGGCGTTTTTAGGTCCGTCCCTTTAGGATGTGTTTTGGCCAATCAGATTAGGCAGTGGGCGGGACTCCGCAGCCCCCACCTGCTGTCATAAACATTAGGAAGTCAATGTCGAGCTACCGGTGTACATTGGCGGGTTAGAGAGTTCCGGAGGTGTTTTTAAAGACGTTATTACACTACAACACGGTAATTATTAACTAAATATTTACATTGTAAAACTATTTTTGTGTTTCTTTCTCGGAAAATGTCTGCCAATTATTTAGTGTCGCTGTACAATGCTAATAATAGAGAAAGCTAACATTTAAAGACAAAATGTACTGTTTTCTTCATTGTATATAAATATTTATATTGAGTACCTGGCATGTTGCGATGTTTACTGGTATTTGCAGTAATTACTTTAAAACAAGGTTAGGCAATGATGTAAATATATGTATGAAGTTAATTAGCTTTGATGTCTAAATGAACACTGTCCCCACACACATTGCAAAGGAATTAGTTTGAGCATTTTGAAGTTTATTCACTTTATTTATTTGAATTTTTATTCTGGCAGATCCAAAGTAGGTGTCTTAGAGTGAGACAGGTAAGCTGTTTGGATCAGGAGGATTTCAGGAAGAAGCAGAGGATTGTCTTTGTGGAGCAGATTACAAGGGCACCGAAGGCAACTTTTACTCACACTCACAGACAAAAACACTCAGTCTAAAGATCTAACTAGTTGTCCTAGTTGCAGGGATGAACATTTGAGGAAAAAACAAATTAGTAGTTCTGAAGGACATGCCTTCTTCAAGAGAAATGTCAACTTTTAATTTCTAGAGAGCTCATTGAAACGATCAAGAATTTAATCAGCTCAGTATTTAGTTAATCATATTTAGTTTTTTGTGAATTCACACAATGTGCTTAAACTCATTTCTATTTTTTTTCTAATGAGGCAGAAAACAAGATAGGAAACAAACAAAAAGAGGAATGGAACATTAAATATATCATTAAAAAGAGACAACAGGAATACATGATATCAGCTGTTGTTCTCTGCTTTACCACCTTTATTAATATGGTTGTGTGTTTTTTATTCAGATTCATTTTTATTATCCAGTATGGTGAGGTAGCTGCTGGACACCATGGGATTTTTCAGACAACTCTACCTCCTGCTCTGGAAAAACGTTACATATCGTCGACGGAACAAGGTGCCCACATTTTTACCTTTTATACTAATAACATTTTAAAAAGTTGATTCTGTACTGAAACCTTTATCAGAGACATGTTGGACAGTAAATAAATTTATTCTTCTTTTTATAATGTATGTATTATTGCAAAAGCAGCATTTGTAGTTTTATTTAAGTAGAGAACTAGAGAATCAATTTTTTCTGCAAAACTGAGTGACATCTGACGTGTGATGAAAAAGTTAATGCTGAGATCTAAAGCTAAAAGAATAGAATAGTAGTTAAAAGCAAAAAGGAGAAAATGCTAGCCAAATGCTAAAAGCAGCAAAATGACAGTAAAATGTATTCAAACGATTGCTAGAAGCTTAAAGTAGCAAAAACTAGCAGCAGATTTTAAATATTTTCAAAGAAAAAAATGTAAATAAAGTTAAATAGTATGAAAAGTGTAAAAATTGCAAAAACTAAAAGTCACAGCACCCATCTCTTGTATGAGCTAAATGTTTTGACTTATGAATGACTAAAAGAGCACAAAGTTGTTTTATACTTTCTCTGCAGATCCAGCTGATCATCGAGATTCTCTGGCCGCTATTCCTCTTTTTCATCCTCATGTCTGTTCGTTACTCAAACCCTCCTTACAAACAAGGACAATGTAAGCCACCTGTGCCGTGCATGAACCTCTGTGTTGTTGACCATTTTCAGGAGCTCCTGTGTTGAAACTATGTCATATAACACATCACGTTCATTAATAGACACATAGCACAGGGATAAAGTTTTATTCTGATTAGTTTATCCAAGCCAAAAATAACAAAACATAAGGAAACAACTGTTTATGCTATGAATGTGATCATTCATCTCTGATTTACTGATTAGTGCTGTGTTTTGCAGGTCCAGACTTTTTCATTGTCTCATTTTGTTAGATATCAGGTTCAATGGCTTTGAATGTCCTGTTTCTTTTTGCTTTACTTGCAGGTCACTTCCCAAACAAAGCCTTGCCATCGGTGGGCACCCTGCCCTGGATTCAGAGCATCGTCTGCAACATCAACAACCCCTGTTTCCACAGCCAAACACCGGGGGAAACACCAGGACAAGTTGGCAACTTTGACAACTCCATGTAAGTGGAACGGAGGAAGGAATAACCTTTAAATACAGGAAAGTTGTACTTTATGTGAACTGAGAATAAAAAATATATAAGCTTTATATCCTCGAAGCATTGTTTTTTCCTTATTGGTTTGATTTTATGGAGTTTTCCAGAAAGCAATCAACAACTTTTGCTGTCTTTCAGTCAGCAGTTGTTCACACTTTGTGCCACTGCTTTGTGCAAATTAACTTAAAATCCAGTCAATGATTACCGAAATCATTTATAAATGGATTGTTTTTCATTTCTACTGAGGTCACCTTATTATTGACTCATAATGACACTGTTTATGATTAGCACATGTGAGTCAGTCTGGCGTAGTTGAACCTGTTTAATCTTAAGGTTTTACAGATGCTAGTTTAACCAGGATGTTTGAAAATTATTTCTGTCAACAGCTGAGTTTAAAAATCCCTGAAATGCACATTTATCACAGGACACTGTTTTGTTTTGTGTGTCTTTCCTGCAGATTGTCTCGTCTCTTCTTGGACGCTCAGACTCTTCTGTCCTCCAGTGGAAACCAAACTTTTTCTGCCTTTCAGGACCTGATGGAGAGCGTTCAGCTGCTGGAGGAAAAACTCGGATTATTGCCAAGTACTTGCTTAAATCTCCTTTTTTAAATCTGCACAATTAGTGACATTTAAATGATGCTGATGGAAATTTCCTTTGTTTGAATTTGATTTTGTTTGCCCGAAAATCAGCCTCTGTTCTATAAAACTGGTTTAAATAAGGGTTGAGTGACACTTTGATTCATTATTGTTGCTTTTATAAAAGAGCCACTTGGTGTTGGTTTAGCTTTTCCTTGTTGTGGACAGATTAAATTACACAAGCTTTCTTGACAAACATTATGTCTCCTAGCCCTAAAGGAATCCTGATAAACTGATGAGAATTATTTGAGTCACAAAAAACTCTTTGTTATTGTTTTAATCCTGTTATTGTTTTAATTTACAACGAAATGCTTCAGAAAAGCCTCTGTCAGCCAGATAAAAGTCCTGTGCAGTACCAGTCAAGCATTCAGACACACCTCCTCATTAATTATAAAAAGGGATGCTATTAAACTTCACTGCTGTTTTATCCCTGACAATACAAAGTTCTCCTCCTAAAGCTTAATATGGTTTAAATCCATTTATTCCTCGGTCTCATATTATTTGGCCAAGATTAAAATGTGTTTTTGCATAGATTGTTACCCATGTAAAGTCTAGTGACATAAAAATATGAAATGGCAGAGAAAATATGTGTCATTTAGGCAAAAGAGCTTAAAATTGCCAATCTCATTCTGTGCATAAAGTAACTTACAAGTTGTTCTTACTTTTACTTTGAAGCGTTGTTTTCCTTTAATGTGGAATGCTGTGTTTTATTTGTGTATGACCGCACATCTTTACTCACGGTTTCCACTGTAGCTCTTCAAGTTAAAGAGTGCCTGAGACCCAATGAGACTTTCTCCAACTTTCTTCTGACCAACGGCAGCCTGTCGCCTTCGACCGTGGACCTGCTGATGAACTCGCGTCTGAATATTCAGGTTATTATCTTATTTATTAGAACCAGTGTCCAGAGACCCAAAGTTACATATCATGCTAAACTAAAAGTCTAACAGAGGTGTTATTAAAGAGGTAAAAGAGTAAATTGTGCAGAATTCGCTCCAGATTTTATAATCAACCTCAGAAAAAGTGTCTAGAAGTATGACCTAAATTGTCCATGTCTTTTCTTGAACATTCCCTGTGTTTGTGTGTACAAATGTTGTTTTCTGTAAGCGTTACTTTTAGGTTTTGGTTTTATGCAAATGAGTTTTGGCGAATGTAAATCGATGTTCCAGCTCTCCCTTATGTGTCTCAAATGACTGACATCAACATTTTCCTTTCCAGGCTGTGACGACTGGAGTCCAGATGCCGCTGAAAGTCTTGGTGTGCAACTCGAGTATGTTTGAACAGTTTCTGATGGTGGACAGCGGTGAAGCCAACATGACTACTCTTCAAACTGAGCTGTGTGACGTACCAGCGGATGTCCTGCAGGAGGCTGAGCGTCGTTTTTTCTCTCAGCTTGACTTAACCAAGTTCTTCACGGTAAGTTTTGTTCCCAAAACTAGCAAGGAACGTGCAATATTTACACTTTTTTGTGCAAGGCCTTGGTTTTTAATCATAAAATTGCTCCTCGATGTTGGGGGAGAGTCTTTTCCTCAAGCTGAAAAGTTCAAGTATTTGGGAGACTTGTGATGGCAGAATTGAGTGGGAGATGAATCAATAAATCAGGATGTCATTCATAGTAATGAGGGTGTTGTTCTGGTCTGAAGTACAGGCTGAAGAAGGAGTCCTATCGGGCCTTTTTGGCCTGTGGGACTGCGGAAGCAGCTGATGGGTACCGGCGGGCGAAGCGGCATGCGGCTCGGGC
>JAVKLF010000083.1:5179354-5189817 GCA_034783495.1 Millerichthys robustus | reverse complement strand
GCGATCCGACCCCGGATAAGCGGAAGAAGATCGATGGATGGATGGATGGTCATCTATAGTAATGAGGGTGTTGTTCTGGTCTGATGAAGGAGCTGAACTGAAAAATGAAGCTATTCGCTCTATAAAGTTCCAATTACAGCTCCTCCAAAGTCAGCTGAAGTGGTTCAGGCATCTGATCATTATGCCTCCTGATGGTTTTCCAAGCACTTCCCAAGGAAAAGCCAGAAATTGCTGAATTACTGATTAATCCTTTTTGACCTGGGGATGCCTGGGGATCTCCCTGGAGGAGCTGGAGAGTGTCACTGTGGTGAGAAAATGGATGAATGGACGGACTTACACTTTTAACTGGAGACATAAAGCTTTGTGTAAAAATGGGTCACGTGATTTGCAAAGAATCATCCTTTCTCTGGTAATATTAACCAAAGTTCAAAGGAAACTGTATTTTGTGACACACAAGCACTTTCTTCACTCATGCAATTTTAAATGTAATCAAACTCTTCTCCCTGGCAGAGAAATCGTCTGATGATCAACACTGAAGAGCTCCGGGCCATCACTCAGGCTGTTACCTCCGTTTCCCAGGAGCTTGCTGTAATCATAAACGATGTGAGAGTTTTTCTTTCTTTCCTTTAGTAATAAAATAAAGCTAACTTTTCTAACAAGCTGCAATGCAGTACATTTAACACTTTTCCTTTTGTGTTCTCGGTCTTCCTCTGAATTTTCTCACTCTTTGCCCTCTGCCTTCCTTCAGTTCTCCTCCCTCTCCAGTTTGGCAGAGATGAGTGCAGCTCTTAGCGTTCTGTCTCCTGAAAATCGCACAGTGGAGCCCCGAGAAAGTTTTAGAGCCTTTTCCAGGATCATGTGCGGTCACCCTGAGACCGGCGGCGAGCGCATCCCGTCGCTCAACTGGTACGAAGACAACAGCATCAAATCATTCCTTGGCAGAAACGGCACAGAGGATGTGAAGGTGGACAGTGACAACAACACAAGTAAGGAGTTTTGCTGTTTTTAAAAATTTTTTTTGTAAACCTTGTAAGTTTGAGTGGACATTCTGATCATTTATTGTCTGGCAGTGGAATGTAAAGTTTTGTGTTCTTGGTTCTTTGTCACTTCCACAGCTCCATTTTGTAGAAACTTGATCCGCAGTCTGGAGTCCAACCCTTTGTCTCGCATTGTGTGGCGAGGAATCAAACCGCTGTTCAAAGGAAAACTGCTGTACACACCAGATACCCCTGTAATACGACAAGTCATGAAGGAGGTACAACAAGCAACAATAGACATACTCTCTTCTGTTTTAACAACACTTTTTGTTCAGAATAAAGATGTTCATTTTTATTCACAACACAAAGGAGAAGCCAGCAGGACTAATGTTTTGAACGAAACAAGCTGGATAGTGTGGTTGAAATGTTTAAGCCTAATATTTCTTCTGCAGAGGACAAATGCTTTAATTATTTGGGTTTAACTTTTAAGGGGTATATCTGTCTGCTTGAAGTTGAACAGGACATTTGAAGACCTGCAGATTCTTCAGGATCTGCATGAGGCTTGGTTGGAGGTGGGACCACAAGTCAAGAACTACATGGAGACCAGTGTGGAGATCAAACTGCTGCAGGTGCCTTTCACTTTCTGCATCACTGATGAATGTGTTTGATGCTAGAAAAGCAGTTTTTTTTAATTGAGAGTACATTAAACTTTTTTATGCGGCAGGATATGCTGAAGCGTCCAGAGATTGCTGTTCTGATTAATATGCGTTTGGAAAACACAACCTGGACAGCCTCACGGATCGCTCGTTTCCTGTCGACGCCCTCACCGGATAATCCAAGGACGGTCGGAGCCTCAGCTACATGGATGGACGTCTACGACAACGTTGGAAACATGATCACCATTCTTGCTAATGTCACCAAGGTTCCTGATCTTTGTTGATTTTTAGAAAAGCAAAGCATCACACAATTAATATTTTTTAAGTACCTTTAGGCCCCAACTTTAAAATACTTTAAGCAACCAGGTCAAGACGTTTTTACTTTGAATAGTTTTTTTGTAAACATTCTGCATGACTGATGTTCTGAATGATAATTTAATATTTTGTCCTCATCCTCAGTGCTTCAATCTGGACAAACTGGAGGGTTTGGAGACGGAGAGTCAGCTGATCAACAGAGCATTGGAGCTGCTGGAGGACAGACGGTTTTGGGCTGGTGTGGTTTTCCAGCTGCCAAACACATCTTCATCAGAGCTACCACCCCATGTTACCTACAAGATCCGAATGGACATTGATGATGTGACCCGAACCAACAAGATCAAGGACAAGTACTGTGGATTAGTCATTCATCTTTTAGCCAGCGCTTTACTACCTTTAGCTCAGTTTTAGCATCTTTCAGAAATCAGCATTCACATTATCCTAAAAAAATAATTGCTTCAGGAATTTTGTGTATTTCTTTTTCAGGTTTTGGGATCCCGGTCCATCTGCAGACCCATTCAATGACATGCGCTACGTTTGGGGTGGGTTTGTTTACATTCAGGACCTGGTGGAGAAAGCTGTGAACTACGTTCTCACTGGGGTTAAACAAAACACCGGCATCTACATCCAGCAGATGCCTTACCCCTGTTACGTGGATGATGTGTGAGTTTTATGCTGTAGTTTTTATTGTCAGCTTTCTGTACAATTTTAATCTGCTCTCGAACTCCTTTTATGGAAGTTTTTCTTTTAGGATTCTATGAAACAAAGCTAATATTTCAATACTTCATTAATTGGTCACCTTGTATCATCGGTTCGTAACGGTTTTGGTTTCCTCTTCAACAGTTTTCTTCGTGTGCTGAACCGCTCCCTGCCTCTCTTCATGACTTTGGCCTGGATTTACTCGGTGGCCATGATCATCAAAAGTGTGGTGTACGAGAAAGAGGCGAGGCTAAAGGAAACCATGAGGATTATGGGTCTCAGTACAGGAACACTGTGGCTTAGCTGGTTCATCAGCAGCGTAGTTCCTTTCTTAGTTTCTGCTGCCCTTCTTATTGGGCTACTCCAAGTAAGATGACCTAGAATTACAAACAAGCAAATATCTCCACTGAATTACAACAAAGCCTGCTGCTAACAGTTATTTTGTCTGTTTTTCCTAGTGGGGTGATATATTACCATACAGTGACCCAGCTGTTGTCTTCTTCTTCCTCATGGCGTTCGCCACCGCTACCATCATGCAGTGTTTCCTCATCAGCACCTTCTTCTCGAAGGCCAACCTGGCTGCTGCCTGCGGCGGAATCATTTACTTCAGCCTCTATCTGCCTTATGTGCTGTGTAGCGCCTGGAGAGACTACCTCAATTCAACACACAGAATTCTAGCTGTAAGGATTTTTTTCTAATTGTAAATACCTAAATTTGCTACCTCTTGAGTAGATTTTTCCACCTAAAAAACAGTTCAAATTGAACTAAAACAGTGAAACATTTTGTTTTTATCAGAGTTTTCTGTCTCCTGTGGCCTTTGGTTTTGGCTGTGAGTACTTTGCGAAGTATGAGGAGCAAGGCATCGGTATGCAGTGGTTCAACCTGCGGCTCAGCCCCGTGGAGGGAGACACCTACAGCTTCACCATCTCTATCATCATGCTTTATGTGGATGCTCTTATCTACGCTGTTGCAGCCTGGTACATCGAAGCTGTTTTTCCTGGTATGACTTCAATAATTTAAGTCATTAGTTAATATAACTGCAAAATTATTTTTATGTTCATGCAAATTAAAAAGAACCCAGAAGATCTGGATATATGTTTGGAAGGAGTTTTTATCATCAGCTCTCTAGCAGACACTTGGTGATTTCAGGTCAAAATAAACAGGTATTTAGAATGAGACCCCAGTCCTAGCTTTAAAAAAAGCAACACCACAGCATGAGGCTGCCACCCCCAAGAATAAAGCTGTTTTGGTGATCGCTCTTGTTCCTGCACCAAACATCTTTTGGATTTTTGTCTTAACACTTCAACTTTAGGTTCATCAGATGATTACACGTTTTCCTACACGCTTTTTGGAGACCTGGCCTATTTTTTAAATATTTTATTTGGGTCTGAATGTTTTTTTTCTTTTGTAATTATTATTATTTTTTAACTTTGCAGTGCTTTAATGTTGCCATAGGCCTTTTGGCAGATTCTTTGACCAGTTTCCATCTTGGAAATGTCCACTTCTCAATGTTGTTATTACATATTTTCTTCACATTTTGATTACTGTCTTCGGCTGAATATCTTAAATCTCTATTTCATGTTGATCAGGTTCACTTACACTGATGTCAAGTGTCTTGAAAAGACTGAATGTTGTAATTAAATTGAAAAGTGCTTCACCATAAAAAAAGAGAAAAAAGAAATCCTAGAATAAATTTGTTTAGCTGAATTGTCGCGTCACACAAACCTGGCAAAGCCCGACATTCTCCTTCTGTTGTGTGGGGTTCATTAGTCCACGTCTCTTTACAACAGGTGAGTTTGGGATCCCCAAACCCTGGTACTTCGTCTTCCAAATCAACTACTGGGGTGGAGTACCTCTAGAAGCAGGCATGCCAATCCCACCAGCACCCACAGACCAAAACGAAGGTACAAGACTTTGCCAGTTCTGGTTATACTCTGTTATGAACCTAATTATTGAGCTTTAAGATCAAGAAAACGCCAGTAATGAGCTCTTGAAAAGGGAAATTTTAATTTAGATCAATCATTATCCTCGAATGTGTATCGGTGTTTATGCTCCAAGTATTTCTATATTGTCTCTTTATGTCTGTCATTAGACAACATTGAACCAGAACCCACTAATCTGAACCTCGGTGTGAACATAAGAAATTTGGTGAAACTCTACAAGAAAGGAGGGAAACTTGCAGTCAACCATTTGAACCTGAAATTCTACGAGGGTCAGATCACCTCTTTCCTCGGCCATAATGGAGCCGGCAAAACGACCACCATGTAAGAGTCGCCCATTTTAATTTGATCACATCCTGGTGGCATTAACTCGTGACTTCTGGGTGAAAGGAAAGAGATAATATTTTGTGTTTTTGATGTTTGTCAGCTCTGTCCTGACTGGACTCTTCCCTCCAACCTCTGGAACCGTGTACATCAAGGGCATGGACATCCGCTACGATATGGACATCATTAGAAGGACACTGGGAGTTTGTCCACAACACAATGTCCTGTTTGACATGTGAGCTTCAAAATGGCTTGTAAAAATCCTGATTGTGCAACTTTTTTGTTTAAATATTTAATTAATAGATTTGGCATTTTCTTTCTTACCTCATAAGACCACAATGGGAAGGTGAAAAAAAAATCTTAATTTTTTGGCAGTTTTATTGATAAAAAGTTAAAATCATTTAGAAAAGTATTTAGATCTTCTGGTTTGGTCCAGATATATCCTCATCTGTTATTAGAACTGAAGCAGCTTTTTATTTAAGCATGGAAACATCTTAAAGACACAAGAAAGGTAGTCCAGTTATCTTCTATTCCACCACCTTTAATGCCCAAGTCCAGGTTTGCAAATGTTTGTATATGTGTTAACTTTATTGTGGGTTATAAAACTTAGGTTATAAAAAGGGTCCTGTTGATAAATACCAGAAAATGCTGAAAATTATTTTGAAATGAAATACATTTAAAGTATTTATTTATTTTATGAGATCTTTATTTTTGCTTGGTCTTTTTTTCTCAACCAGGCTGACGGTGGAGGAGCATGTGTGGTTTTACGGGTGCCTGAAGGGCTTGTCTGAAGAAAAGGTGAAGGCTGAACTTGGCACTTTGCTTGAGGATGTGGGCTTGTTACACAAACGGCAAGATCTGACCAAAAATCTCTCTGGTAAAGTCACTAGTTTTACATTCAGTGAGTGGAAAAATGTTTCCTTTTGGACTCAAAACATTTTCCGTGTGTTTCTGTTTGTCTGTCAGGTGGCATGCAGAGAAAGCTGTCTGTGGCGATAGCGTTTGTTGGAGGCTCAAAAGTAGTAGTTCTGGATGAACCCACTGCCGGTGTCGACCCGTACTCCCGCAGAGGGATCTGGGATCTGTTGCTTAAGTACCGTAAAGGTGACGTGGAGCACCACGTTCTGTGGGATGAGACGATTTTCTGTAAACTAAAACTGTTTTATTTATCTTAACTTCATTTAAAAGACATTTTTGTTTTGTGCCATTTTTTTCTGGATCAGACCGAACTATCATTCTGTCTACTCACTACATGGACGAGGCGGAGCTGTTAGGCGACCGGATCGCCATCATCTCCAAGGGAAAGCTGCGCTGCTGCGGATCCCCACTCTTCCTAAAATCCCAGCTAGGATCTGGTTACTACCTGACTGTGGTAAAGAGGGAGGAACCGAGCATCAGCACGCTCAATAATTCCAGTATTTGCACCGGTACAAGCATCAGCACCAACAAGCTGCCTCCTTTGGTTCAGGTTTTATTGTACTTTTACATAATTTCACTATAATACAGGACATTTTTATTGCAGCTTTGTGAACTCTGCTGTGTGTTTCAGGGCACTGATTCATCTCTGAGTGAAGACACTGGACTGGGAAGTGAAGACAGTACCTCCTGTAAGTGTTAAACGACTAATTGACCTCCTAAAAAGTCATACGCTAGTAAAGTGCTCTGTGTGAGAATCAGTGTAACGTCAGACTCATCGTCTTTGTGGCAGCTTTACTCTCCCTGCTGCGTCAACACATCCCAGACGCAAAGTTAGTGGAGGAGTCTAGAAGAGAAGCAGTGATCAACGTGCCACAAACAGCTGCCAAAGATGGTTGTCTGGCTGTCTTCCTGTCCAAACTGGACCAGAAGCTGACTGAGCTGGGTATCAGTAGCTACGGACTGTCAGACAGCACGCTGGAGGAGGTGAGTTATGGATGTATGAATAAATACTGGTTAATATGAGACAATGGTGATATTTCCACTGAGCTGATACTGCTATAAACTCATTTTAAAGGTGTAGAAAAAGGACAAAATATTTTTAAACATTTTAAATATAGCACATTTCAAGTTGGTATTGTGCCTGTTTTCTTAATCTCTGGTGCAGAAATGTTATTGTGGTCAGTCTATAAGCTTGGTGGATCTAATTTTCCAAAAATCTCTGTTAAATGTGTGTTTGAACCTAATGGAACAGGGGCTGCATCGGTGTCTTGTATCTGTGAAGATTTTCACTCAACGTTAGGCTGGTCTGCGTGTGTTTACGAACCATTCAAGTCTGATTGGGACGCTGGATATTTGTGGAGCAGCCGTGCTCATAATGAGCTTAATGGGTTTACTCTGCGTGAATCAGAAACTCTGTGCTCCTTTGACCTCTGTGTGAAATTATTACTGAGTGCTCTTTTACTGCCACCTGGTGTCTGCAGCTTTGTCCACTAAAACAGCAGTTTTGTTGGTTTATTTGTACAAGGATATTCTTGATGTTTTTTATTTAAATTTAGCTTTAATTACAAGCTTTCTCTCCCACAGAGCAGTTAAACTCATTAACGTCTACAATAATTTTCAGATCTTTCTGAGAGTGGCGGAGGAAACCGGTGTTGACGCTGATTCACAGCAGCCAACAGAACCCCGTCACGGTCCTCAGCCATCAGTACAAAAAACTGAGGGAGGACTGGATGAAGATCCAGAGCCAGGTATGAACTCAGTCATTTCTGCACATATCACTCATCACTGTGGTCCTCTGTTGTCTCAATCTAACTGTTTGCTATCACAATGCTGCCAGGAAGGAAAAAACACTGTAAAAAAGGTACCTTTTAGCTTACAAAATAAAAGAAATAATCATAAATCGATTGAACATTTATTTGTACCTTTAATTAGATTTGCAACAAAGTATTTTCTTCCATTAAGAGGACTTAAAAAGCTAAAGATATTGAGACAGTTTTAATTAGTTTGGAAATAAATGAACATAAATTGTAATATTATTTCCATGTGAGTACTAAGTGTTTATCATGCGTTCATCTTTATGTCTGAGTTCACATTTTTATGAGTCAGATGTGTCAGTGGATGTCCTCACACTGTTTTTTCTGTTGGCAGAACATCAGGAAACGGACTTGTTGAGTGGAGATGCTCAGGGTGGGGTGGCTGTGACAGGATGGTGGCTGTTGTGGCAACAGTTCAAAGCTCTTTTCATCAAGCGCTGGCTTTACGCTCGAAGGAGCTACAGGGGCATCTTTGCTCAGGTTGAAAAAATTGGCTAAAAAAATCTGAAACAGACAATTTATGTTTTCATTAAAATATGCTCAAATATTTTGCTAACATGTTTTTAGTCTTTATCCTAGGTTTTTATTGTTGTTTGTGTTGTCTTTGCAATTAAAGACACATTAAGGGTTGTTTTTTTGTTTCAGATTATTCTGCCAGCTATATTTGTGCTGATAGCTCTGCTCTTCAGCCTCATTGTTCCCCCATTTGGGAAGTACCCCTCACTCGAGCTGCAGCCCTGGATGTATGGAGAACAGTACACCTTCTTCAGGTAACTCTTTGCACAACTGTTTCCCTTCTTTTTGATTTGCAGAGAAAATATTTCCATTGATAAAACGTGCTCCTCGCTCAGCCAGACGTTGGCAAATTAGTGGTTAATCTCTGTCGCTTGCTTTGCATTATTATGATGAAATAATCACCCACTTCTGGTTTAATAATTACAGCAATGATGCCCCTGGGAACCCGGTCATAAAGAACCTGCTGGAAGCTTTGCTGGATCAGCCTGGTTTTGGTACCAAGTGCATGGAAAAAGAGAAATACAACGACACGTAAGATCATCTCTGTAAACAAATAACCGTCTCTATGACTTAGATAAAGACAAAGTAAAAAAGTAATAGGAAACAAAACCTCTAAACATTCACCTGAAAACCTGAAACAGCTTTTTTTTAAGGTTTCTGCAAAAACATTTCCAGATTTTCCGTTTTAGTTCCTAAATTTGTAGTAACAATGTTTGTATTTTCATTTGTGAAACGTCAAACTTTCTGTTTTCAGAAGTCCTCAGTGTGAAAGTGAGAGGGAGACTCGGTTCATGAGGCCACAAGTACCTTTATCCACCTGGAAGATGTTCAGCAGAGGGAACTGGAGCAGAAACAAACCCTCGCCAGAATGTGTGTGCAGCACAGAGGACATTCGCCGGATGCTTCCTGAGTGTCCAGAAGGTGCCGGCGGACTTCCTCCTCCACAGGTCAGTTTGGTGTCAGACCATCATTCTCTGCTCATTTATAAGATACCTGAAGTTGGAATATCTGCTCCTGATTTTCTGCTGAACTGAACACTGACATGAAGACAAGACTATTTCAACATTTTCACGTTTTATACTGGAAAAACAGTATTATGTTTCTTTTATAGTTAAAATGAATTATTTTTCAGAATAAGAGAGGGACAGGCGACATCCTCCAAAATCTGACAAGTTATAACATTTCTGATTACCTGGTGAAGACCTACTCTCGAATCCTCAAGAAAAGGTACTTCAGTCGCTCAGTTTCTCACAGTATTGGCCACTTTTGTTTTGCATTTTATTAGCCCAAGAGGGAAAAAAGTCTTGCATATAAATCTTTCTCAGTTTCTAACACTCCTTGGAAATTTAAAATGCATTTAGAGCCTCTTGCTTAGTTTGTGTCAAATTATTGGATTTGAAGGTAATAACTGACCGAATCTCTGCAACCTGGTAAACAAATCTGAATAATTAATTCACTTTTCTTGTATTTTGTTTTGTCTTTTAAGTCTAAGAACCAAGAAGTGGGTGAATGAATTCAGGTAAACTGCAACAATAAATCTCAGATACGAAATATGACTCCTTAAATTTTTAAAGGTTAATATTTTATTCCTTGTTTTAGATACGGAGGCTTCTCCCTAGGAGGCAATGCCACCCACAGCGTATCTAGATCCCAAGACCTCCAGGACTCTGTCATGGCGATCAGGACTCATTACCAAGTCGAACAGGTACAGGAAGGTTTGACGGCTGTGCGTTTCCTGCTGATTTACTTTACTTCTCCTGCCTGAATGTTCTTTTGTTCATCACAGAACAGTTCGCTGGATCTCCTGTTGAAAAAGCTGCCAGAGTTTCTGGGAGAAATGCACAGTGAAAACAGTGTCAAGGTGAGCACTGTATCTGATCTCCACGCCTTTTTAAAGAAAGGTCCTTTCTGACACAGTCTGAAAGCACAAGTATTTATTGGCTTTACCTTTTCCTACCAATTGGGGAAAAGAAGAGCTTGAGTGTAATTTTTTGTCTTTCTGTGCTCAGGTGTGGTACAACAACAAAGGTTGGCACGCCATGGCGTCTTTCCTCAACGTGATGAATAACGGCCTGTTGAGAGCGAGCCTGCCGCCAGGACCGGAGAGGAGGAAACACGGCATCACCGTCTATAATCACCCTCTCAACCTCAGCAAGGAACAACTCACTGAAATAGCCATGTTAGTTTCTGCTCTGAAGTCTTTAAGGCGGTGCTGGTTGATTTCTTTTATTTTTATATTTTTTGTATTGATTTTATTTATTCATTAATGTTTGGGCAGTTTAACTAGTAGAAGATTATAAGAGG
>JAVKLF010000083.1:5137394-5149153 GCA_034783495.1 Millerichthys robustus | reverse complement strand
GTGAGTAATCCTGCACACGCTGCACAGCAGATATTATCTCTGGGACTGTGTGTGTGTGTGTGTGTGTGTCACAGGGATTTCAGATTGAAATTTGCATATCTGTGTGTGAAATTGTGCTTTTTTGTTTTCGGTCACATTTTCTTAACTTGTGATTTGAGTCGACAGCGCATCTCTGTAGTCATAGCTGTAGTTTCTGCAAGTCACTGAACTTTGAATAAAAAAGTAAATAAAAGGGCTACATCACAACCAGAGTGATAAAAAGCTAAACGATAGGGTAAGGGAAGAGTCACATCTCACCCAAACTGCAACTGTTTTTGTTTTTTTTTTTGTAAATTTGTAAAGGTGTTAATAGGTACAGCTTTTTGTCCACATGCAAACGGTGTTTTAGGAGCTTTTAAATTTTAATTAATAATATTCAATATACAATCTATGGTTCCTATTCTGTATGAATGCTCTAAGTTCACTTCTTCTTCAACATTTTGGGTCATTTTCTGCAGTTAACAGTTTGAGCAATCCTGTAGCGTAAAGCCGTTTGCCTTTAGGCTCACGTTACTGTCGCCAGTGGTAGGGGAAGAGTTTGACACTGTGCTATTCTTTGTCTCCCTCAGGTCTCTGTAGTCCGTCAGCGAAGTTTTCAACTCACACCTTCACTGCTCCCGCTCGTGCCTCACTGAATACTGGATGACTCAGCTTTGGTTTCCCCATCACTTCCACAGAAAAACATCAAAAAGAGCTCGAGTCTTTTGTCTCCAGAGCTACATCTGACCTCTGACTGTATGTCTCAAAGCCCCTCGACTGTCTTGCCTTCCCCCCACCCCACGTCTCCTCAAACTTTTCCACGTAACTCCAAACCTTTAAATATTGCTCCGTCAAAGGCGCGAGTTTTGATCGTTCTTCCCTGGTAAAAGGTTCCAATCGTCGTCTCAGTTGGTGCTCCGTCGGTGGAGGGAAGGAGGGGAAGGAAGGCCACTGAACGCAGTGCCGCTTTCCCCGGAGATGAAGCTGCAGGCCGTCATGGAGAACCTGCACAGGCAGCAGAGGGCCAAGCTGCTGATGGAGCAGCAGCTGCAGCAGCAGGCCATCGCCCAGCACGCTCAGGTCCGTACCGGCGATGACCCGATGGAGAGCCAAGCCCCGGAGGGAGAGCAGGCACAGATGGCGGCCCTGGCAGCCATGCGAGCGGCCGCGGCCGGGCTGCAGAGGGTCTCGGACAGCCCCATGTCGAAGCGCAGCAGCGGCGGCGAGGAGGAGCGCGAAGATGACAACGATGAAGGGGAGGAACAGTACAAGGACATGATGGGCTCAGATGAGGAAGAACAGATGTAAGTACAGAAGGTTTTGGGGGATTAAGTTTTCCAAAATGTTCTAAAAAGCGATTCCTTCAAACAAGGTGGTGTTTCTTTCCCACAAACAAGCAGCAAACAGAAATGGGACGAGGGGGACTTTGAAAGCGAGATGGACGAAGACTATGACGACGACCTGGCGGAGGAAGGTCTGCCGACGGGTCACAACGCCGTGGCTCCTGGGAAGGGCATCCTCCTGCTGCCCCACCGCCAGCTACACCCCCATCCTCAAATGCTGAAGGGCCGTCCCAACGTGGAGCAGGAGCCCCGCGTCGCCGTCCTGCCTCCCCATGCCCCCCACAGCCAGCTGGGGGGACAGGACCACGGAGAATGGACCTACGAGGAGCAGTTCAGACAGGTGGGAACCCTGTGTGCGCTTCCTGCTCCTCTGCAGTGTGACACTTTACAGATTTTACTGCCTAAAATCCCACCATTAGATATTTTAAACAAATAAAGCTTCACAAAATCTAAACTTCCAGAATATCTCAAGAAAAGCGTTACCTGTTTACCTCTTCCAGCCTCTGCAGCCTGGAGTGTCCGTTAGCGCTCGTTTCTTTCACTTTTTCTGTTTGTATCGCATCGTTGGCACTGGACGACCCGTCAACACCTTTTTTGGTTGATTCAACATGTTGAATCAGCACCAAGTCTGTCTGGAAGAAAGATTGCTCTGATTGGCTTTTCGGCTTAATTAATGGACGTTAGCTGACAGTTCCTTACGATTCCTAAAAGTCTTTCGCCTTGGTCCACTAAATCAGAACCGCTGCTGACTGGTTTAGCCACATCTGGCTCTTCTCGCATTGAACCTGCAATCCTTTTTCTTTTTTTTTTTTTGGCGCAGCGATGAAATCTGACCAGTGTGGGAAATTAACTGCAGCCAGCAGTCAATTGTTGATCAAACGTAAGTTGACACTTTTCAGGTTTCCTTTGCCACCTGACATTATATCAGGATCCATGAGCTAAAAAAGGTTCTTGTTTTTGGTTCGTCGTACTGACTGAGTGGTAAGAAGGAGGCAGAGGAGGGGGAAGGGTGGGTCAGGGAGTGTTTAACAGCTCCAGCATGCTGGAGTTGACTGTAAACATGCCGGTGGGCTGGATATTATGAGGGAGGCCCTAGTGGAATAAAACAAGCTGTTTACACCGAGAGCCTTCAGACTGTCAGCAGCTGTGTTTAGATGGAAGACAACTGTCAATTAAAGAGAAGAAGAAGAAGAAGGAAGGAATGCATGACAGTTTTAGACTAAAAACATTTTATGTTGCAATCAGACAGAGTTGTAGCCAGAGATTAATTTAAATTTAATCAATCAATGAAATTCCAGATTTAATTTTGCTTGATGTCGTTTTACTTTATAAAATGTGCCATTAACTCTGAACTGTGAGAAACCTGAAGCTTGTTTCACTTTGACTGCTCTTTACCGTTTTATTCAGCAGCTTATAACATACTTTAGATTTTTTTTATGTGTGTGGACCCCAGGAAGAAAGGTTTTCTCTTCACTGACGTGAGGACAAATGGACATCTGTTGAAATCAACACAATAAAAGCAGCAACTAAACCTTCCTGCTATAACATGTTCGACAGAAAATGAAACCTGCTGATCTTTTATCCAAACAGAAACACCCTGCCGTCAAAATAGAGCTTTTATTTTTATTGCCTTTAAGTATTTTTGGGGTAAATTAAGTTTACTGCTTCTGCACGCAGCCTGCTTGTGTTTGGTTATCAAATCTAAATACAGATTCTGTAATTTAGGGCCCATTTCTTGTAATTACAGAGGGTATGGAACATAACTCCCCTCAAACCTACACTCTGCTTCTTTAAATAGTGCACCCCTCCTTCTCTAAATGTTTGTGTGAATGCCTCGACTGGAGGGTGGGAGAGTTTGTTTACGTGTGTCAGGTAAATTCATGCAGGTCGTTTTCATTGTGATTTGTCAGCTACTGACCTAAAACATGTTAATCCAGCTGGCAGCTTCAGACCGAGGACCTTCGATGTGTTGTCTGATCTGCAAACGATTAAATTCTTCGCCGCACCTCAATACTAGACTAATTATGGAGACAAAAGAAGCTTGTTAAACTAAACGCGTTCATGTGAGGAGAACAGAGTCTGAGTTGGCATTTAGAACTGCTAATAGCTTTGAATTTTTTGGAGTCTGGGATTTTATTTTTACATGATTATTCACTTTAAAAGGACTAATTTTGCCTTTGGTTAATTGTAGCATTTAGTTGTAATACTGTAAATGCCTTATAAAGTATTATTGAGCTAATTTTTTCTTCCGTACTCTTTTTGACGCATATTTCATTTTCAACAATCTTAAAATCCTTAAAAATGTTCACAAGTCCTGTTTGTACTTTTTCCCTTTTTGTTCTGGTTATTTTTTTTTAGCATCGCTGCTACTTTCAGCTTCCTATGGCTTCTATTTTAGCTATCATTTTGACCTTTTTTGCTATTCCTCAGCTAATTGAAGCTTTTTATGCTTCTTTGTAGTTTTCTGTGTTTTTATACTTTCTAGAAATGTTTCTGCCACTTTCAGCTGGGTTTGCTATTTTACAACAAATTGCATCTTTTCTTGTTTTTTTTGCTAATGTTAGCCTTTTTACTCCTTTCACCATCTCTCACTAATTTTACCTGCACAAACGATGACCCAATTCATTTCAAAGTCACAAAATAAAAAGTAAAATCACAGGTTAGCTTATCTTCTGTTATATAAAATATACCTTCTTTGTTTCTTGGAAGTTCTTGGTAGTTTCAACTTTTTTCTGCTTTTTAAACTACTTTTTGCTAATGTTGCAAATTTTAGCTACATTTCTGTTCCTTCCAGTATTTTTGACGCAATTTAGCTATTTTCCTACTGATTTTTCACTTTAGTTTTCACCTAAAGACCCAGTTGCAGCGTTCTCACCAAACAATCTGCAGCTTCTAAAATCATTTAAAACAGGAAAGCGTCCATAATCTGTTTCTCAGTCCTCAATTCTGTTTCATAAATGGTCAATATTAACATGTTTTATATTTTAATATAAGTAACCAAAATATAAATCAGATTTTTATGAAATTGTGACAAAAACGCCCTTCCTAAAAACCTAAATGCCACTTTTTTTTTCATGTCTCAGGGTAACGCCTTTAGCTTTTATTTTAAATTCCGAACAATTTGGCCAGATTCTGGAGCTTAAAAACCTCCGAGTTGTGTTTTCCCCCCGCTGACTTTCAAAGATCAGCTTCTCAAATTGGGTTTTATTGCCTCACCGGAGCCTGAAGGCAAACATCAACGAAAAGCTCCTCGTGTTGTTTGACGCGGCTGTTTGCCTGCATCAGCTGCAGTGTTTTGGACACCAGCTAAATATGGTTATACATTTTTTCAATATCTTTTGTCACAAAGAAGCAGTGAAATAATTGATTTTTAATGGTCATGCTCATTCTTTGTTGGGTCCTATAAAATACGAATTAATTCCTTTTTTTATATTAGATACATTTTGTTCCATGATTCTGTCTGCTTTTCCTGCATCATGGAAATCATAGGGCCCTATAAATGTGCTTCATCTGATTATATTATAGTTTCTATTCATTTTAACGTCATTTTAAACTCTAACTCTCACATGTTCTGCGAGGAGCTTGTTGAAGTTTCAGGAGGGGTGGGGAGGAAGGGGTTAAGACGGCACAGTTTATTTTGAGCAGGTGGGTGGAGGCTGGAGGAATGTGCCTGATGAAGGGTGATAATGTGGCCTCAGATCCTCAGCAGAAACTTTGCAAGTCTCTATCAGTGCGGAGCAGTCGGAGCTCATCCCAAACTGCAAAACCGTCCTGTCCACTCCCGTGTTGCAGCCGTGACGTGTGCAGGGCACGCTTTAATGTCGCTCTGCACAATAAAACTCCCTGAAACAACATGGGATTCAGTCCCAGTAGGTGTTGGTGAAGAAACATGCAAAGCTTCTGGTTGAGGTTTGCCCCAGGCTCTTTGTGGTAAAGGAATATCAGCAACCCCGCACCACCGTCTTCCACACTTCCACTGATATTAGGCTGGGACGTGCAGCCTGGCCGATGTCTGATTACGCTCTGGTTTTAAGTGAATTAATCAAAATCATCAGGGCCCATTGCCAAGCGTCATATCTGCCCACAGCAGAGAGCACATGAATTAAAATAAGAACAAGGATTTCTATTGATATCAAATTTTGCCAGCGATGTTTTGTGAGCAAAACTGATTTGTGCAACTGGTGGCAACATTTGAGCGATATCAGCGTAATATCAGTGCTGAATATTTGACTGTCCTTCATATACATGTCCCACAAGACGCAAGCATAAGTGTTTTACATTTTCACTTCCTAAAAAAAACACAGAGGCTTCTATCAAGCTATAGGAACTTATAGCCTACAGGTTTGTAACTGTCTGCTCCACCAATAACGTACTGGAAATGTTTTGTTTAGTTGGAATCACGTGAGCCAACGAGCAGCGTTAGTAGTTTCACTCCAAAAAAAAAAAAGAGTACCTTCCTGTTTTTTTTTATTTTTCAAAAACTGTTTCCAACAAGTTTTGTGGGTTTGAAGAGCACTTTTATGTTTTTAGCTTTTGAGTCCTAAAATAGAAAAGACCAAATTCCTATTCAGTGTGTTTAATTTTTACTAAATTAACGAGCCAAAGGTTAGTCTGAGTGTGTAAAACACCAAAGTGGATTACATCTTTCAACAACATTAATCTCCCCAATATTTTTACAATTGTTCTAGTGAACCCTTTGATATAAGATCTGTAATTTTTGAGATTAAAGTCCATTTATGATGGCGATCGACCACTGTGGTCTTTGCACTGCTCGGACCAGTCTCCAACCCGTCCATTTGGTCCAAACGAATCGTTGTTTCTCCAAATAGAGGCTGTTGAATGAGCAATCTATTCATTTGATTGTTTGATTATCTTCTTTTGTGTTTTAATCCATATGGCTAACGTCCATATTATTGCTCATCTCAAACCACATTTTGACGTCCAAAAAAACAATCCACTTTTTCCATTCTCAGGTTCAGTGCTTCAAATACAACCGTGCCCCCTCTCTGCTTTTTATAACCCGTATCTTCTTCAGGGCAGAAATCATCCAGAGGCTTTGCAGCCTTTGAAGTCTCCTCTCCCGTGTCTCTTGTCTGTTTTAAACACCAGCAGCTGGACAGATGGAGCCCAGATGGACAGTAAAGTAGGGATGTCTTTAAAAATTCATGGCACTCACCATGATCAGTTTAAATGGAGGGAGGGGGTTGGCATTAAACATTAAATTGCTCATACACACACACACACACACGCATGCATCAGGAGCCGGGGGAGGGGGCTGTTAGGGACTACAGGAAGTGTAGCTGGAATAAGAGCCAATTGGGAGCGACAGTTATTGGGATTGCCCATCAGGTTTCCGCTGATACAGCTGTCTGATAAGTGCATATGGACTTTTTATTCCACTGCACCAAAGCCTTTTGATCCACGCCAGAGCACTTTATAAGTCAGACTACTGTCATTTCATTTTTTAGAAACTTTATCTCGGATTTAAAGAGACTGTTTCTTCTGCCCATCGAAAGGTGATGGCAAATGTTTTTAACGAAATCTGTTTGATTCAAGATGGCCGCCACAGCCACCTAAACAAAAAAGACAAACGCATAAATGACTATAATTTAGACAATTTTACAGACAATGAGCTTCAATTAGCTAAGACTGATCCTCTCCACATATTCTGACTGATAAATTACACAAAGTCTTTGTTTAAAACGATGTTCTTAACTATCTGGAGTCACTTTTGTTTGTTTTTTAGCAAAATATTTTGAAAAGCTAGCAATTCCTTGACTTTTTCTGTCAGGTTTTGGTGTCCTTGTATTTCATTTATCGCCCCAAGAGAGTTTAAAAAGATTTCCAAAACTAATTACTGTCAGAATATTTGTTCATAAACAAAAAACTAAAATCTCAAATATTTTAATTTGTATTGTTTTTAATTTGTGAAAGGCTTTTTAGCTATTTGATGTTGAGTAATTTTTCTTGAATTCTGTTTAACACCAAAACAGTGCAGTATTTAAACCTTTATGAGGCGCATTGTTTGTAACGGCTCAGTTAAGTGCAGAGTCCACGTCCCTGCAGGCTCGTTTTGGGACTCGTTTCTGCGGAGTCTGCAGTAAGAAGCATTTTCATTTGGTTTGTTATGTCGAGTCCAGGGAGACCTTTGTGTGTGCAAAAAAAAAAGAAAACATTTCTTCTTTAGCAAAACAGAAACCCAGGCTTCACGGGCTGCGTCACAGCAAAAGGCCGTAACAATGCAGGGAGGAGGGGGGGACTGTTAAAGTCTTCCTGTTGTGGAGGAAAAAGAAGCAGCAGAAGGGAGAGGAAAGGGGTAGGTGTGACTGAGGCAACAGGAAAAAGTCCGTCATTTGGCACTGGGCTTTGAATCGTGGCCAAGTAGAGCGTGTAGTAAATGCTCATTTTGACTGTGAAGCACCACAGAGCATTTGAAACGGGTCCAAGTGTCGGCGTGTTGCTTGGAGCTGATGTCAGAAACCGTACAGCCACGGGGATTCTGGAAACTGGCAGGCGCTCAATACCGACCAGGAGAGAGGGGGGGCTGGAGAAGGAATGTAAACAAAGATTGTGTAAAGGCTGGAGTTAACACTTTCATCCTGTCCTTTTCTTTTGGCTGCTGCACTTTATTAGTTAGTTTTTATTTCCCCTCTTATAGCTTGTAAGGTTACTCTCGTAGCGCCCTCTTGTCCTCAGGCTTTCAGAAAAAAATGAATTATTAGAGAAAACTGTAGAGAAGATCATAAGTGCCTCACATTCTTCACCAACTTGAGCACCATTATGTGTGAATCTTATTTTTCTATTCTGTCTCTGTTAGAAATTTAAAAAATGGTGCCCCCCCCACCCTTTGTCTCCATGTAAGAAACTTTTAAATGCAGCTCGTCTTTGTGAAAATGCAGATAAAGATGAGCACCAAATGGCTGAAGTTGTCAATAAAAGAGAAACCTTAAACGACAAAGACTCAGCAGCGGGCATTTATTTGAACAAAAGCTCTGCTTAATGTGCTTTTCTCTTCATACTCCTCTGAAAAGGTAGTGAGCTCCGAAATGCTGCCATTCTCTGGGGAATCAATTAAGAAATAGGTCAAACATAGATAAAAGTACTTAGCAGCACATCTTCAAGGTCTGAGTTGCTCTTTGTCCCGGTGTGAAGAAAAACTGGAGGAATAGATTTGCGTGTTTTGAAATGCGTCTGTAAAAGTCTGTGCAGTCAATAAGTTGGAAGGTCCTCTTTTTGTGTTTTAAAAGCTTCGGTCAGTGCTTTTATCCTCAATTGTCAGATTTGGTGACTTTACTTGACATCATTTTGCCCATCTGATAATAGTTGACATTTTATGATTGAGTGTAGCGGGAAGATTGGGTCATACGGCTCGGTAAAGTGCTACAGATACTAATAGTCACTCCTGATATCACACCAAAAAGAACTGAAAATAAATCCTTTTCCCTGCAGAGATTTTGTCATGTCAAAGCAGGAAGGTTGTGAATTTTCTTAGTAAGATTATTAATGATTTCAGGCTTTAGGATTGTTTGTGTGTTGATGTTACCTGCATGTTTGGGGTAATGATTTTGACCATGTCTGTGTGTATACGCACGTGTTTGACCACAGCATTTGCAAAATATCTCATAAACCACTGGGTGGATTGAAATGAAACACCCAGTAATCACTGAATGTGCTTCTATAACGGATTAGTTTTTTGGAGTCACCAGGATGAAAAGTGGTTACCGCAGCAGATCATCATCAGCCAACACTGAAGTTGTTATAACTCAGTCACTTTTACAGATGGTGACCGAAGATTCGGTGTAGTAGAAGCTGAGAGTCATGAAGTCATTTACAGTTTGACTAAAACAGTCTTTTCTCAGCGTAAGATGTCCTTAGTTTAAAACTCGGCTGTGAAATGTAAGCCTCCAATCAATGCTAGGCCTTTAATTGCATGTAAGAAGACCTAATATGTTAAAAAGGACGCAGACGGGGACTGTTGTGCTGCCGATCCACAAACCGGATCGGGCTGGACTCCAAACATGGATGTAATGTGTACGTTTCAAATTATTACTAAACTGGGTTGTGTAAATGTTTAAACAGGAAGACAGGCTGCAGCTTCATGGAGAAAACATTTCCAGAAGTTGGTTTTGGGTTGGATTTCTCCCTGTCCCACGTGTTGACTGAAGCAGGTCTGTCCACGTGGACACAACGTGTCCTTCCATGAGCCACGTGGACGGCTGTCTGCCCCGTGTGGAGCAGATATGATTTTAGGGCCAGCGTTCGGGACCATTAAAGCCGTTGCGTCGTCCATCCGTCACCCTGACTGGCAGCACACACCCAGCCTTGAGACCCCCCCACCCACACACACAACCCCCCCACCCCCACCCACCCCACCCCCACCCCCTCCCCAGTAAAGCGATCCATACTGAGGAGCAGCAGCGTTTATAGCAGAATGCCCATTTTTAGTCTCTCCCAGGGAAGAACAACACTTTGACTGGTGTTTGTGTGCCATTACTACTTCTGAAACTTCAGCGACACTGTTATCTGTCTCCATCTGTCTGCATTCAGACAAACGCTATCGAGGCATCTGCTGCGGCGTCGAATAAATATTTTCATCTCTCAGAGAGTCTCATTAGATTATCGAGTTCAGAGAGTTTAGTCCTTATATAGGAAACTTGGTCTACAGGATCAGCGTCTTTTCTAAAGAATCTTTACATTGAAACACATAACTGCGTGTGGTATGGCATGTCCCTCCTCCCCTCCTTTTTTTTTGTCTAAGCAGCTTTGCCTCGCCCAGTTTGGGCATTTATCATCGAGATACTACTCATTTGCAGTGTGGTTACAACATACATTAGAATCTGAGGTATCTGGGAAAACTTGCAGCTCTGTTTGCTTTGTTCTCAAATAGCAGCAGCAGCAGACAGGAATAGAGTTCATCAAATAGAGCTGATTCTGGCCTTTTTTAAATTATTATTATCGTGTCAGCAGAGGATATTTTTATCCAGTGCTCCTCACTCACAGTTAACAAACGGAGACTTTGCTTACAGCATGATGCATCGTAAAGGAAACCTGTATGATCAGAGATAGTGGTGCTTTCACAAAGTATTTATGTTTTATCGCCTGCTGCAGATGATCATTAATAAGTGCTGACAAACTGATAGACCTGAGAAAGCAGTAAGGAATATGATGTTCTTATTTGCTTTTGTTTTCTTAGTCAAATGCATGAAAAGGAATCAAATTACGGAAGGGTTTTTAATATTTCTTTCCTGGTATTTGTTTAGGTTCATATTTCCCCAATCGATCATCCCCTTATCAAACAATCTAAGTAAATCGGTGACAAGTTTTGTTTGCTGACGACAGAGTATCATTATTAAAAAACAGTAGACATTCTTTCATTTTGTTGTTGAACTAGATTATTATAGATTAACTGTAACCTTTTTTATAAACAAACAAAGCTTTTAACAGCAATTTATAAGAACAAAACCTATTAGTTTGTTCCATATTTAAACCAACTGCTGTTGTCTAAAGCCGATTTAGTAAAACAGGTGCATAATAAACTTAATTATCTGATTAAAGTAATACAATACCGATGTTGGACAGGAAGTTCCTTGCATGTTGCACATTGAACAGTCAAATCTAGTCAGGTGACAGAAACTGCTCCGACAGGTCTTTATAAAAGCACATTTTTTACTGAATCCATCTTTGTCTGTCCTAACCCGTCACCATCCCCCCAGCACACAATTAACTCCAACAACAGAGCTGTCACACTCCGAGCATCACTTTATTGACAAGACGTCATAATCCTGATTGACCCGAACTCGTGAATTCAAGCACATCGACCGGCCTGATGATGAGGAGCCAGCAGCTCTGTCAACACAAGCAGCAGCGCTGTGGCCGACTCCGACCAATATCGCTTTATCTGAGACCGACACATTTACACCAAAGTATATTTAAAAAAAAAAGAGAAGCAAGTTAGAGGCGACAAGCACAAATGAAGCTGGTGGAGGAGAGCTATTTGATGAAACCACATGTTGGAATGAGCCAACATGTGGCACCAAACCAACATGACTCACACACCGCCTTTAGCTACTATATTGTTGATGTGACAGCTCAGGATATTCTTAGTCATTTTCATGGTTATAAATAGGCAAAGGCAATAATTTCAATGTTCTGCTCTCCTTATAAACTACATCTGCTTCTCTTTTTGCCGACTTAGGAGTAAATATATTGTTAAAGATGCGTGACGTTAAGTCCTCCTCTCAGAAAGGCACCTCGTCTGCTGCCTTTTATTTTAGAGTCAGATTTTAGTTTGATATTTTTACAATTGACTGAGCCAAAGCCCTTTCAACCTGGAAAGACTCAGACAAATATAATGTAATTAGAAAGATTTATTGACATGAATGAAATTAGTTCTTTAGT
>JAVKLF010000083.1:5076590-5091647 GCA_034783495.1 Millerichthys robustus | reverse complement strand
TTCCCGGCGGTCTCCTGTAACTTGGTTCAGCTCCTGGTTCATGAGGGTGTGTTGTTTTCTGTGGTACCATGCGTTAGGAGCAGAGGGAGAAGTCTCGCTGCACTCCAGTCTCTAAATGTTTGCATGACAGCTGCAGGTCAGCCGGTGCACTGGATCCCACTCACACATGTTTGTTCATCGACTCCTGTTGTTAAAAGTCATGTCAGACCCCTGAAAACAGGACTTCAGCCGATTAGAATCTTTGCCTGTAAGAAATGGATATAGAATGATACGTTGCTTTCTTATATTTGCACATTATGCAGTATTGATCTCATTTGTTTACACAATTGTGTCTTTTTGTTTAAAAAAGCACAAACATTGTCCAAAAACAAATATTTTGTTGTGTTGGGATTGTTCTGTGAATTAACGTACATTTTAGTTTTCTTATGATCTCTATAGACACTTTAAGTGATGTGCACTAAAGGTGTACAGGTAAAACAGAAATCAAATCAGAACCTTTAAAGTTGAAATTGTTATGTTTGATATTAGAGCCTTGGGGGCGTAGGTGAACAAGTCACCGGTTTCAGCTTTGTGTCTGAGAACATAGGCCTATATAATCTGATTTACTGAAGTCATAATCTTTGGATTTTGTACTCTTGGTCAAACACTGAATTGCTATCAATACTGGGAGTTACAAACTAAAGAGAGGGCTTTAGGTTCTCTAAAATTTCCTGATTTATCTCCTTGTATAGAAATCCTGTATTGTAGAAACAAATTAAATGCAGGAGAGAAGGAAGGCTTGGAAATAAACTCTCCTCAGAGCTCTGTTGCTCAGAACCACTTCACTTCTTCCAGAGTTTCCAACTCAATTCATCAGACAGACAAGTCAAAAATACATCACCTGATCATCTTCTAAACCCTTCTGCCTTTACTCACCATCCCATTAGAAGCTGAGTGGGGCCAGCTCCTCTCGTCCACCTACCGCTCTGCGGTTCCTGATTTGCATCCCGTTTCGTGACCCGTCCCTCCACAGAGCCTCACATTCATGCAGAAACTGATGCATCCTGACACATCAGGCAATAAATAAATTACTCCTCTTCTGCAGCTTTCCTGTCATGTTGCTAACCAAATGAAGCGATTCTGTTTTGTTAAAAGTATTCAGAGCAGTCATGACACCCTGTCTGTAACCACTGAAAACACCCCAAGCAGAGATTAGCTGAAAGTTTAATTTAAACAGGACAGACGTGGCGTAGAAATATGATGGTCGCATCGCTGGAAAAACGTCCTACAAACATGTTTAATGTTTTATAAACTTAGATCGTGTTGAACTTCTTAAACACTGAAACAAATCAAATAAAGTAAGAAGAAGAAATAAAGTTTGAATAAGTCGTTTTTTTTTATAAAAAAAAACAAAAGTGGGGTGTTATGTGTTGTAATGATGATGTTTATTTGTTTAAAGCTCCAAAACATCTACAAAACCATAAAAAAGTAAGAAAAATCTTTACTGACTACATCATTATTTTAATAATAAATATTGCTCAGGCATAGATATTTCATATTTATAAAGAATAAATTGTTTTCACTCTGATAAAATCTGTTTGCTTGATTTATCTACTTCATGGTCAACATTTATGCTTCAAATCAAAGTGTTTCATCAGGACTGAAGCAGGTTTTTATTTTTAAAAAAACACATCTTATCAGTTTTCTATGACTTTTTACTTTTCAATCCCTCTAGTGGCAGTTTGGATTAATCCGCATTTTTCATCGACAACAATAAAAATCAGAGTTTTATAGAAGTAATTATTCTATCGTTATCGTAAAGTTATTAGCTGCAGGTTGGATTTAGGGGCTCTGCAGCTGCCAGATATTTTACTGAACTATTTTAAACACCTGGAGGAAAAAAAAACAAATGCTTTGTGTTCAAGGGATGAACCTCAGACTAAACATGCTGAGAAGTAAACAAAAAGTCTGACCTTCAAAATAAATCACAAAGGGTTTCCTTTAAATTAACTTTTTATTCTTAATAACTTCATTTTAAAGAATTGTGTTTTCTTAAGCTGTCAACAATAGAACCTGTTATAAAAAAAAGATTTTATGGTTAATTTCTGCAAATATCTAAAAATATAATTGACAATAAAAGACCTCAATCACAAAATGAATGTGTCATTTAAATAAAGTCAATAACTAAATCAATGCTTCATGGACGGACTTTTTTTACTTTTGCTTTTTACTGTTTGTTTTTTTTATCCAGTTAGCCTAAATAAGTCAGAAATATACTGTTGGTTTTGTGTTCAGAAGAATCTAAAAAATATTACAATATTTTTGATCAAATAGTTCCAAATCTGTTGTATTTGCATAAATTTGAGCCAAAATGTTTTCTTTTGGAGGACACCATGTATGAGTTTCTAATATTTATAACTATAAAAAATGTATTTCTTATAGATTGAGCTCAATTTAAAAAAAAACTAAATTCTTCTACATAGTTTCTCTGGTTTGTCATCTTGATATTGGTCTCAAAAATAACTATTTCAAACCTGTAAAGAGAAAATTTCTGCATTTCTGAACCTTTCAAACTGTCTGGCTTAACTGGTAACTCTAAATTTTTTGTCGGTGTGAGAATGTGAACTTAGTGTAAAAACTAACTTATTTTTGTATCACCGTCTCCCCATCCTGTTCCACTTTGACTCTATAAATAAAACAAGAGCTCGTTTCCTCAGAGAAACCTGATCATGCTGTTATATACTGTAATTTGAAAAAAAAAAATGTCTTGAGTCCCGGTGGAGCGTTTGTAATAAATCATGATGTGCTGATGTGTGCCCTCGGTTTGTCCTTCATAAATGATATGAAAAAGAAAGAAGAGCGTCTTCCAGCGACACGCTCTGCTGAGTGAGAAGGTGATTCTCATTCCGACTTTAACATTTCCCACTGGGAACTTTAGTGACGCTTGGGGAATAAGACCAGAGGAGAAAAATATGTGTACTTCTATTTTTGATCTTAATTAGTACGGAGCTACACATTGATTCAAGTGACTCACTGATAAAGGCAACAGGAGAGCATAAATTAACGTATGGTATTAAGTGTGTGGTTCTTTATAATTGTAATAAATGTTAGACAACACTTTTATTCTCACTCATACACCCTTAAGTATTTTGGTTGGTGGTGGGAAGGACAGTACTTGTAGGGCTGTGTATTGGCAAGAATTTGGTAATCTGATGCATACGTATATATCACCACACAGGGGTCACAATGTGATATATCGCCATATGTTGCCATTTTTCTTCTTCAGACGATTCTAATTGCAAAAGTGCATTTGTATTTCACATTTCTACTTACGGAATAAATAAAATAAAACACAAAATTAATAAATAATAATAAAAATTGACACCGCGTTTTTGCGAATCGATGCAGTACGAGGGAATGAACTATTGCCATATTTTAGTGTATCTGTATACGTATTTCCGTACACTCGTCTTGCCGAGGACACTTTGGCTCGCAGCAGTGGCTGGGAATCAAACCACAAACACTCCAATTGGAAGACGACAATCATAGACAATCCTCGAAATAAAATGTTTTAACTACAAAATACTTTTGTTTTTGGATTAGTTTTATGAGCTGTATACTTTAATCTAAACAAACCTTCAAAATCAAACTCTAAAAACAACACATTATAAAAACTAATACGCAATGATATTGCATTGTATCATCAGTGTAATTGTGTTTAAGATCTTATTGTTCTGCACTTTCCTGAAGGCTCTGTCACACTGACATTTTACACAACTTTTGAAAATTTGGTCCAATAGTAAAGACGTCTACATTAAAGATGGAAAAGAAAATTCCTGGAAGCATGTTTTGAACGTATGAATACTACTAACATGTTGAACAAATTTATGACCTATAAGAGTAATTTATGCATAACAACATTTGTACTAGTCAGCATAAGTTGTTTAACATGTTACAGGGCCTTAGAGCACATCCTTCTCAGGCTGCAGGTTCCTAGAGTTTCTACAAGTAGAACAGGAGGCAGAGCTTCCTGTTATCAGCTTCATTTCATGTGGAACCAGCTTCTGTCCAGAGGCTGGCACTCTGTCTATTTGTAAGAGGTTTGCGTTAAATCTTTCCTTTTCTGATAAATCTTTAGGGTTGACTTGGTTTTTCTGAGCTATTCCTTAGTTTTGCTGCTATATGCTCAGGTGGCTGGAGGACAAACTGACTCCATTTTCTCACTCTGCTACTTTATTTAGTCACACTACTTCCCATGTTTGTATTTGTCACAATTTCTATGTGTTTTCCTTTGTTTTCCTCCCCAAAGAAACTGACAGTCGTTTTGTGTTTGTCACCTCCACCTACCTACAAAAGTTGCAAAGATACTGTCATGTAAATAATTAGTGTAAACAATTTAAATTCTTCTTCACCCTCATAAACCTCATGCTAACTAAAATATTTTAATCCCATTTTATGCCCAAAATAGCATTTTTGTTTGGTTTAGAATGTTTGTTTTAAAAACCCATTGTTTCCCATATGTTTTTATGCAATTTCTGAAATGAAAACGAGAATTAACAATTTATCATAACTTCTTAAGGACCCCCATGCTACAGCTCAGGGACCCCTGGGGGTCCTGGGACCCCAGTTGGAGAACCTCTGCTATGGACTGTCACTAAATAATGCCAGTAATTAGACCCGGCCCACCTCGTTGCGGCTGTGTTTTGGGTGTAATGTTCCTTTAAAGGCTGCCGTCACTGCGCAGAACAGTTTGAACCAAAAAGCGGAGTGACCTTCCTGCGCGTTCAGTCTGAGAGAGGGGCAGCGCCGAAGCAAGAAGCCGAGTCACAGCTCCTGCAGTCCGCCGCCCCCCCACTACAGTCTCAGAAATGAACAACAACTTAGTGGGAGATGAAGTCGGGTAGGACGTCTTTGTCGAACCTTTGTAGCGTCTCCAAAAGCTGTGCTAGAAATAGCCGTGCAACTTGAAGTTTGCGCGCTGTGTTGTCAAGCTGTCATCTGACGGCTAACGGTGGCTAACAAGCTTAGCACCAGCCGGAGAAAAGACCGCTAAAAAGTGAAAGCAGTCCCTCAAACTAGTTCAGTTCTCGGCGTCGCGGCTTGCGGCGAAGCAGACCAAGTGTATTTGGGGTAATGTCACTTCGGCTGTCAGGGAAACCCAGTGGAGGTGCGGCTACTTGTGTTGTTTCTAGTTAGCATGAAGTAGCTGAGCTAGTTCTGCTAACGCTCCGGCAGCGAACGTCTCCTCTTCCTGACATCGCCGCGGCGAGGAGGACATTTAGCGGGCACCGCTGGAGGACGGACTATCCTCTTCTGCACCGAGCAGACGGTTTCAACATGCATTTGTCAGCGACACGCTTAAATTGGTGATGTAAATTACTAAAAAAAAGCTACTTTGAGATACTTGAAGCAGACCCCTGATTGAACTCTGTCAGCGTTTTAGTGGTGGCGCCGAGCAGCTGCTCCGTCCCGCTGTTGTTCGGCTGTGGTCCGTATCGGTTCTGCTGCAGGTTCTGCCGGGTGTGTTTTCCAAGCGCCACGGTTCTCTCCCCGGGAGACTTAAGTGGCAGAACTTTCCTTTCGAAACCTTTTATTGTCGATGTTATTCAGGCTGGCTATTTTTTAAAATCCTCTGTGACTTCATTGATCACTGATGTTCACTTTTTGTTGTTTATTGTTTAGGAAACTTTTTGTTGGTGGATTGGACTGGAGCACAACACAAGGTGAGTTATAAATGCTCACATATAAGTGTGTGAATGACACATTAGTTTATTTCAACCAGAAGTCAGATCCTGGAAGGAATAAATGGGGAAAATAAAGAAAAATTTGATTAAGTTCAAATTAAATCAGAATTAGTTGGGAGTTTAATCACATTTGATGGAGTTCTTGTTCTGTATGAGTAGAACCAAATATTGAAACACAGGCGTATTTACTATATGTTTATTAAAGGCGATGTAGCTTTCCTTGTTGCTATTGTCACAGAAATTTGTGGGCTAGTTAGAAATCAACCTGATGGATATTTTCTATGTCCGACACCAATGTTTAGATATCTACATCATGTTTTTTATATTTTATGTTGGGCCATTCTGTACTTGTACTAATTGCTTAACTTAATTATATTTATCATGCCTTACCCTAAAGTGGTAATATTGACTTAGTAACACACAGGTCATGAAGCACACATTACAAATTCAACACTGCAGGAAATACTGCCGTAGGAATATTTCAAATAGATATCCAACTCTTGAAGGCATTGAATTCTTTTTGTACTATTCCTACATTGCAAACCTGAATGATTGAATCTACATCTGTGTTTACATTCTTCTCTCATTAAGTCTTACCAGGCGATGATACAGTTTGGTTTTAAACTCTGTTGTTGGCTTGTGGTTAATCAGTCATTGCTCAGCTTTTGTCCGCGTTAACAGCATGCTCGTAACTGAGCCACAGTTCTGCGTAACTCTGTGGCTGTTCTTGCGCTCGTGCCCCGGGGCTTTTCAGCAATAAGAAAACCAATTATGCCAACTCTCTCCAGAGCTGCTACTCATTTGTTCGAACTTGCTTGCCTTAGTTGAGTTGGTTTTGTGGGTGTGTGCAGGATTTACAATTGCTGGTAGTATGTTTGGTGCCATGCTAGATGACAGCAGGTCTGTGCTTTGTTTGCCCTCTGGGAGTTCCTGTTTATGACTTAGAGTAATTTCATGTTTACATATAAACAGTGCAGTCCTCAGTAATCTCCAGTAACAGAAGCTCAAGGTCACTGGAAGATGTTCTGGGTTATTTTGTGGAGTTGTGTCTTATTTATATGCTTACTTATTGTTCCCATTTTAGCTCTAGAGCTTGTTGAAGTCCTAAACACATTTTAATGCTCATTTATCATAATGAGAAAGAGGTTTATAAGTCACGACTGCATTTTGTTTTACTGTTAGGAGGGCAAACTGGGTTTAGTCAAGTCTTTGGTTGTGACTTCACGTTTGCACTGTTGTTTTTGTTTGCCTGTGTTTGATTACATGAAGCTTCGCTGTCCTGTTTGTCTTTCTTTTCTTAGAGACTCTGAGAAACTACTTCTCGCAGTATGGAGAGGTAGTAGATTGCGTCATCATGAAGGACAAAACTACAAATCAGTCTCGAGGCTTTGGCTTTGTTAAATTCAAAGACCCCAATTGTGTACGAACAGTGCTGGAAACAAAGCCACATAATCTTGATGGGAGAAATGTGAGTGTTGATTCACGTTTGTTTTGTGTTAAGTGCTAAATCTTTATAATGTTTTCATTTATATCAGAAGTTATTGGAAAAGAAGGACAAAATTTCTTGGGGGGGTGAATCAAACTACAATTTTTATGAATATTGTTTGCTTAATTAGCATTAAAAAGTTTTGAAAAAAATTATTTTTTAGGAGGTATTAATATTAGTATTGTTTTTTTCTCAAGCCTTAACATATTCTGCCGTTGATGAATGACATTTTGTGTATTTTTTCTTTTTTTTAATGTGTTGAGGTATGTTTTAACAGCAACCTCTTTAAACTATCACCAATGTATTCTGCACGTGTCATTGAGCGGGATAAAACAATACACTGTAATGGATGTGATGAAGAACATTTGAAGGTGCCTTTATTAATGGATGATGTGAAACGTTTTTTTTATTATTTTCTCTGCCTCTGCTGTTAGATTGACCCGAAGCCATGCACTCCCAGAGGAATGCAGCCTGAAAAGTCTCGAACCAAGGAGGGCTGGGTAAGAGGCATCTGATTTCTACTGAAGAGGCTAGGTTAGGTGTTTTTGTTGGAGGTTCACGCTCTCTCCATCCTCCTCGTTTGACTCTTCTTTGCTTTGATGGTCCATGAAAAAAAAAAAACTTAAGCTTATTTATTTTCTAAACAAATGTACATTCATGATTCTTGTATCCCTGGGATGAATGTTGAAATTACACTTTTGTGTTTCAGTAGTTGGTTTTTGCGCTTTCTTATCTTAAGGGTGTTACTCTTTTCAACATCCCATCTGAGTTAGTTTGAGAAAACAAGATTTCTGAGATGCACTCTATTGCGTGATCTATAAAATTGCTCTGAGCAATAAATATGTTTTAGTCGGGTAGTCATTTTTCCTCCAACTTGGATAATCTTGGGGTCAATTAATGCCATCAAGTCCCTGCAGATCTTTAATAGTATTTTAGTGCTTCTGGGTGGTGGCAGCTTTAGTTTTAGTATAATTTCTGTCAATAACACAGGTTTATAAGGCACATATTTGGCTGTAAGCATTTATGACTAAGGTTCTCATTTTACTTTTGGCTTTTAGTCATGTAGCTGGTACCAAATGTTTTAGTAGGAAAACAGAAGATGCAATTTTTAAAATGTTTTTCCTGAGCAGCCTCCAGCCTTTGTGGGTTGATAGTGTCGCACGGCAGTGGTGAAATGCTCAGTGGTTGAGAGTAAGTGGAAGAAGCCGTGCTCTCTGATCTGTGGAGACTAGTGTTTGCATTGACATGACATGTTAAGAATTATACCCCAGGGCCAGAGGAGAACCTAATTTCTTCTGCACTGGCTGAATAGATGATAGCTAACTGGCCCCCTCCCAGACTGATCCTCTTAACAGACACTCCCTGTTTTTTGTTTTACTTTTCAGAAGGCCAGCAAAGCTGATAGCAATAAATCTAAGAAGATATTTGTAGGTGGAATCCCCCATAACTGCGGCGAGCCTGAACTCAGGGACTATTTTAATAGATTTGGAGTGGTGAGTATTACCCACTCATTCTGGTGGTCATTAACTTTAATTGAAAGGGTCAGTTCTACTGTAATGTGCATTAAAGTTGACAAAGATGAGTTTGTTCATTGAGACAGAATGTTGCTAATAGAAAGTGACAATGTCCAGTATTCTAAAAACAGCCACTCTTTCCGTTTGTCTCGTTCAAGGTCACAGAGGTGGTAATGATCTATGATGCGGAGAAGCAGAGGCCCCGAGGTAAAAGCTGATCCCGTTTTCTTTGTTTCTTTTTTTTTTTTTTAAACTTCTCTCTTGCTCTATTCTTTATCACCTCAAATCTGATGACAAACTATTCTGCCCCAAAGAGGGAAAACATTTTTTTCACTATAGCAGGAATGTAAATGTAAGTGCAATAAATGTTGCTAAAGCACATTAGATCAAGCACCATACCATGCCACAACAATGACAATATTTAGAAAATAATTAATCACAATTAGCCAGAATTTCATCACTTCAGTAAAAATGTACAGCTCTCTCAAGGGCAAATTAATAGTTAAAATGATTAAAGATATATTAGGAACTTCCAAAGTTACGCCATATTACCACCATTTAATAATAACTATTAAAAAAGCTACTTTTTCTTTGCTGTATTTCTGAAACATTTTCTAAAAACTAAAAGCTTTGTTTTGATGTGTTTGTAATGACCTTGTTGGACAGCGAGGGAAATTTCCTTTCATTTGCCTTAACTGGATTTTTAGAAACTAAGTCAATCTTTAACCAGATTGTACTAAACTACCTTTAGTGGAAGACGGTAAACACGAGTTGGTTCAGAAGTGATACCAGATCCATCAAAGGAGAAAAATTAAAATGGTCTTTTAACAAATTCATTCAGCTTCATAAATGCTTTGGACCTGTAAGCATTAAATTGGCATTTATTAATCCAAGTATAGATTCACATAGAGGCCCTATTATACCTGTAAGTGCACCAATATATTAATATATAAAAGGCACTTTATTCCTTCTCATTCAAATCTGGCAAACTAAAATGATTACTCATCGAAATGTGTCTCAAGTAACACTGATTAACATAATCACACGATGAATGGTTTTAAAATTTTTAAATTACTTGATTTTTTTCCCCTAAATATTTCTAAAATGTAAAAGGAGATTTTGTGCATTTGACTGTTGTTAAAACATGTTCTGAGAGTTGAAAAACTACTTCCTGATAAGGAACCAGATTGGGAGAAAACAGGTGCTCGGAAAAAATACAGTACTTAATCACAACGTGCAGCTGGCATATTGAGAACAGTTCGAGCATCTAAAGGAGGATCTGTTCCTCAACGAGGCTTCAGGTGGCCCCAAATGCAGAAGGTGAATATAGACTTTTTATTATAAGAACACTGCAATTATTTTGAAAGGCTTTCAGTGCTTCAGAAGTTTCTCTAACCCAGTTCCTGACTGCAGATCTGACAGGCCTTTTATATTTGTCCAGTATAGCCATAAATATATTATGAGACTTTGACGTGTCGACACTTTTAGCATGGACGGTCTCTCTGGGAATCAGACCGGTCCCACCGGCAGTGTCGGACCCTGCCCACTGAGTTACAGCTGTTTCATCTTCATTTGTCCCACATAGGATCAACACCACGACCCACAGCTTGCTTTACTGCTCCTACTTTAAATTCATGCTCTGTTGGGAAAACCCAGAATAGTTTGTCATTAGGATTGTGTACAGTGTACTGCACCAGTAACGCAATATAATCTTTAACAGTTTCTGTTACTAAAACCATGATATGGTCAAGATTGGAATAAGTTTCATTTTTCTTTGGTTTTAGAGTTACTTAAATCTTAAATGTATGTTTTCCTGTATGTAGAAAGTTAAGTATTTTGTAAGTAAGCCCTATTTTCTATTTTTCTTCTTCCGCCCTTCTCTTTGTGAATGGTTTGAATGTGATTAACAGTGTCTCTTAAGATTTGTCTTTTCTCCTTTAGGTTATAGTACATTGGTAGGCAGCACAGGTACAGGCCAGATGTAAAAACACATGTTTTTTATTTCGTCTAAAAAGGGCATGCATAAAGTGCATCAAAGGTTTTACTGGGCAGAAGATCATCTGTAATCATTAATAAGACAAAAACGATTCACTGAGGAATTGTATTGGCTTATAAAGGAAAATAGGTCCATTTAAATGATCTTCTGTTTGTTTTATGTAGATAAATCAGTGGTGGAAACCAAAAGTCAAAGGAAAGGTTTACAGGAGAACAGTGAGACCAGCTTTGTTGTACGGTTGGGGTTGACAAAAAACAGGAGACAGAACTGGAAGTGTCAGAGTTGAAGATGTTGAGGTTCCCCTTGGAAGGGACAAAGATGGAGAAGATGCATAAGAATGAGATCATCGGAGGTACAGCACAGGTTGAACCACTGGGAGATTAAGTTAGTGAGACCAGACTGATATGGTTTGGACATGTCCGGAGGAGATATTAATGCATTTAGAGAGGACAATGAGGTAGTTGGAGTGAGGACAGAGTGAAATGGAGCAGGGTGACTTTGAGTCATTCCTGAAAGGGGAACAGCAGAAAGAAGTAAAAAAATATATTTTGGCATAAGTGAACCAATGGTTGTGTTGTTAAAATGTGAATTGGAAAATATCAGCAAATAGAAAAACAATTGTTGCACAGATTGTGAAACCTTTGTTCCCAGCATTTCGATTTCTTTAAACAAAAGTAAAAAAAGAAACAAATTTCTGATAGATATTACAAGTTGTCAATATGAGTACAAGTCATTTGATTAAAATAACTAAATGTTGATGGTTCATTAATATGTGATGTAGACTGTTCAAACTTAACCAACATGCATACTTTTGTTTGTTAAATGATAACATCGATACTATAGAACATAACTGTTAGTCCTGAATATTAGTTGTCCCTAGTGTAGCAAAGATATTTCAAACTTCTTAATGGGACCTTTTGGTTTCAGATTTAGCTTAGGGAAGGGTCATTGACAGATGTTATTAATAGCATTGGAGCATAAGGGGTGGAAACATTTGGCACGGTACAAGAGGTCTCTGAAAATTTTACTCGTCTCGTAGGACATCTAATTGGATCCAGGTTAGGTCCCCAAGTGGAGATGTGCTCTCAACCCAGTTCTGCCATGGCCCAAAGATAATCAGATTAAAAGTAGATCACTGCCACTTGCCGCAGCTTGTTCACGTTCTGAAGAAAAGTTTTGGATGTAGTCTAGTTTACGGAGTAATCATGGCCAAAGAAATAGTCCTTTAGATGCACTTTGTGTATATCCCATGAAAATCTTTGAGCAAAAAAAGTAAATTGTATATTTGCCAGATATTTCACGACCTGTATCTTTGTGTTACCTCTGTGAGGAATATTTTAATTGTCCATTTTCGGCTTATCCTGGCAGACTCAAAAGTAAAATAAATAAATAAACTGAGTTTGGGAAAGCTCGGAGAAAGCTTTAGGCATTCTACAGTTTGTGTTTCTCCATATTTTTGTGATGCATTAACAATGGCTGCTGCGACTGTGTGCTCCACAGCAATATATATATATATATCAAGGGGACAGTTCAAGGTGGGGTTTGGATGAAACAGCATCAAATGTAACATTTCAATTTTACATCCATCACCAAAATGTTCAGCCTTTTCTGAAGCTGACTTTACTGACTTTTTTATGTGATATTTCACAATAAATCAAATTCTAACACATGTCATTCTTCGTGTTTGATAGCAGTCTGTAGTTGTTAACTTAAACAAATATTTCTCTGCACAGTAAAGAGAAAGGTTTCCTTCAACCCCCCCCAGGCATTAGTCTTGGATTTGTGTTACTCTGCGAGTCTGCGACGTCATCCGAACCCCAGGAGCCTCTTGCTCAGTCTTGACAGAGCCTCAATCTGCTGAAGCCCAATACTGTTCTTCATCTTGTGTTGTCACAACCCCCCTGCTACCTTGATTCACTCTTGGTCGTTGGCTAGGTTTTGGATTTATTACTTTCGAGGCCGAACAATCAGTGGACCAGGCTGTCAACATGCATTTTCACGACATCATGGGCAAAAAAGTGTGTAGTTGTAGTCTTATTTTACCCTTTCAATCAAACAGAGGCTTGGGCGATGAAAAGATTATTGTGATGATGTTTCCATTATGTAAAGTAATTAACTTTCAATTAGTGAGTGCAGCATCATCTAAAACCCTTTAATATTAATTAGTGCATAGCCTTTAGTATCAAATCATTTAATTTTCACTTGCAGATTCAAGTTTCGCCCAAGGCTTTGTTTAAACTGACCACTCCTTTAGAGTGTCTGAAGTGCACTTTTTTTTTACAAAAAAATGATTTTAATGTAATAACATTTTAAAAAATGGAAACGGAATGAGATATAAGTTTTTCAAATGTAGATGAATCTTGATAAATATAGATCATCTAAAGGATTGGTCTAATAAGTTCTGTTTATTTTTACCCTTTGATTTTGTTTCTGATGTTTTGTTGGCAGGTCACTTACATGTCAACATGTTTTCTTTTTTTGTTTCTATTTTATTTTGGAAAAGCTCAATTCAGTGACCTCAGCTGAATCTCCATACTGTGTCTCTCAGCTCTCTAAATAACAAACAAAAGCCTGAAACACAAGTTGCAGAAAGACATTTGCATTTCTCAGTGTTTGTTTAGCTCACTCGATGCACCAGATGGATGGGGTTTGCTGCGCTAAGCGTCAGGTAGACTTCACAAGCAGAAAAAAAAACAGCACATTAACATCGGAGTCGTATTTAAACCTTTCTGGAACTTCTGTCATACCTTGTCTTGCACAAATCTCTGTAGCAAACATCACCCACCTGCTGCCTCAGCTGAGGGAAAACTAATCTAATTTATATTGACACATATCTTCTAAAGTTTAGCTCAAACTCTTGGGTTTTAAATACGGCTTTAACGGCTATAAATCCTATGTAAACTCCCCTTTTCCCCAAAAAGATTGGGCATGGATTTAGCAGAGATGGAGAGATTAAAAGATGGCCTCATTCTCCCCTTCAGTAGCAGACAGGAAGAAGTTATGGGTAAAATAAAACAGTGAGTAGGGCTGCAGAAAACATAAGAGATATCATTGTTTAATAATATGATTACTATCAATAAACCCAGGATTTCTTCACTGCTCACTTTCTCTTTTGTCATCACTATCATCTAAAGCAGACATCGAGGTTAGTCAGAGTCTGTTGGGTTACTCAAAATAAATTGATATTGAGCTCGTTGATTTTGCAAGATAAATTTGTAACAAATGGTTGTTACAATTTTTGTAGCACGGTGTTTTCCATCCCTCCTGCTGAAGCTTGTGACTCATTCAGAGTGGTCCCAGGAATCTTGGTGGTCTCACTATTCTTGACCTCAATTTGATAAAATACCTTTTCAAAACCTTTTCCTTGCCTTTTAAGAAAGTTTTCTCTGAGTTGAAGTGTGACAGTCACTTTAAAGTTCGTAGATATTTATGCAGCTGCCTGTTTTACTTCACATAACTTTATTTTTGTTATTACTCTTGAAATTTGATTTCACTTTGACAGTGCAGGGTTTTTGAAATTTTTTTATTTTTATTTACCACAATTGGTTTATTATTAGCTTTCTTTTTCATTAATTAATATATTTTAGAGGATTTACGTTGTGAGCTTAGATTTTAGAAAATAGTGTGACATAGAGCAAAAAGTATGTTGATGTTTGATATTAGCGCTTAAAACACTTGACTGACTTCTGTTTAGAATAATCAGACCATAAACTGGATTATTAACTAGTCAAGTAAAGAAAATATCTTCCAGGGAGCTCAGAAAAACTGGTAAGAAATAAAGTTCTTCCTGCTTTTTCTCAAGTCATTAGAATTTTACCAAATTTAATTCAAATGTCACTTATTATATTAAAGACATTCATACTGAATACTCTCCAATGGTACCTTCTTCCCTTGACTTTGCCCTCGTTTCCTGCAGGAATCTAGGCTTTACTTAATCTATTGTTCTTGACATGACATTACTTTACTCTGGAACTAGAAGGAGGCCGAGAGATATAAGTTATAAAATTAGAAATTGGAGCACATCAAACTGCGAAACAAATCCCAGTTCTGCTGTTGGGGACCGTAGAGGAGTCGTGGTATCCATCACTTGTAGCTGCGATGCCCACGGGAGAAAGTGCTCAGGTAGCAGCCGGCGGCGTCGGGGCCACTGCTGGAAACGTGCACGTAATTAGGTCGTCAGAGGAGGACGACGGGAGGCTGGGGAAGGTGGTAACACCTTTAAAGCTGGGAAGAATTTGCGATTCATTTTCCTCCCGCAAGGTGACCCCAATAACTCAAACCTTCAGTCTATTTCTGGTTGGCTCCCCTTAGTCTCAACCTGTTTCTTTGTTCTGGTTA
>JAVKLF010000083.1:5059320-5071868 GCA_034783495.1 Millerichthys robustus | reverse complement strand
AAAGATAATCGCCTATGCAGTACTTATCCAATAGGAGGCTTGTACCTATTTGCTTAGTTAAATCCAGGTGGCGACTTCTATTTTGGCCAGGCAGTGTAGTTATATACAGTAGTTCAAACTGTTCTATAATTGCAAGTGAGACGTTTGCTGAAAGTACAAGTATTCGTCTGTACAATTCCTCAAATTTATGATATTGTGTAACTGTCATTGTCACTAATTTGACTGATATCCACAAAAAAGGCAGTATTTGTCTTCACTCAACAACAGGCTGATCTCACATAAACACAAAGTCAACAAGGGATTTCATTCAGAAGCTCTAATTTTTCCGGCTGCTGGTATTTATTTATTTTTTCCTACGTGGCTCCTTCAAACGGCTGAATCTGCGTTTTAGACCAGTCACGTGATCACCATCAGTCAAAGCAAGGTGTCCATCTCGTTCAGTGTTTCCTGCTTGTGTCGGTTGTCCATCAAGTTGTTTTTTTTTTTTTGCTTTAAATGTCTGCTGCCTGTTCAGCCTCCAAGTGTGATTTTCAGTCAGCAGGAAAAACGCAGCCTCATAGAGGTTTATCATATGTGGTGCATTGATGCAAAGTCATGAAAAGTTAAACATGAACATAGCTGGCACAGGGAATGACATTGTTTGCATGGTTTTAGTTTGGTTCATGGAATTTGATATTTAAATTAGTTTAGGATAAAGCCAGTGGTTCTGTATGTTTGTACTTTTAATGGTCTAGATTAGAGTTTAAACGATACAACGATAAAGATTCATGAGGAACAAAACTCGACCTGACACCATTCAGCTTAATTCAATAAAAATACATATAAAATAAATAATATAAATCTAAAAATTATAATAAATATAAAAAATAATACCTTTAATCGTGATAAAGGACGTACTACTAAAACTATTTACTACCTATTAAGAAATAACAAATCAAACATGTGTCGTTTTAATATTAGAAAACATTTTAACTAAACTTGATTCACAACAGTAAACAAATGAGGCCTTGTGCAAAAATAATGGACCTACCAGCAGCTGATGTGTTTGAAACTCTCAGTATCTTAACAGTTAGCAGAAAAATGTATTTTCTACATTATAAACAATAACAAATTAAAGTCTTTGTGTGACATTTTCTACGATCTATAGAACTTAGTGAGTTAAAACACACAGCACTGAGCTTTTCTAATTTCAAACTTCAGTTTCAGCCTTTATTTGCAAGTGATGGAGATGAATGTGCGTCATACAATCAGAGAGTTGTGTATGTTGTGAAAAAAAAAATTATAAATGTATTTTGAAGTGAAAAGGGTGATTTTAAAATTTGATTTAAAATAAAAAAGGTAGATTAAAAAAAACACATTTTGGATCCCAAACTTTTGCTAATGAAATCATTTTCACTTAAAGAAATCACACTGAATGCTCATAATTGTAGTTGGATGGATGGCAACAACATGCTGTGACACTTAGACCACCGCAAAACATCTTGAACAAAAACCCTGCAACAAATATATCTTAAAAAGTGTAGAAAAGCCCATACAAAGGCCACATCGTTTATTATTTACCCATTAGCTGAGAAAGTTTCTGATGGCATGAAAGATGAGTTTTTGTTTAATTTAATTTATTTTAATTTAATTTTCCAAAGAAAATGTCTCCATACAAAACCACTGGTATTAGTTTCTGCCTTAAGTTGATTTCTTTTCCTTTTTTTCGGTGGAAGAACAAACATCTTTTACCATGTTAGCATGCAATAGAAGTTTGTACGAAGTGCTCGAGACCAGACTGGCATGATGGAAAAGACAGTACGAGGCATTTTAACTTCCAGATGACTCTGAGAAGTAATGTGAGTAACGTGCAGATCCGATTATTGAGCGTAAATGTAGAGGCTCTGCCACGTAAGTTAGAAAACTATAAAGTAGTCGGCCAGCACAATCTGGGTTCAGTCAACCTGGTCTCCTCATTTCCCTGATAGGCTTGGGTAACTACCCTCAGGACCCCTCTGCCTACGGACCAACGCGTCCTTCTCACAGTTATGGTCAGGAAGAGCAGGGAGGATATAGTGCAGGTAGGTGACAGCATCGTCTTCTCCAACCACAAAAGAAGCATTCAGTTTTTATAGAGCTGCAACTTGATTGGTCGCCATTTTTTCTCTCTTATTTTGCTCTGTGTTTAGTATTTTGCATGTACATTTTTGCATGTACATACAAATTACTTTGAGTTTTGTGTTTTATAGTAAAGTCCAGCTGTTGTTTACTCACAGCTGAGTGGATTTGAGAGGAATTTGCATAGAAATTTGGCAGGTTTAGCTGACAGCAAATAAGGCACCTTCTTCGGCTGTGGCTTTACTATACCAAGATTGACATGTCCTTTTTTTGTTGCATTGCTTTGCTGATTGGTAAAAGGATGATCTAATTGTCAGGAAATTTGTTCATGGTCAGTAATCACTCTGCATCAGCTGTCCATTCACCCAATTGATGTTTTTTTTTGTTTGTTTTTCTCATGTACTGTTTCCAGTTTAAGGTAAAGGGGTGAGAAAGGAAAAAATGATTTAAAGGAGACTTTGATACCAGTAAATTTCTATTTCTGCCATATTTCTTCTGTTGGGACTTCTTGTTCTTGAGATATTTTACACGAATGTGCTGCATTTCTAATTTTTTTTCGCTTTTCCCCCTTGTCTTTCCGCTCCAGTTGTTTAACTCCTTAAAAAACAGATTTTTAAATAAAAAATGTTAACTCTTGTCCACAGTTGCTTTAACTGAACCTACATTTTTGCAAAGCTTTAGACAAGAATTTGGAAATAAACCATCAGTCTTAAGATGCATTGCAGCCTGGAGAGTGGGATGAATTTTTCTGCAAGCAGATTTGATTCCATTCTTGGTAATCTGTTTCCTTCTTGTGTTTGCAGGGAGATGCTGCCATCTAGAGTTATATGAAATGACTGTTTGCTCCACTCAGGAGAATCTTTATTTATTTTATTTTTTTTGTAAAACCAGCTACTAAGTTGTTTTTTTATATTTAGCTGATGCTATCCTTTTTTCCACTCCAACACAAATGGCTCCAAAATAAAATTGAAACAAAGAAATATGCTGATCAGGTCGTACAAAAGACGAGAACTTCAGGTTTTTACTGCTAAAAGTGGTTCAACAAACTAATAATAGATTCCACACACCAGATTTTCATTTTGACTTTGTTTTAGTTAAATGTTGAGAGTTTTTGCCTTAGAATTAAAGACTAAAGTTTTTTGGCAGGAGATAAAACTGAATTATTAGTTATGAAGGGGATGAGAACCTTTACTGGACCACTTTTTAACCTAGTGCCTGTTTTCTAACACTGCCTTGTGTCCCAGACATTAACCCTTTATTCCTTTTTTTTACTTAATTTACCGCAGGGTACGGCCAGGAGCTGACAGCCTTTGGCCACAGCTTCGCAGACCCCAGTCAGCCAGCTGCCTCCTACGGGGCCCCAACAGCACAGCCTGCCGGCGCTCCCCAACCCACCGCAAGTGCATTTGGCAGAGGGCAGAACCACAACGTCCAAGGCTTTCATCCCTACCGACGCTGACCACCACCCCCCACTGGGTGGTGCCCGCTGTGTAAAGTTCAGAAACGACAAAAAACAAAAGCAAAACAAACAAAAAAAAGTCAGGGAAATGAGTGACGCTTAAAAGCAAAACTGGAACTCTGTGTTGTTCGTTAGGAATGTTGAATGAACAGATTATGAAACAAAAGCCTCTTGTAAAAACAGGAATTTCTGGACATTTCAAAGAGGTGTTTTAAAAAAAAGATATATTTTTTTTGCTTAAATTATTGATCAATCAGCAGAAAGAAGCTTTTACCCTCCTCCTTCTCTACGCCTCCTCTACTCTTGCGTTTTATAGTAGAATAAAACTACTTTGCAATAATTTTAATTGTCTGGTGAAACACTAGCACAGATACTATATGTAAAGAGACTTGCATTTGATTATGTATATTTATGACGGACACAAGTGAAAACAGGGTCTCAAGTTTCCTCAGCTTTAAATTCTAGGGGAAAAAAAGAAAATGTTTTTATTTTTCATTTGGTGAAACTTTTGTTTACTTTCTGAGCCTTTAAAGTTTGTTTAAAATGGAGATTATGATTATATATATATATATTATACACAAACTGTGCAATTTTTTAAAAAGAGAATTTTGTACTATAAATGTACACTGCTTGTTTTTTTATTTAAAGATGTAGACTTCCCTCAGGTGGCTGATTTGGGTGCATTTTTGCACTTATGCAAAAGGATTAAAAAGGAGAAATTATTACAGAAATAAATGTTTTAAGAATAAAATTGCTTGTCTTTGGTCTTGTTTTTTCCCCTCTTATCACAGTGGAGGAGCTGCTCAAAATGGTCATTTTTATTTATTGTTTACATAATTTTGAACGTAATTGGAAGTTATCCATCCATTATCTGTTACCCACTTCTTCTTTTCAGGGTCACGGGGGTTCCTGGTGCCCATATCCAGCTGTCACAGTGCGAGGGGCGGGGGACAGCCTGGACAGGTCTCCAGTCCATCACAGGGCAGTAATTGGAAGTTACTTTAATGAATTATTACACTGTAGTGTTTAAAACTTACAGATTTTTATGGATTTTATGTTCTTCATTATATATTGGGGAAAAATGTAGTTTTAGACAAACTGTTCATATATTTTAAGGCTGGATCATAAAGCTGTGGGGCCCTTGGCACATATTAAATTAAGATTCCTCAGATATAGTGACAGTTTCAAAACATTTATCCATGCATATAACATCTATGATTGTTTTGCATTACTAACAGGTTGCACAATTTTGCTTTATTGTGAATTATGCTAATGTTATTATTATTTTGGTAGCTTTGTGTTTCATTTCTTTCATTTATAAAATTGATTATTATAATGAATGCTTACATTTCTTCAGCCATTGCTGTTACTTAGGCAAACTTCAATATTTTTGACACTTCTTTTTTAAAACGCTTATATTTTAGGACAAGACTGGTGGAACTTTGACTTGGATCTGTATTTGAGAGACATGTTTAATTATTTTTTCATGGAATTAAAAAAAAAAATTTTCTCGTTTTTTTCCATGCTTAAGCCAGCTGCAGCCATAATATATATTCAGGTGCGTTTAAGAACGTCCAAAAAATAATTATTTTTTCGTTTTTTAATTAGAATATTTGAATGTGGCTGAATATTTATAGTTTTGTTCTTTGTCAAATAATATAAAATGTCACTATGGTATGAAAGTTTTTTAGCGTCTGAAACAATCGACTAATCATCTCCGGGTTAAAGGTTTAACTTGAAACGTCTGATTTCCACAAACCACCCATTTCCGCGTTGTGTTCCCCCATTAGCATTAAGCGGCTACGTGCTCTCCGGAAAGTAATTCAGCTTGTACATATTTTCCCCGTCATTTGAAGCACAGCACTTGTTTCGACAGAAGGAGATAGACTTTCAAGGTCTCTGGGCAGAAAGTGTAAGCCAAAACACGAACTGACATTTTAACTGTTTTGAAATTTTTTCGTCCTCTCTCATGTATTTGTGCTTTGCTAGCTAGCTAATGTACTGAATGGGCGCGTGCTGTTTGGTTTTACATCAAAGTTTAGCATCGAGACGATTTAAACGCCTATTAAGTGTTTCCCAGGGTTTTTTATGGACAAGACACACTCTGTCATACGTTTTCTGTCGGTCAGATAATTTAAATCAACAGGCGTGTTAAAAGAAGAAATAAAACAGTCGATTCTCTCTACTATGTCAGCTAAATAAAAGAGCAAATTAAGGACAACAGAAAATGTCACTGTCAGACTGTGTTAAAACTTAAGTATGAGATTTTTTTTTGTGTTCATTGAAGGTGTCAATGGATTATAATAGTTTATCTAAGCTCAACAAAATCATAAATCTGCAATCAATAATGATAAAAAACAATATGCATTCAGAGGTGTGTATTTTTCAAATAACTTGCTGCAGAAAATAAAGATTGTAGGACGTAAAAATGTGGAAATATTTGAACACTGATTTGGTTTTGCACCACATTAGATTTGAGACAAGAGAAATGCAAAAAGACGTAATTACGTCGAGGATATTTAATTGTAGTTGGACAAAGTAAGTGTATGAAAGACTACCGGTAGTTGTGAGTCTTTCTTATGTCTATAGTGAGTAAATGCAGCTCAAATGGTTCAAAACAGGTGATCGAATGGAGAATATTGACTTTAAACCTTAAAAAAATGATAAACAACATCTGAACAGTTTTTATGTTTTGAATTGTTGTACGTCTTAGGTGTGAGTGTTCGTTAGGTTAAGCCCTTCACACTCCAGAAATGACTTGGGTATCAAACCATGAAAAAATAATAATGATATGGTGCCTTTGGGAATGCCTGGGAGTTCAGTCAGGCCGCGGGCTGCAGGACAGCAACCAGGATACGTCTTGCAGTAAAATGTAGAGTAACTGTGTGAGATTTGCCACTGCACTGATGCAGAAATTGAAGCACCAGACTAATGCAGCTGGCCTGCACATGGTGAGACTTTACATCAGAAACACAAGGCTAGATGTGTTCTGAAGAGCAGCAGACCCTCGGTGAAGTAGTGCAGGACCACCTGCCAACATCATCACTTTGCTTTAGCTCAGAGTGAGATGTGGTTTGTCACGGATTGATTGTTTTGTTTAATTATTTTGTGATTTACTCCAAGTGTCACCCTGGTGTTACTGTAAACAGAAGCTTGTGTTATCTTGGAACAAACTGTTTTGTCTCATGTCTTCAGTTCTTATGTCTGTTTTATGGTGTTTTACAGGCTGTCAGATCTGGCTCAAGGTTGTTGAACAGTTAATGCACAAGGTAAAGAGGCTGAAAATTGTAAACAAAACAGAAGACGGGCGGGAAGGGTAGGATATGTATATTTATGTTTTTCCATTCTTTTATCTGGCAATTCAAGATATTCAGATTTGTTAGTATGTGGATAATGAGAATATTTTTAATTCTGATACTATATTCATGTTTTGAGTTAGTTTGATATTATTGTTGAAATAAAACGTATAAATGACTGCTACTGCTGCTGATCATATCCTGAAGTGAGTTGATCTGTCGACAGCTTCAGAGAGACACTGGCAGACATGACAGGAGCGGACGAGCTGTCAGACAGCACAGAGGTTGTGGAGATGGAGGACGTGAATCCCACCCATTTCCAGGTGGAGAAGCACTCATGGGATGGCCTGAGGAAGATCATCCACAACAGCCGCAAAAACACTGGCGTGGTCATCAACAAGGCACCGCATGATTTTCAGTTCGTCCAGAAAGACGAGACTAGTCCGCACTCCCACCGCATATACTACCTCGGTAAGGAGGGGCAGCTGAAAAATCTGAAAACCTGAAACCTGATTCCAAATTAAGTCTGAATACAGGATCCATAGTGTTGTTTTCTGAGTCCAAATCAGAACATGTTGCATTGTGTTTAAAAATTAAATGTATGCTTTGATTATTTCTTTATTTTACTGCAAACAGCATGAACTCAAGAAACCTCATCAAATGTTCCTTTTTTTCCTCAGCCATGTCTTTGTAAGGTGTGCAAAATGTGGCTTCAAGTTGCTTAGTTGAAAAATGCACGCTCGTTTCTGAATAGACGTGATCATAAAAGCAGCATAACTTGCTTTAAAATGTTAATACACATTATTTGGTTAATGCATTCATCACAGAAGATCAAGACATTTATTCTCACAGACTGTTCACTCATGGAGTAACTTCATTGGATAAATCCTGACAATTCATGTTTTCTGATATGTGGCTGTACAAAAAAAGGTCAAAAAACGAACAGCAAACAGGCTCACATTGGAGGCAACCGGGCTTAGATCAATTTTTTCCAATTCTTTCAAACAAGAATTGATCTAAGCCCGGTTGCCTGCGATTTAAGCCTGCTTGTTGTTGCGATAACCCGGATAACTGAGAATTAGCACAGGCATGTCAAAAATGAACACACTCCAGTTCAGATAAGTGTGCCTTTTTGCATATTTATTTACTTTCAATCCTTGTATGTATCTGTAATCTGCAGCTTGAGAGTCAGAATAAACAATCTGTGTCTGTTCACAATATAGTTTTATGACAAAAGAAGTTGCAGTGACATTGTAGTCAACGTGCTGGACGAAAAAGGAACTTAACTGGGAACACTATTTTGCTTTTTTGGCATTCTTTTAAACACAGTCTTTATGAAGGTAGTATCTACTTCCTTCAGTCACTATTAAAGACTCTTAGCTAAGTCACCAGGTGTTATGCTACTTGCTCAGGTTCACATTTCTCTTGGACTTGCAGATTGTGATTGTCATGTCTGTCCTCACAGGAATGCCTTACGCCAGCAGGGAAAACGCTTTACTCTACTCAGACATCCCCAGAAAAGTCCGCAAAGACTCCCTGCTAGTTTTGTCGTGGAAACAGATGCTGGATCATTTTCAGGTGGGTTTTTTTATTCAAACACTTGTTTTGTGAAGAATATTTTCTTTCTTTCTCTTATTTATATTAGAAGTTTATTGTTAGATGACCTGCAGGTCCACATGAAAGGACTGCATCATCTTCCTAGATATCCAGCTGATATTGGTGCTCTTTATTAATTTGCTGCAAATGAAAAAAGAGAATTTTTTTATTCACTGACACGTGAAGAGTCTCTCTTTAATTTAGAATGGTGAATTATTTCCTGCATTCTCTTTGACCTCTTCTTGTCAGTCGGTGTTCTCACGCTGCTTGTCCTCCTGTCACCCCTGACCCCAGGCCAGCCCTCACCACGGGGGCTTCTCCCGGGAGGAGGAGCTGCTGCGGGAGAGGAAGCGTTTGGGGGTGTCTGGCATCACCTCCTACGACTACCACCGACCCAGTGGGCTCTTCCTGTTTCAGGCCAACAGCAGCTTGTACTACTGTCGGGATGGGGGAAGCAACGGTTTCACTGTGGGTCAAAGCTACATATCCTACATATCCTAAACAAGCAAATAATCCTCATACCTTGAAGAAAATTCCTCTTAGTTATAAGGTTATTCTTGTGCAGAGAAATTAATTTCTGTATTGTGGGGGCTTACTGGTGCCCGTGTCCATCAGTCAATATGTGAGAGGCAGGGTACACCCTGGACAGGTCATAGGACCCAGTTCTTTTATGAATCTTTAAATTAACAAACGATATAAAATACTTTAACGATTATAAAGTTAAAAAGCAAGTTGTGGATATTTATTTTAGATACTTGTAAACATTGTCAACAAAATACTTTTGGTTCCCAGTGGATGCTACAGGAGAAAATGGCTAATATATGATTTGTCATTATTCAACATTTGTTGTTTTTTTTTCCCAGACTTCTCCGGTGATACCCACAGAGATCAAGAGCCAGAATTCAGGCACACGCATGGACCCTAAGATCTGTCCAGGAGACCCCAACTTCATCTGTTTCATCATCAATAACGACATTTGGATCACAAATATAGAGACGGGAGAAGAGAGGAGACTCACGTTTTGTCATAAAGGTCACATTATGTTCATGTTTTCAGTCTCTCTGCAACATTTGTTTGTTTGTTTTTTACCATTGTTTCATTTTTTTTTTTTTATTGTAGGTGTTGATAACCCAAAAGATGACCCTAAATCTGCTGGTATTGCCACTTTTGTTACTCAGGAAGAATTTGATCGCTTCACTGGATACTGGTGGTCTCCAGTTACTCATGAAGGTCAATGTCACATTTTGCATTACAGTCATGAACGCCTCCTAATGATAACACCGTGATGATTGAACAAATGTTTAGTTCACAGTGATTTTACTAACAGTAAAGTGCGTAAGTGTGTATTTTCAGGTTTAAAATGAAGGCAAAACAAAATGTATTACCCCCAGTTTACACTACATCCATCTCTGCTTCGGTCCGAGCAGTAAAGACTCACCCCTTATAGTCAATGAGACCATTTACACTGCGTCCGCACGGCTGCGGCGAGTGGACGACCCGTCTGGCAAAATTCGACTCGATTCTATTTCTGCCGGACGGCAGAGCAAAGCCACAGTAAATATTTAGAAATCACATTGCTCTAACACGAAACGGAACCATCACAGCTTCTGGTTTTTCAAAATAATTCATTAAAAACAGACTCAAATTTCTTCAAGACCTCGCTAGGCGTCCATGATCCGATGGCAGGTAGTGGCCTAACTCGCCCGGCGTTGCCTTCCTGTCTTGGTGAATGTGTCTCTCAGCTGCTCTGTTCCCATGTTAGCTTTGAGTTTGAAATCTGCTTCATAAGTCTGTCTCTTAACGGGCGCCATTTTATGGTCTTAAAACACGCGATAATAACACCGGAACGTTGACGCACATATTACACCGCGAGGCTCCCGATACGATAGCCGTAATGCTCCAAAACTCAATCAGGCGGTGGTGCGGCTTTGTAGTTTTCAAAACTCATACGAAAACATTTTGACCGATTTTGAACGCCTTGTAACACATAAAATCTGTTCGAGGTCAGTGAGCTCAACCAGAATTAATATATAAGGCGCACCAGATCAGAAGCAGTGATGATTTTTATGAAAATTAAAGACTTTTTTTGTGTGCCTTTATAGTCCGAAAAATACGGTAATCAGGTAATAGTGATTATTCGTTTCGTCATGTCTTGTCACTCAGGCAAAACTTTCTAAACACCGTGAGAAACAAAGGATGAAGAAAAATTAATTACAAAAGTAGAAAACTACACGATTTTAAATGACTTGCAGTTTCTGCTCATGCTCTTTGGAGCCCCCTCCTGACTTCGTACTGGACCGCGGCGGAGCGGAGACGGATGTAGTGTAAATTAGGAGGGCGAAGAAGTTTGCAGCTGAGCGGACCAGAGACAGGTGCAGTGTAAGTTGGGGTTTATGATTATGTATCCACGTCCTGTTTGTTTTTTCTTTGCTTCAGGAGCAGATGGGGGGAAGACTCTTCAGATTCTGTACGAGGAGGTGGACGAGTCTGAGGTCGAGATCATCCACGTCCCGTCTCCAGCTCTGGAGGAGCGTAAGACAGACACCTACAGATATCCACGAGCAGGTGTGAGGAGAAATATGTTTTTTTCTGTTCTCTACTAGTTTTCTAGCAGTAACCCTTTAAATAGGAAGAATAGTGAAACATGAACACTTTTTGTTTGGCTAGAAGGCAGCACATGAAATCAGTATAAAGAGCTAATAACAGCCTTTTAGTTATACCTACCTGAGCTTTAATGACATAGTTATTATATTGGTATGATTATCATTTTATCTGTTTGCCATTATTCACTAATATGGAATCCCCAAACTGCTGATATTATTTTAAGTGTTTCATTATTTTCCAGGCAGCAGGAATCCTGAAATCACTCTCAAGATTGCAGAAATCAGGACCGACAGTCTTGGGAATGTGAGTTCTTGTTATTTTGTTAATTTGTTTGTGTTTATTCTGTCTCTGTAAATACTGATTTGTTCTGTACTGAGCTGTGGTTCTCTCTCAGATTTTCAGCACGCAGGAGAAGGAGCTGCCAGTTCCTTTTACTAGTTTGTTTCCCAACATCGAGTACATCACAAGAGCTGGATGGACGAGAGATGGTCGATAGTAAGTTTTTGTTCTTTTAAAGAATAAGAAACTGTATGAAACTCCACCAGCTTACAGAAGGACATTAGATAACGTGACACCGGTCCACTTGATGTGCTGAAGTTCCTGTTGGTCACAGCTCTTTTGCTCTGTGATCGCAGTGCGTGGGCGGTCATGATGGATCGACGGCAGCAGCACCTCCAGTTAGTCCTGCTGCCTCCTGCGCTCTTCATCCCAGCACATCAGGACAAAGCCAGGCAGGAGAACCTGGAGGCCCTCGGAGACGCCGTCCATCCCTTCATCATCTACCAGGAGACCAGCAATATCTGGATCAATGTGAGGTCCAGCGTCACGTGTGTGTCAGTGGTGTTTATGATAAATCGTACAAGTTCCAGTTTAGTTTCTCTTCACTTTGATTCAGATTGTATCTTTCTATCAGGTAGTTCTATGTATCTTTGAATATTTTATCTGTTTCTTCCCCTGTTGCCTGTTTAAAGGCTGTTATTTCTCTCAGTTTGCAATAAATTTACCACTAAAACGTTGCTTAGAGAAATTTTAAGCTGCATAAATATATTTTTTCTTTTGTGCTGCAGGTCCATGACATCTTTTATCCTTTCCTCCAAACGTCTGATGACGAGTTCACCTTCATCACAGTGAATGAGTCCAAAACAGGCTTCTGCCACTTGTATAAGATCACCTCAGAGTTACAGCGGAGGAGCTATCATTGGGCCAAAGGCTACACACACTCTGAAGGTAACACTGTTAATGCTGTCGTGTTTGAGAGCTGAGTATCATTTTGTTTGTTCACGTGTTTGTATTCGATGTGTGCAATGTTTTGTTCCTGCTTCTTTGCTGTCAGATGATTTTAAGTGTCCAGTTAAAGAAGAGGTGACGGTGACCAGTGGGGAGTGGGAGGTGCTGGCCAATCACGGAGCAAAGGTAAAAACCTGTTAAAATGTTTACAGCTAATAGATTAAAAGGAGATTTTTGTGACTCAATTTAAAAAGTAAAGTAAAATGTGT
>JAVKLF010000083.1:5017675-5039177 GCA_034783495.1 Millerichthys robustus | reverse complement strand
GTGTGTGTGTGTGTGTGTGTGTGTGTGTGTGCATGATGCGGCCCACCCTCAGCCAGATTCTGCCTCCAGTGGCCCCATGGTAAATGGAGTTTGTGACCCCTGGATTAAATCTTAGTTTAATTCAAAAAGTGGACACAACCAGATCTGCTATAAAAAAAGTTTAACCCTTCCGATTTATTCCCCAGATGTAAAGGCGTATATTTTTATAAGCAGAGAGGACAACTGCTGTTAAACATCAGCTGTGTGCAGTTTAGTGACTAAATATCTTTAACTTAAAAGTAGCAGTTTGTTCTGTTTAGAGGTTCTTTGTCGGCTGAATTGAACAGTCTCAGACACCTACTTGTTCATGAAGCATTTTATAATTGTTACTCTACTTTGTGGGGAATGTAGGCAACATATTGTATAAATAAAATATCAGAATAAATCTCAATATTTTAAGTGGATATTGGTTTTGATTGTTAAATTCACGTTTGATTACATTAATTGTAATTCAGGGTTTCTCCACCTTTCATGGCCCTGAAAGGTGTGTAATTATGTCTGTTTGTTTGTCAGCAAAATATCCCATGAATCACTAAACATATGATTTGTTCAGAAAGTAATCATTGTGATCAACCTTAGCAAACACAGAAATGGTTGTAACTCAGTCAATTTTGCAGCTTTTGAGCTTAAATTTGTGTGGTAGTAGCTGAGAAGTATGCTCAACACAGCCTGAGAGCTAAAACTTTAGGTGACATATTCGTTTGAAATCTTTGACCTCCAAGTGAGCAGGAAACATGCATTCCTTTAAGTAATGCTAGACCTTCAGTTATACAATTCCTCGTTGGGATTTGATTTCTGGGTCACGTGATTCTGAACAAAACAAAAAATGAGCATAATATTTATGGTAAGATCTCCCACTGTGGTCAGATCAGTTGCTCTTCCTTTTCCTGTCTTTGCTGTTCGGTAAACATAAAAAACAGGATAAAAATATCCAGATCATCTTAAGATGTGTCAGTGTTTTATGGGAAACCAGTAAAAGCAGGAAAATAAGAGCGAAGGAAAAAACTGCAAGAGTTTATTTTAATCTGGTAAATTAGTATATCAAGTTAATCAAATCCTCATTTTAGGGAACTGAAACTATTTAATATAGAACTGTTTATGATTGTAAAACACTAAAAATGTTTATTTTGCATTTAACTGACGTCTGACAATCGTTTCTTAGAATAAAGTGAGAACAGTGACTTTAGTGTCAGACTCCTGAGAGAAACCCTCAAAGCACAAAGGTCACCTCTGGTCAGTAGCTCATGATGAAACAAATGTTTATTACAGAGGTACTTGTGGAAATACACCCCCGCCAAATCAAGTCACAAAGTCCCAAAAAAGGTCCAACAAGGTTCTGACAAAGGATGCTCAGTTTACACGGCTGTCTCCAAGCTGTGTTGTGAATAAAGCTTTTATGCCTAACTTTACAACTTTTTTAACCTTTAATCCTATTTATCCGTTGAGTAGTGTGCAAAAGTTATCAACATGTTTCTGTTGCTGTTTGGAGTAAATCAGATGGAAGGTTATCTCAGAGTCGACCACAGGGCACCAATATGTTCGATCAAACTTGAAAATGCCTGACAGACGTCCAATTGCATGTTCTCGAGACAATGGGAGTTCTGGCCGAGCCAAATCTGAGAAGCTCGCTGAATCACAAAACTGAATTAGAACCCACAAACATGTATTTTCCACAGGAGCAGCTCTGTGGAGATTAAGGTGTGCATTTCAAAGAGTTTTATGCATCCTCTGCCTTGTCATTACCTCGACCCCCCTCCATCAAACAGACTCACAACAAGTGTAATTTTCACCAGCAAAGGAAATGACACGACTCGTACAGTATTTCACTTGTTTTTGGGCATAAAACGGGCAAACATCTGTTCTTGTTCAGTAGCAGGAGTCGACATAACAACGTTTTCCTGACAGAATCAAACTGTCACCTTTCCAGTAGTGAAGAAAGCAAAAAATCCTGAGAAAAATGTAATTTAATAATTATACTGCACTAAATACAAGATGTTCTTTATACAGAAAGTTGAAAAAGAGAAACTGGAAAATGTCTAACTTTGGAAAATCTGATTTGTGAGGGCTGCTTTAATTCAGGGTGGAGCACTAACCCTGACAGGACTCTGCTGCTGGGATACAAACTGCTCTATAGGCACTTAATGTTGGTTTTGGGTCTAAAATCAAATAAAATGCATTTCAGAAGACCATTGCAGATTATTATGAGATTAAAGATGCATCATAGAGCCTTTTTAAAAAGGTCACAGCATGCATTCTGACTGACCTGACCACAAGTGAGCAGCTTCAAGTACCTGAGCATCTTCAGGGTCATTTAGCTCATCTTATTGACATTTACTTTCAGCAGTGCACTGTTGTTTAGATGGTATTCTTTGAGATCCAGTGACAAAACACAAAGTGATGTATTTTTTCTAAATCAAAGTAAGAAGAAATGTTACAGAAGGGGAGAGGGAGGAAGACCTAAATTAAAAAAACACAACTGTTCTAAAAGTGACCTACATTTATTTTAAAATCACTTGGTTCTTCATTTATAAACTACTCTAACGCCAAATGCTTCCTCTGTATCCCGAAGCTCTCCGCATGTTGGCATTTCCATTTCTGACTACTGAATTCACTTTGTGACATTTTGAACCTGAACACAGTCCAGTGTTGTGTGTGTGTGTGTGTGTGTGTGTGTGTGTGTGTGGTGTGTGGTGGTGGTGGGGGGCCCCTGATGTGTAGAAAACAACGAGGCCTCACAAAACTGTATAAAAACAGCGTAGCCACTTTAGAAGCATAATGCCTCGTTTTGGAGGCTGAATGAGGTTGATTGTTTGCTAAAGGAAGTGGGCGGGACGTCGGGAAGCATGTAATGTTTGAAGTCATCCTGACAGTACCGAAAAAAAGTTTTTTCTGTACGCAGCGAGATTAACAAGGTGTTAGCAAAGTTGTTGCACAATTTCTGATAAATTGACGGGTGATGAATTTTCATCTTGTGGCATAAGTGCAATGTGACGAGTCATGTGATGTTGGATTTTTTTTGTCTGCAGGATGTCTGAGTGTGTGTTTGGGTCACAGTATTTGCTCAGCTCTCAGTTTTTGCTCGTCTCTTCCTCTGTTTTCCTGCTGCCTTCAGGAAGCAGCTTTCAGGACAGGCCGATGGCTTTCCTGGCAGGACCCTCCTCTCCCCCCCAGTTCCTACTGGGAGACAATGGGAGGTCTCTCATGGGGTGCAGGAGAACAGTGTGTGTGTGATGCAGGGGATTTATTAGGGGAGTAGGAGACTTCCTTTTAGGAAACTGCAGATTTATCCCAGCAGAGAGGCCCTCCTGTCTGTTTGCTCATTTAGTGTGAGCCTTAAAGTCCTCATGAGTCCTCTCATCATGTTTTCAAGTCAAAACTAAATGTTTGGAAATTGACATTTACACTAAGAGAAAATTTCCTTTGCAGTTTAAGTTCTACACAAACATTTAATAGTATAAAGTTATTTTTATAAACCTTGCAAGAACTCCTATTTTATGTTGAAGTTTTGGTTTTGTTGTAGCCTTCAGTCACTACGACACTATGACTGTGATTATTTGATGAGATCAACCATCTGTCCAGACTCGCCTTATCATCTTCATCGTTGTTGGGCTGTCGAGTTTAGCAGCCTTTCATTAATGTCGATGTTTATGTGTTATACTGGTGGTGGCCATGTTGATTGGTTAACACATGAAGTGGTGCTATGTAAAACAGTGATGCATAACCTTTATTATGTAATGATTCCTACTAAATCTAAATTTGTTGGCATGCATGGACAGAAGTTTTACTGTCTGAAATGTACCGAGGTTGCTTGTAAAAATGTGGGTTAATAGTAGATTAAATGAACGTAAAATTGAGGTGACCTGAAACAGTTAAATTCTGCAGAGGTAAGAAGTTTAAATGAATGACAGAATGGTATGCATTTATGCTTGGAGGAGTTTTCATGGATTCTGTTGGATTGGAATGGATTTTTTTCTCTCATGTAAAATTGTCAATTTCTGAAAAGTTTCGGTCAGGCAGAGGATGTTTACTCCCTCCCTCTTTGTCAGTCAGATCAAGTATCCTTTTTTCTTCTCTTTTGGCTCCACTTCTCGGGGGAAAGGGTGGCGTTGGGGATGAGGTCACAGTTCCCAAACATGGTCCCAATCCTTGTACCAACACAACATTTCCTCCTCCATGAATCCAAGTGAAAGCAGAACAAACCACAGTTCTCTTCATTAATGACACATCAGAGTTTCTGTGCTGGGATGAATACTAATTTGTTCTGTACTTGCCTTGTTTTGCTGCTTGTGGAGGAGGGGCACTGTTACAAGTCCTTGTAGTCATTTTTATGGAAATTGTGTCAAAATAAGAGCTCAGAGATCCATTTGTCGAAAAAAACATTAAGCAGAAGCTGTAGTCAGTGCTTCTCAGTTTGCTGCTTAAATCCAGATCCAGTCTCGCTGTTCCAATCAGTGCAGAATAATAATTACTCTAATTGATCACAGTTTGGAAGAGAAGTTTGTTAGCGATCAATCTTTAGGGAATGAATAAGTTGTTTTTTTATGCAAGGAGAATAAGCTTTTAGAAGCTCACACTCAGTTTAACCTGCAAAAAATGTCTGCTGGTAGCTCCTGTTGTACTGAGGTTTCCCCTGATCTCAGAAATTATAGCTAAAATGATTAAATCCATTAATTAATTTAATTATTTACTCATTCATTTCGTTTACCAACCCTAACCCCCAAAATGCCTAAATTGTGTAGCTAAAGCTAAGAATGCAAATTTGCTTAAAAATGTCATTTTGTATGTTAAAACAGTTTCTTGTAAAGGACCTACTGGTTGAAATTAATTAGAAGTTTCAGAACCAGTTCTCTGAAATAAATCTGTGATCACAGTGGGATTTGCCTAGTTAAAGAAAAGGTTAAAAGCAAAATAATTAATTAACGTACCTTAAATTTGAACATGTATATTTGTCTACACTAATTATTATTTACTTAAACCTAAAGAGGACGATGTCTTCTGTTAATAGGTTAAAACTAGTATTAGTTATATCATTAGTCATTTTCTTGAAGATTGTGGCCATTTTCTAAAAATCTTTGTGTATTTTTAGAGTCGATACTCTTTCTTCATGGCGGTTTTTGTAAGTATGTTTTGGTTAGTGGGAGTGTGATTACGAGAAGTGGTCTGTCGGTTGGTGTTTCTTTGTGTGTCAGAGAGTCGACAGCGTGGCTCTCAGCTGGTCAGGACCGGGGGGGTGTTGGAGGAAAGGAATGCTGGGTAGTCTGTAATTTGCTGTCATCGAATCAGAGGAAAAACAACAACATTGGACAAGAGCTGAGGCAGATGCGTGTGAGAGAGTGTTTTGAGGGAAGTTTTGGGTGAGAAGTTATGCTGTGAGGAGAGGCGAGGGGGGGTAGAGAGACAAAACTGTTTTTAAAAATGAGTATATAGGGAGAAAAGGATGAGACTTAATTATTGTTGTAGTGCTGATTATCCTGGCCAAGAAATTAACATTGCATTGAAAACCTCCAGTTATCCTCAAATGAAATGTGGAGGATAAATCTCAGCGTTCACTAGTCAGTCCGCATCAAAAAGCATCATAAAGCGTGGAATCTGCCTCTGTAACGTTAGAAAACTGAATCCATTAGTTCAGATACTTCTAAAAAAATAAAGTTGAAATGTTTGAAAAGTTTTCAGCACTCAAAATGTTTAACACCATTTTAATGAAATAACTGCACCAATATTCTTCATCCATGAGCTGGTACAAGAGCAATAAATCAATAAACAGCTAATTTTACAGTCGTAAAAATGTCTCCATCTGTACTATGACTGTATTCTATTCAGTTGGACCGCATCAAATCACGCTCCCAGTTTCTGAAAAACTTCTAGAAACTATGTTCAGCTCTACAATTAAATGTCATCAAAAACCGTGTTTTAAAATTTAAGAGAACCATGGAACGTGTTTATAAACTATGCGTACCACGTCTTTGATTCTCATGAAAACCAAACAGAAACGACTAGTCTCTGGTTTGACTGAGGCCACAGCTTTCAGAGGTTTTTGTTAAACTGGACCCTCATTGGTCAGAAAGCTGTGGGTGAAAACTGACTGAACCCTGAGGAGAAACAGAGCCCTGGTTGATAAGAAGACACACAGCAGACACAGCGCTATCAGATTGAAAAGAAACAAACTTCTCCTTCTGTTTACTGAGAATATCTCCTATTCTTAAGAACAAGTTGTTTCTAATTGCTCAGGTATTAGGTTTCCTGTCTGGATGAATAATTGCGTGATTTTCTTTGATAGTAAAAGTGCGTTAAGCTGTAGTCTGAGCTGACAGGTGATGTATGTGTTTACAGGTTATCAGTAGTCAGCGAGCTACAATGGACGACTGGCGTGTTTCAACAGCATGTGTTAGGAATGTGCTCCAGGCTGCTGGGAAACACGTGTATGTTTGAAACTAAATAATTCCCTGCATGTATCTGAGGTTTAGTGTCTGAGGACGTATCTGGGACTTTACATGCTTTACATCTGCAAAATGAATACCTCCACAAAACCTTGTATGCCTCATATAGAAACTTGGAACAGTGTAGCTCAGTATTATGACAGCCGTGTGTTTTATAATTCTGATAGACGCTGGTATGTCTTTATTTCACAGGGCCGTGTGAAACAGGAAGGAGCTCCAGCTGCTTCAATCTCTCACTAAGTGGCTGTAGGAGGTAAATGTCTGCTTTAACTTTTTCCTTTGAAATATATAATCACAGTCAATTTATGCTCTTTTCTGTGACAAACTCCTTTTAAGTGATGACTTTTTCTAACTAATGAGCCATAAAACTGTTTTTCAGGCCCCTCTGCCTTTTGTTTACAATTTCTGTACAGAAGCATCAACATCCAACAATATTTAGTTTCAATCAATTATTTCGTCATCTAGGGAGGAACATTTTCAAATGTATTTATTCTTTATAATTAAAGCATGAAAAATGCATTGTCACTGAATGTTTTATTCTCTTTAGACTTCTTTTGAAGCTGTGGGAGGAGGGTGAGGACCTGGAAAATGACCCAGTCGGTGCAAGTTAATCAGAAGATGCCTGGTACAAACCCACAACTTTAAAATATATGTTTGTCTCTCTGCAGTTTATATTTTATAGACAAGATAAATGTAAATATTTCATCTACTGTAGATTACAATTACGCATCTGTTTAAAATAAGTTTTCATTTCATTATGTTAAATAAAATTGTAAAGAATATCTTTAGAGCAAACAGCAATGGCGAAGCATTAAGCTATACCGATTCATTTAGGAGCAGAATTCCTACACAGGTCTGCTGTCACTCAGATTTTATTGACATTGTATTGTGAGGAAAGACTGAGCAGACTGATAATTTAACAAAAATGTTTAAAATTGTACTTCTACAGAAGTTCAACAAAAATGTGACAGATGCAAATGGAGTACAATATAAATGATTTGAGGTGGCGTGACCTGACTTGTCCTTTGCTTTTCAGATTTAGGCTCTGCCTTCATTTATTCCAGTCAGGAGGAGGCCGATCAGTCAGCCTCCTACTCTGTTCAGACTCCTTATGGATTCCAGCTGGACCTGGACTTCCTTAAATATGTAGAAGAGATTGAAAGTGGGCACAACCTTCGCCGGGCAGCTGTAGGCTCAAGACGTGCTGGACGGGGATTTAGACTTTCCCAGAGGAGTCCAAGTGTCGGGGGCCGTACCAGCGGATGGACTTCCACAGAATCGCTTTCATCCCCCGTCAGCGAAGATGGCAGAGTTCCTCCGCCGGCGCCGCCACGCAATCGCCTTGGCTCAGCCCCCTGTGAAGGACTCTCCCTTTCCCCTGTAACTCTCCTCAGTATTCCTCCCCTGTCTGCTGGGGCCAAAGTGCCACCACCTCCACCGCAACGCAACCCAAGGGTTGAGCGGACTCTTCTGGAAACCAGCCGGCGGCTACAGCAGGAGCAAACTCACCAGCACCAGAACGGTGGACGCATCCAGTTGGCAGATCCTCCCAAACCGCTCACACTCTCTACATCCAACCAGCCTTTGCAGAGTAGCTGGACTAAACCCAGTCCTCAGACCTCTGGGCGCAGCACTCCTGCTGCCGGCACCACAGTGACCCCAATCCCACCCAGCCAGCTGCAGACTGTTAGAGAGCAGATGGCTACAGCCTTGAAGCAGCTGAAGGAGATGGAAGAGAGGGTAAAGGGTGTTCCTGCACTAGAGAAAGAGGTGGCTAAGCTTCGTGCAGAAAAAGACATGCTTCTGTTGGCTTTGGAGGAGAAAAAGGTTTCCAAACAGAAGAATCAGTCTGCAGAGTCTTTGGCCCAAACTACAGAAACGCTCCAAACTGACCACAGCCGACTGACTTCACCTACTGGACACAAAGGTCTCGTAAAACCTGGTGAGCTGAAAAGACTGACAGAGAAGTTTGAGGGGAAGGAACAGAAATCTCCCCAACCATCAAAAGTTTCAATAAGCGCTCCAGAAAAAGCAGTTACTCTAAAGAAATCAGTGGCTGTCGGGGAAGACGTGCCCATGGCTTCTGTTGTTTTGTACCACAGCCACGGAGTGAAAGATGAATCTGTGTGCACTGAAGTGAAAATGAGTGATTTATGCACAGAAACAGAGGCCCCTGTGGTTCATGAACAGGCGGTACAGGTCAGAGCGGAGACAGCAGAGGCTGAGGTTTGGGTCATGGAGTCATTACTTGGGCTGAGCACAGAAGCGCAGCGAGAGATGGACACCCTACAGGACACCATTAAATTCCAGCAAGAGTCCATTGCAGCTCTAGAAGATCGTTTGATTGCAGCTGACAAAGACCTCGGAGTCCTTCGGGCCCAGATAAATGAAAAAACTTCCAAAGTCACATTTGACAAGGAAACTCTTACCAAACCAGACATGAAAAATGCCCAAGTAGAGACATTAACTTCTGTGTTAAAGCACGCTGCAACTCTGTGCCATCCAGAGATGACGGATGTAAGTGTTGGGGAAGGTTTAGCAGCAGCTCAAACTGAACAGGGCACCCAGACTGATGCTGCTGCTGCTGCAGAGAAAGGAGCTGCACCCGCTGAACGGGTCAGTGTTGGGTGTCAATGGGAGAGGCTGACGGATGAAAAGTCTGAGGAGCAGAGAGTTACCGTGCCAAAGAAAAGACAGCTAACCATCACTGAGTACAAGGTTTCACCAGAAGAAGAGGTGATCAGCGCAGAAGGGAAAAAATTGGGAGACCAGGAGGAGGAAACCACAGCCAGCAAGACGGGTCAGTTTACTGAAGCTAGAGTCCTCCAGATAAAACCGCTAAAGACAACTAATTTAAATAAATCTTATTTGACAGCATGTGTTCTTATTAAAGTTTCAATGTATACTTTTTTCTTTATTGTTTTAACTGTACGCAAAAAGGTATTGAGAACTTTTATGAGCCTGCATTAGCAAAACATGTTTTTTTAATGCCAAAATATTAAATCTTTCTTTAAAAAAACCTGTTTTGCTTGGAGTATATTTGGCTTTCAGAGATCTGTTTCAGCTCAGTAACTAGAAAAACCCAATCCTGACACTTTGGGGTCTTTTAGCTTTAAAAATATCTCAATCTATGAAGAGTTTTGTTTTTGCAGATTCTTTTTTGATGTACCTACAAACAGCCATTTAAAAATATTTGCATTTCATCCGTTAGAGTGACAAACAAATCTGTAACCTCACGTTGTGTGTGTTTTTGATGTTGGATTGTTTGACCTGGTCGTCGTCTCCATGCTGACAGGTATGCTGAAATCAATCATGAAGAGGAAGGATGGGAGTAGCTCGAGCGAGAACCGTAAGAAGAGCCTGCAGTTTGTTGGAATTTTAAATGGAGGGTATGTGACATGAACACAAATCCTGTTTTTTATTATTACTGAGATAAAAACACAATAAAGAGCAACATAAAGTGAAAATAACATTCTTATAATACAGCTAACTGTGCAAAACTACAATGCTTCTTGGCTCTTCCAGATATGAATCTACATCTAGTGAGGAAGAGGAAGAAGAAGAGGAGGAAGATGAAGAAGCTGTGAGTTCTTCTGGAGAAAGTGTAGAGGAGTGCAGCACAGAAGACGAGGCAGCGTTAGAGGAGGAGACTTCAGAGGAAGAGAGAAACGTCAACCTGGATGAGAGCGACACCGACGAGGAAACGCTGAGAGCTGCGACATATTCATCAGACGCCGTGAAAGAAAAGTAGGTTTACGTTCACGCTTTACTTCACGTATCACAGAGAAGGTTTTTATAAAGGAAACAAAGTTCAGATTCAGGCAACAGTAATTCCTGCTGGTTTTGGTCACAGGTTTGAATTCAGCTCAAAAATGCGTGAAGCCTGCCTGATTCTGAAGAATCACTTGAACGACGGCGTCGAAACACTGAAGAGTAAAGAAGTGGTGCGTCCCGCATTTTTATTATAATAACACATTAAAATACCATTTTAGTACTGCAGTACCGTAAAGTATCCAACAGCATTTTCATGTCATGTCAGCGGTCTGTCCGTCTGATATTTACTGACTTTGAATACAGGATATAGTTTTTACTACTTTGTAATGTTTTCTGTGTGTAATTTTGCGACTCCTCTTCAGTTGTCCAGCAGCCACACTGTCCAGCTCGAGTGGTTCCGGGTCTCCAGCGCGAAGATGGCTCAGCCATCGCGGGTCTCTGACTACCTGATGGCGTTCTCTGAGGTGTCCTCCGTGCTCCTGGAGCACGTGGTCAACATGACGGACGGAAACGGCAACACGGCTCTTCACTACAGTGTCTCCCACTCCAACTTTGGAGTGGTCAAACTGCTGCTGGACACGGGTCAGAGAGCAGCAGATAATTGTGACCGAATAAACTGACAATCATTTTTAAGTGGGCTTGACATTAACTGGAGTTGCTTAAATCGATCTTAGTAACTCCTGATTGTTGCAGGTGTGTGCTGTGTGGACAAACAGAACAAAGCGGGCTACACAGCCATCATGCTGGCTGCGCTCTCGACTGTAAAGGAAGAGGACGACATGGCTGTGGTCAAGAAGCTCTTCAGTCAGGGGAACGTCAATGCCAAGGCCAGCCAGGTATGTTCTAGTTGTTTATCAGAAACCCCTCTTAACCACAAATATTGCTCACGTGTGGAACCTCTTAATGACAAGCAGGAGCTTTTCTATGGTTGTTTTAATGGAGTCACTCAGGGGAGTTTGGGAACAAAACAAGCAGAAATCTAATAAAAACAGCATTTCATTAAACAACTTGATTTTTTTAAACAAACACATGACCACTTAAGTTAAAAACAATCAAAAAAAGCAGCAGAGCTTTTTCCCAGAGTGCAGGGGGCGGGGTTATTTAGAAAATAAAGTTTTCACTTGCAATCGACATCCTTGGCTTTTATTATATCATCAAACCATTTGGCCTTTGGCTAATAATGATCCTACATCACTGATTAGCATCATTTACGTCACCGTTGACATTTAGCCACTACTGGTTTTTGTTGTGCTGACATGATCATTTTGGTTCAATGTTCTTCTTGTTCTGCCTTTCTAACAAGCATGTGATTGGCTACTTTAAACCTTTTGTAGCTACTTTTACCAATGAAAATTAACCTTAGATGTGATGTCAAAATGCAGCTAAGTACAAACTTCAATAATTGTTAAAATTGGTCTTTTATAGGTAAATGTGTAGATTTTTTTTTTCAAGCGGTTTATCTCTAGTTGGTTTAATCAGGTTTGTGTAACGTTATGTGGCGCCTGACTACCTCTGACAGAGCCAAGTCATGGGAATGAATTTATGGCATCACTCTCTATAAATCCAATTACTGGTGCTTGTTATTGTTGCTGTGGGGAATAAAACATGTGGCACGCAATGCAATTTAGGGTCTGGAATTAAAATTGTACCATTGTCTGCTGCTTTATGTTAAGTTTAGCTCTGGGACACAGGCGCCATGGGCACAAATAAACTTGTAAAAACTTTAAAAGTTGTTCTAAAGTTTTTTTTAAAGGTTTACATATGATGCAGCATTTTAAAGTCTGTAGTCCATGCACCATCTAGGTGCTTAACAAATAATAAATCATGGATGTCAAGGCTTTGTCTAAATAAAAAATAAAAAATTATGGTAAATAAATCCTCTGGTTGGGTTCTTCTTTGTTGAAACGTTTCATCTCTTCTACAAGAGAAGAGGATTATTGAGATGCATGCGGACGCTTTGTTTAAATGATTGTGGAGATAGAAAGATGGACTTTGTGTGAGAGACTGATTGATTGTTGGTGACAAAGCTACAGTTCTGTTAACTGCAGTAAATAATAGAGGATTACTCAGATTTAACTCTACAGTTTGTGTTCAGAAATCAAGGACAAGTTGTGTTTGTCCGTGAAGAATGGTGTGTTAAAGGATAATAGTTAGATAATAGTCAATATTCATTTAGTCTTGTACGTACAGTATATCTTGTCAAACAACAGCTTAAACGAAACAATCTACTGTCTTTGCTTTTGCAGGCAGGTCAGACAGCCTTGATGTTAGCGGTTAGCCACGGGCGGCAGGAGATGGTGCGAGCCCTGCTGGAGTGCAGCGCCGACGTAAATGTGCAGGACGACGAGGGATCCACGGCTCTGATGTGCGCCAGCGAGCACGGGCGTGCTGAGATCGTCAAACTGCTCCTGGAACAGCCAGGCTGTGACATCTCCATCGTGGATAACGTATGGCGTTTACATTTAAAGACTTTTAGCCAATTCACCAAATAACACAAACATTAAGGCAGAGTTGCTGCTGTTGGAGCTGAATTGGTCTCTGTGACATTTAAGAGACTCTTATGAGAAACTGTTAAACAGCTGGTTTCAGGTTTTCTACTTTGAACTAAATACCTCAATCCAGTTGTCGGGCCTTTGCGGGATGAATAACACGTGAGAAGTTTCTGGGATTCAGCTCAATCTGTTCAGGAAACGGCTCGCCTTGGGAAACTATAGTCCGCAGTGTTTCCTCCTCACACTTTTTTGAATTCTTTCTAATGCTACGAGAGGGGGATATGATTAAAACTCTGAAGAGCCACAATCACACGAGTGTCATGAAATCAGTGCTACCTACAGGAAACACAATCGAGTTTGTTTTGTTTCTGCTCAGCCTTGTGACTCTTAAAGTGATTTTACAGTCAACTGGTCTGTCTGGATGCTTGAAGAGAAGCCAGGCAGACAGACATTTGAGTGTTCACATCTGTGCCAGAATGAGCGGGCCATTTGGTGGAGGCAGTGTTTGGGTTGTGTTTTAGGGCTGCACAGCTGGAGGGGGGAGTTTAGGAAAAGCCCCCACACAAGTATCTGAGACTACTCAAACATTTCTGTTGGGAGTGCCCATTCTTTCTCTTCTACAAACAAAGAAAAAACAGCAAGAATAAAAGGGCAGACGAACGTTCTATTTAATTTCGTTTCTTTACTGCCTAATCACAGATGCATGATGGTAGCGTGGCTGACCATAATTAACAAATTGCCTAAAAGTCGAAACCACTGAGGGAAAGAAAAAAAAACATGTAATTGCTCATCACACGGGCCATTTAAAATTGTGAAATTCTGTTTGAATTAAACTCTTTAAGTGAACGACGAGATATTTACAGACGGCGCTGTTTTTCTCTCGTGTCTACAGGATGGCAGTAATGCTCTGTCCATTGCACTGGAAGCAGCCCATAATGACACAGCTGTGCTTCTCTATGCCCATATGAACTATGCTAAGACCCAAACTCCTGTGGTGAGTCCATTCTCTAATTCACTTCCTCTTTTTTTTGAGCTTTAGATGTTCAGAAAAGCTCGTTTCATTGGGGTTGACAAGAAAACTCCTCACATATAAAGTTGATGTAGCCACAGTTTACTAATATTTTGTGTCACGTGGATTTATTGATGCTTAAAGAAAGAAACTGTCAATGTTTTGTCACAAGAATTGATGCTTTTCTTGTGAACCTTAGTTTAGCAGTTTGGATGTTTTCAGTCTAAAGCTTACTTTTTAGCTTTTCATTCATTTTAATTCAAAATCTGTTGAGTAGAGTGGCTTTTTGAGCTGACCCTTCAGTAGGTAATACTCTGTTGTAAAGTTAACAGTTTGTCTAATATTTAGAGTCTGAAAAGTTAAGCTCTACAACAGCTGTAAGGGTGTGGGCAGCACTGACTGCTGGTGCTCTGCTGCCCCCTACAGGTGTTACCCAGACTTGGTCAGATTACATTTATCTTTACAGCCTTGCTAAAGCAACACTCAACTTTGTGTCTGCTGAGCAAATGTGCAAGAAACATGATAAATAACAAACAGCAATTTAATACACAACCAACGGTTCAGACTTTTTTGATTAAAATCAAATGACTGCACATCTGCCACGACGCTTTTATCCAAAACCTCATACTTTCTTAAACTAAACAATAATAGTAGACCAACTTATTTGTTCATCAGTTAGTTAGCTCGGTCTTTTAAACTGGTCTCACTTGATTAGTCAGCAGATTAAAACTCGTGGAGACACAAACGGTTGACACTGTGACCCTTTCTCAAAGCGTTTCCTGCAGGGATACAATGTTTGATTTAACACTCCTACAATAAAGTTGGCCACAGTTTTCTATTATTTGTTAAAAGAACATTTTTCAGACTTTATATCTGAACAGTTAAGATAGGAAATGTTAGTTTTGGAGAGAAAACAAATACTTAAAATTATATTTATAGCAAACCTCCAATGGTAATAATGTATGGATCATCGTCATCATCATGCGTCATCTCAGTTTTTAAAAGTAAAATGTTGTGGTTTTCAGGAGAGTCCAAAAGCCCAGCCCAGGAGCCTCACAAGCCCCCACAAGTCCTGGACTGCAGACTGAAAGGATCCTTGCAGCTCACTAAATCAGTCTAACTGGATTTGAGCTGTGAAAAGCTCCACTGGATTTTTATCTAAACTCTCATGTATTTATATATGTACTGCCATATGTTCTGCATTTATAAGTATTGTTAATATGAGAACATTATTTTTCCATAAAGTGTTGAATGATCATTTAAAGTTCTTTCTTGTTACAGTGAAAAGTAGGTCTCCAGTTCTGCTTGTGTCTGGAATTTATGAAAATATTACATTTATTTGCACAAAACTAACATTTTACTGTTAACGGCGAAGCACTCCTGTTGTAAAGAATGTGCAGAAAATCTTACTGTAGCTGCATGGATCTGCACATTCAGACAGTTTGAGATGTTTCAAACCATAAACCAGCCGATGTGTCATTTGTTTTTTTCCACTGTCTGTGGAGGAAGAAGAGTTAGTCAGAATTTACAGACAGCTCTGAATTCTCTGAATCTCCATCTTTGTAATTGTGATAGCGCTCAGTGCTGTGTGTTCATAAAAATCTATATATTGTTATCTGAAATAAACATTTACAGAAAATGATGGCAATTTTTCCTTTGGAAGCTTTAAATGGTAAATAAAATGTGTCATTTCTCTTTGTTTTTCTAAACAATTATAATTACAAAGCTGATGAAAGTGTAGCCAGTCAACATCCAAACCTGACTTCCTTTCTTTTGCCCAAAGCCAACAATCTCCCTTATATAAGAGGATCTGCAGCACCAGAGTGACCCAGTATTGGTCTGATCTCTCAATAAGGAGCATGTTTATTGATAAAGTATCTAAAAGCAGTTGAAAAATAAGACCATACAGAGCCCACATTGTTGTAATAGAATACATCTCCAGTCTGAATGGTTGAGGTCCCAAAGAAATTCCTGAGGTTTTCTTTTCATAAAGACATCAGATTTGACTCTAGGCATTTTTGTGTCCTTAGTCCACCACACTGTGACCACGAGTCATTTGAAAAGGTCCCGAGCAGTAGATTTATGCAGCATGTTGGTTATTACCAGGTCAAAAAGAGGTGATCTGTCCAGATGTTTAAGATTTGGACGAGTGGGAGTATCAATTTGAGTCAGATTGAGGAAGTGCTTTAAAGCCATTCCCAATTTAAGTCACCTATCAATCCCATTTCCTGAAAGTCCACTTGAGTTAAGGTTTGAGTGAGTGAATCTAGGGCATCACTGGAGGCAATCAACTACAGTTAAAGGCAGATCCCCGGACAGATTTAAACTGCCTACACAATCATTTACTAACAAGAACAAGTTTGATTTTACATATATTGCCACTCCACCCCCCTTTTTATGGTTGTTCTGTGCAAAACATAGTCAACCCATCAACATTCACATCTTTATCACTTATAGAATTTGACAACCAAGTCTCAGAAATGACAATAGTGTCAGCACTCGAGCACCAGAGGAGCAGACACGTTTGTTAGACTGGAACAGCCAAAAGCATTCGATCATTTATAAAATCACAACTTCAAACTCCACAAAGGCAGCATGAGTCTAAAGTATAAAAACTTGTAAGAGTTTCATAAAGCCTGAAGAAATAAAGACCACCTGAAGAGGAATGACTTACAAATTTTGCTCAGAACTGCGTCTTGTTTCGACTCGGACTTGTGCGACGACTCCAATCTAATTCTTCCATTTCACTATTATGAACATCTAAAAAAGGGAACAAACAAAATCAGTATTACCTTTTTCAGACTAGTGTGCACAACTCGGGTATCACTGATAACAGTTTTATAAAGTTGAGTAGATAAATTATGTGTTAGCATAATGCTTCTGTTAAAGTTAATCTGTTACCAGTAAGATAAATAAAAATGTGGAAATCTTGAGGACCTTTTCATTCTGACTGCGGCAGTTTTCTGTAGTTCAACACAAAGCTGCAGATTCTTTAAAGATGTTTTTTTTGTAGTTCAGCAGAGAGAAGACGACCTGCTCCGGCAGTGTGGTGCTTCAGTATTAATTTGAATGTTCAACTGATTGAAATAATTTTGAAGAGCATGAAGCCATCTATGCATCGACAGTGTGGGGTCTGAACATGACGATGCGCTCCACACACAGCACCTTAGTGCCCGATGAAACAGGACAGGCGATGTTAAATACCTGTGTGCATCAGCTTTTATTTGTTGCTGATTAATATATCTTTGCAGTCACGACAGAAAAATACAGACATGAAACCTAAACTGATGTATGGATCCATGAATTGCCACAGATTTTTTCTCTTTTCTTTTACATTTCTTTCCTCTGCCTGCTACTCAGGTTATAAACTGGGATCCCACGCAGGAAGATGGGGTGAAATGTGTGTGTGTGTGTGTGTGTGTGTGTGTGTGTGTAGGGGGGGACTACATGTTTGGTCTACAGTGGCGTAACATTTTTTTTTTCTTTTTTAGCAATTACTTCCACACCACTTCTTTCATTATGCTGATCTGTGAAGTGGAACGTAACGCTGTCGGAGTTGAGAGGTCAGGGGCTCCCGCTGCCTAGAAACATACAGTCTAATATTAGAACATTTCCTTGATTTGTTAGCAGCATCTCTGCTGACTGCTGAGCACATGGCAACAGGCCGACCAATAGGATTTCAGGAGACTACTAAGCCCCTCTCTCTGTATAGCAACAGTGGCATCCTCTCCTTATTTATTTATTTAGGACTTTTTCTTCCCACCGCCTCATTTTCATGCTTCTGTCCCCCAACAGAGCATCCAGACTGCTCTCTCAAACTGTGAAAAAGAGTTGCAGCGTCAGGACTGGTGTTGCCTTAGTGCCAGACTGGTGATGTTTTTGCTTCTGATTGAGCTGCATCAGCTCTAAACTACAAATAGCTCTCATAGATTATTTTTTTAAGGTATCTAGATTATTATTTATTTTTGGAGTTATTTTTTTTAGAATGCCATGTACATCTCAAAGGAGTGTCTCTTGTACTGCATGTAAAAGTAAAAGTGGACTTGGAAAAGGCTGGATTTTGAGGAGGACATGACATGCGTCAGTAAGGAGAAACCTGAAAACCTGGAGGAATGACAGCGTGGGAAAAGGTGCCACAACGAGAAGGGGGTGAGGTGGGGGGGCCACATAACACCCAGGAGGAGAGGCTCTGAAGAAGATGGAGAACACGGGAGGAGAAGCTATACGGGATAGGAGGAGCAGCGGGGGGTGGCGGGGGGTGGAGGGACACAGAATGGCGTGAGGACATAGGCCGGTGGTTGGTTTGATCGGAGCCACGTGTGCGTCCGGCAACGTCTCTCCGCCGCTCCATGGATGTCGATGAGACGCTGGCTTCCCATGCTGCCTGGTCCCGTCTGGCTCGGCCCAGGTAGGTGCGCACCATCCCGTACGGCCAAGTTTGCTGATGATGTGTCTTTTTCCAGGTTGGCCGGATGATGGCCGTACCAAAAAGTTGCCATTTTGAAAGTTCTCGGTGCGTTCCTGCACGTCTCTTCAGCAGTCGAAGCTTAGTTGCAGGATGATGGTAGGCTTAAAGGCGATGGGAAAATATGGCGCACATTGGCTGTCCCGTTATTGGTTCGGGATGCGACACGATTGCTAAGAATTAAAAGAAGGGAAAACTTTAAAAAAAAACAACAAACAAAAATGGTAAATTACAACGAGGGCATAAAAATAATTACTGTAGTTGACATAGTCCATGAAAGAGGATGCCATTTTCAATACATTTTAATTTTTTTCTATTAATGAGAGTATGAATCTGCATGAATCAACTAAACACATTTGATAATTTGATTATAATTCATCCTTGTGTTAAGACGTTGATTGGTGTTTATAAAAAATGAAAGAACGCCATCAAAGAAGAACAACTGACCAGTAAAACAGGATTAACTGGTGTTAAAGAGTAACCCCACTCGTATCTGATGCATATTTACTGATATTTTAAAATATTCAGAAAACCAGTTATTATCATTTGACTCATCCGACATTGGATGAAACCACCTTCATCCAGCATCACAAAACCAACTCAACTCCGCCAACCAACAGCATCAATCTACGGCGACTTAACAGCTGCGTACCATTGGAATTATTTCTTTACGGACGCCATTTCCAGCACTTCGGCTTTTAGATCGGGGACGTTTTTGAAAACTTTCTGTTTTCTATTAGAAAATAATAATGTTTAAATGAATCAAAACACGTTGCTTTGTTAAAACTACAATCTAAAAGACATCTGTGATACATTTAATTTCTCTTATCGCCTTTATATCTTTATTTTAAATATGATTTCAATAAACAAAGTTATGGTCATTCATTTTGCACTGTAAAGCAAACAAATGATACCCAGAACCAAATCCCTTCAGTAAAGAGGTTACTGGAGAATCTAGCAGAATAAACCGCTGACTAATCCATCGCTTGGGACAGAAGTGTGTGTGTGAGGGGGGTTAGCTGCAGCCCCTCTCAATTCTTTATCTTGTAAAGAGTTTTATAACATAATACTGTACATTCAATGTATTGATGCAGTCATTACCAGAGCAAAATCCTAAATAATCCCACAAATCTCAACGAGAAACACAGTTTTATCATTACACTCTTTTTATTTACCCGAAAATCAAATATTCAGGTTTAACATATTTGTGTGTGTGAGATGAGCATTCCATTTATAAAACTATTAATAGGATCTATTTTAATCAGCATTTTTTTAAAGGTTTATGGGTCCAACTAAGCCCAGAAATAGTGTACCGTAGTTTTTTTTGTTTATCCATTTATGTTTGAATACGTATTAATCAGTAACTCTGTATTTATTTGTTTTAACAAGAAAAAAAAATGCATAAGTTCCCTAAACCCGAGTTTACAATTTATCTAGAAACTAAAGTCCAAATATAGTCCACTGCCTACTAAAAAACTAGAATTTGATTTTAAAATGCTTTTATCAGCTACGAAAATGTATCTATTTGTAATTTTTTAAATAAATTGGTACCAATTGCGATTTAACGTTTAGAAAAATCAAACAATATATTCAATTTATTTTTATGCTTTGATACATTTGATATGTTATATAATACATTTGGATGAGACATTTTTATTCTGACACATTTCATTTAACAGAAGAATTCTGTTTGTTTTAAGTCTTTTGGTTTTGAGAAATGTTTTTGATATGATGCTAAGCTTTCACAATAAATAAATTTAACACTTGAACAAATGTTTTGGTTTAGTCGTTTAGAAATTAGTTTGTTGACATCCACCAAATGTTTATATCCTGTAATTTAAGGTCTAAAGAGTTCTTCTGACATTTGCCTATGCCTTTTTTAAATTAGGTTTCTGAAGAAAAGGGCACTCATGTGTCCCTGAAGAAGAAGTTGTGCATCATTGTCCTCCAGCTCAAAAAGCAACAAAGTCCAAACGAGGAACGAGAAGCTGGACAAACTGATTGTACTGATTATTACTGAATTCTTTTAGGCGACTCATAAAGAAACTCTGCATGAAGAAGAGAGCACGTAGGATTTATTGGTGATGTCATCGTCCTGCTGTACGATGCATTTAAAGCAGCAGTTCAGCGCAGGAAACATGTTTTCAGTTGACAACACCGGGCAGCCATGATCTCGGCGCTTCCTCCATCTCCGTCCTCAGCCATGAGGTTGACTCTAAGCTGATACTATGTGATCAACTGCACTGTGGCCCAGTATTCTGCTTCACCCTTAATAAAACCAGCCGGACTTCTTCAAATCAACGTTGTGAAAATGGCAGCCGACAGTTTCCATCCCCGGACGGAGGAGGAGCTCCACCCAGGTGATCTCCCCACACCAATGCTAGCATCTCTCCACCTCGGTGACGAGGCTTCGGTCATGGATGAGAACACGACTTACACAGAGGATGAGCCCGAGCCCTGTCCTGCTTTGATGTCACCACATCTTAACCAATCACAGCAGGAGGCAGGGCCTACTCAACCAGCATGCCAAGGTAAGATCACATTGCTTCTTCAAGCTTTTTCTTTTTAAAACAAATCACTGTGAATATGAAGCCTAACGTATTTGTTATAAAATTTTTGCTAAACAGATTAAATACTCCTAAACAAAGTTAAATATAACATAAGGGGATGAGCTTGCTAAAGGACCTTAAAGACATGGTTCAGATCTTTTGAAGTGGGATTCTGTTGAAATGTTATGAACAGTTACTATCTTACCTGTGGTAGATAGCTATTTGAACAATCTCAATTTGAGCCAGTGTCTCATAGAAACCTACATTTGTTTCACTACTAACTTAAGGTCATATCTCACTGGGTTTTGACTGTTAGTGGTGACTCAAAATTGCGAGAGGATTCTTAAACTTTCAGTTGCAGTCTCATTAAACTTTGAGCGTTCACGACAAAGAGACAAACAAGCCTTTGTGGCTGAGTTTTGAGTGGCCAATTTTGGAAAATCGCTGCCTATTTTTGTGCCCACAGCTTGCAAAGCTACATTACTGGCCACGTACTTTATTTTGTCACCCACCTATGACCACCTTGGCAGCTGCCCCTCATGTTTATGATTGAATCTGCTGGAGCACACCTTTTAAATGAAGTGTCTCAGTGAGGAATCAGAAGATGGCAGCATTTATTTAGTCGTGTGGGACCAGAAGGGCACTTGACACAGTATAGCTGGTGTGGACGAGTTGAAGAAATGTCACTTAGAGCTGCTCAGAAAGGTTTTTAATTTCAGAGTCCTTGGACCTGAAAC
>JAVKLF010000083.1:4988864-5001626 GCA_034783495.1 Millerichthys robustus | reverse complement strand
GTGTGTGTGTGTGTTTGTGTGTGTGTGTGTGTGTGTGTGTCCCAGTTGAGCCGTTTCTACCAAACATGACCCATAACCTGACGGGACGTTTATTTGAACTGCAGATTTAACTCAGACCTGTTGGCAGGGCGAGGAGGTGAATTAACAAACTGAGTTTTCTCTTTTTAATGCAGTAAATAACTTCTTCTAGTTAAAACAAACAAAACAAAATCATTTGTAGCTATCAGAATCTGCAACGCCTTCATTACTTCTAATAATTAAATGGATTGTTTGTGTTTTGGATGAAAGTTTATCCAAATCAAATATTTCATTTGTTGTGGATTTTGTTTGTTTTGATAAGATTTTTTTTAACCAGTTAAAAACTATTATTGCTTTACCAAACACTAGTCACTCATTCAGGGGACACCATCCTTTTAAGATTGAGTTAGTTAAAATCAAAGATTTGTTTTAAAGAATAGATCTCTTTTTGGGTTTAATTATTTTGCATAAAATTCCACAGAGGACAGTTAATCGTCTCAGATTAAGATATTGTGTCGTTACAGCCCAGTTTCCTCCGTCAGATCTCACTAAAGTGAGGAGATGAATCAAAGTTAGAGTTATCTTTATTTAGAAACGTAATCTTTAGACTGTGAAATACCTCGCTACAACTTTTCAGTCTTAAACTTCAACTCTGAGTTATAAAAAAATCAGGATTTTATTGGATTTTTTTTTAAAAATGCCGGTCCGTCCAACTCTTTTCTCAGACGTTAGTTCGAGTCCCGCCCTGCCATCTTGTCACCTGTAGTCAAGTGTCCTGTAGAGTTTTTGCGATTGGTAGGCCTATGGTGGGTGAAGCCCTTTATGTTACTGAATAGAAGAGCTGAACGGTAAAGACGGTAAAGTGCTACTGCGGACTGGAGGCACCCTGATTTAAAAACAACAAGAACAGCTTTTTGTTACGCACATAAACACATGTGACCAGCAAACACACAACAAAGACCAGAATGGAAATAAAAACATTTTAAATATAAGATAAACTAGAATAAAGCTCAAAGTAATTATACAGGTGGTGTCTTTTTTTGTCACTTTAACAAGGTGAGACTGGGGTTCAGTCTAAAGTTCTTCTGGTGCTACAAGCTGGTTTATTTGATTGCCTCGACTGCCAGATTCTCTATTAAAGGGATTGAAATAAACACACATTTTCAACAAAGACTCTCATGTTTGTGGTCTGCAGTCGAACAGGACAGACCGTTCCGGGGTCAGGTCGGGTTTATTATTCAGTAAGTCTGTGCTACATTAGGTTTATGCTTCTCTTCATACCCTGAGGTTTAGGTCCATCGGTTTTTCTGCTCATCTACATCCTGTATTTGGTTTAATGATTCGTTTCACACATCGTTTTTAAAGAAAGAAATCATTCTCACGCTTTTCCCAACTCAAATATCTTACATCCTACATTTAAAACTACGGTGCAAAATAATTTTCAAGACCCTGTCACACCACTGTGATCCTCATTCGCAGCTCACGTTCAGGTGTCACAGTTATTTGTTTTTGGAGGAAGACGTTTCCTTTAGTTGTGTTACCTTTAGTTGGAGTACAGGCCTGGACTCCACGCTTTGTTCCAGGTTCAATGCAGCAGTTCTATTTTTCTTTTTTGTCTGGAAATCTCCCAAGCTGAAGATACAACCAACCAGGACCGAACGTAAAGGCCTATCAGGCACTCAGACGGAGGCTAAAATGATTCGTGTCACTGGAAATAAACCAAAAGAAAAAGAGAACGACAGAGGAGAGTTGTCCCTCTGTTCTCCAGAGTGGGTGTCTCCAGTGTAAAGGGACTGTGGTGATTTTACAGACATTGTTGGACGTCCGCCCGGTGCTCGAGTCTCTCAGGAAGGACAGGCCCTGCCGCTCACTACGTGCCCATCCGCAGGCAGGCCACTCCGTCGCTGTCCTGGCTCAGCTCTCGGTCCCTGTCCATGCCCTCCTGCCCCGGTGAGCCCAGCGTCCTGTGGGGGAGGGGGCTCCGCACAGACATGGAAGCCAAGCTGAGCGACCGAGACGGGTGAGGCGAGGGGGGGCGATACCTGCTGTTCATGCGAGGGTCAGGAGACAGAGAAGGGGAGGAGGAGTCCCGGTGCCGGTCCCCACCGGCCTGGGACTCCTCTTCTAAGGGGCTTTCCAGGTCCGACTCCACTTCCTCCTCATCCTCCTCCTCCTCCAGGGTGAGTTCAAACTGGAACTTGTCTCCTCCTCCGGCTCCCACGGCTCCATCTGCTGGCTCCACCTCGGCTTGGTGCTCGTCGGGGCTTGTGGGCGACGGGCTGCGGGGGATCATGCTCTGGTACCACTCCCTGTTGTCCTCCAGCGTGTCCAGGATGTCCTGCGCATCAGGGTGCACCAGGTCCGCCCAGGTCTCCCACAGAGGGTGCACTATGTAGTCAATGAAGCCCACCTAGCCATGAAAATAAGGAAAACATTTAAATGTTTAAAAAAAAGGCAAAACATTGAAGAAAAGTAGTTTTTATGTGTGCTAACAAAACATCTCATGAACCACTGAACAGATTTGAATGAAAGTAATTATTGGACAGGATGTTACCAAATAAAAGGACAGTCTGACTGAATAAGTGTGTACAGCTGTGTTACCTGACTCTTTTCTATGGAGGCGTTGTGTTTGTCACACATGGGACTGATCTCCATGCCTTTGTCCCGCTCTCTGTCTCCCTGCGTGAAAAACTCCACCATGATGCGGTCCGTCCATTTGCGGTAAAGCTCCAGTGGTTTTGTTGGGTTACTCAAGTCAGCACAGTGGACCATGTTCTGTAGAACCTGAAAGGATATAAAGTATGTAATATTACATGCTGGGTTTTTTGTGTTTGTTTTTAATTGCCAAACATGATTTTTGGCTGTAAAAGTCTCTAACCTGGATGCGGTCAGAGTAATTGTCGAGTAGCAGAACTCCTAAACTCGTCACTTTTTTGGTCTCCACCATCGTCTTCATGTCCGCCAAGAAGTTCATGTGCTTGGACATATCTGTGGCCAGCACCTGCACGAGATTACGACCCAAACACGTCATCTTCAGCTGCACTCAAATGTGTTCCTTTTGTTAACGTGGAACATCTTTTTAGAGGCATTAATGATCTTTAGGGTTTCTAACATCCTGAAATGAGTGATTTACTGAACCTGCATGTTCTGACTCAGATTACATTTTAATTATATTACCAAACATCACACCAGTCCTTCATATAAACTAACAAAATATATCAAATAGAAACACTGACCATGTCGATCACCATCTTTCGGAGGGAGTCTTTCTGCTTCTTGCTGAGGTTTTGGAAGATGTCACAGTTTTCCTCCTGCAGTAGTTTGAATCCCACAGCGAGGTGATGATTCTCCAGAACTGAGGAATCGTTGTACATTAGCGCCAACTCAGAACCTGCAAGACGAGGAGTTCAAACTGACAGATTGAACAGCATAGGAACTTAAACCAATTATGGTAACCATGACTCTTCAAACACTCAGCACGAATTTCTAATTAATCTGCAGAGTTAAGGGATTTCTAAACTGTAATTCTTGTTTTCTGCAGCTGAGCACAGAAGGAAAAGAGGAACTCACTGGTGTTGATGAGGAACTGGTTGGTGACTCCTGGATGGTCGACATCATGAATGGCGCTGGCGAACAGAGCGGCCATGATCTCCAGGTCTGTAAACACCGCCTTGGATGAACAAAAAACAAGAAAATAGGGTTATTCTGAAGGATATACATGGCACTTGAAGCTCAGTGGGATTTGCACAGTAACTGCTGAGCTCACCTCTAAAGCAGGAGTGGACAGGAGGACATGGGTGGACTGCACAACATCGGCTGCATGGATGTTGTTGTGGTAAGCTACATCTGCATGATAGTGGTCCTCTAATGTCATCATGAAGGTAATGAAGGTGTTAATTGGCACCTTGAAGGTTTTCAGAAGATCTCGCTCCTGATGGTGAGGAGGAAAATTAAAAACATGAAAAAAAAAATCAAACTACTGAAAGAATAGATTATGCAAACATTCAGACTCTAGAAAGATAACAGCTTTTTTTTTTACCTGGAAGATGGAGTACATGATCACCGTCAGAGGACGGTTTCCTGAATATTCTGCTAATTTGAAAATATCCATACCCCAGCGATTGATGTCCTCAATTTCCTGTAAGATAAAAACAGCAGTTTATGTAAAGTACGGTCGATTTCTGAGTACTTTTTGTTGTCCGGCCAGTGATCCCCACCTTTGCCAGCAGGCTCTCGTGAGGTGTGTTAACTCCAAAGCGAGGGATGCAGGCGGGCGCTAAGCTCGGGCTTTGTGTGGCCTTTTTCACACCACTGATCTGTGACATCGGCCTCTTCTTCTTCTCCTTCTCCTTGGTTGGTGGAGACAGAATCTCCACGTCATGTTGCTTCTCTGCGACGTCAAAAAGGAAAAAAAACAACAACACACAAACGTGACTCGACGAACGAGACATGAACACATTCAGCACCACTGCTGGTGTTACGACGAAACTAAGAAGAAGATAAATGAAAACAATTGTTGAGCTGAAAAAGTGCAGAACCAGGTGATTCTGTTACGTTTGTCACTCTGGGTTACAATAAGAAAAATATTTTTTACATTCCATCATGACACATTTTTTTATCACCCACAAGGTGATATTGAACAATATGATTTCCCTTCAGTTGATCATAAATAATAAAAAAGATCTTTGTTAACAAGTAAACAAACAACATACTGAGCTAAATAAAATGAAAAGCACCTCACATTAAAATTTCCTTTTTTGTTACATTTCTGAGCTGCCAGCATAATGTATGAACAACTAACATCACTAATCCCAACATAAAAAAGATAAATGTTCTTTATGTTCAGTGTTAGTCATGTAAAGGAATTTTAATGTAGCAAGTAATATTTTTATGATGTCAAGTGATTTTATGACTGTAGGCGGAGAATACCAGCAGCAGAAAACACTTCTAACATTGTTTTAAAATGGAAACAGGTTAGTTGAAAAAGAACAGGCTAAACAATGGATGCAATTATTTCCTCATTAAAATGATCAGTCTATAAAACAACCAATGCTAATTATATATAATGTCTAAATAAGGTTTGTTCCATAAAATAAACAGAATCTTTTTACGATCTGGTGACACGGAGGTGCTGTCCCAGCAGACACGGTTGTGTTAAAATGACTCATCCTTTTTTTGTTGTTGTAAAAACCAAAGAAATAATAATCCTACTTTAGCATCAGAGAGCCCGTTTTACCTCGTGTCCATCTTCCTTTGGATCTTCTAGTCTTGATTTTTAAAAATGTGTTTATTTTTATCAGCCAGCAGCGACCGCCTGAACAACATCCAGATCTCGACACAAGCACACGCCACAGTAAAGACGACCCTCGCAGGAGGCGGCGTCTGGCTCCCCTCACCTCGCTCACAATGCCTCCTCTTCCTCACACCCAGAGCCATGGAGCTCATTTCCAAACGCTGCCGGGCCGGAGGGGCTCATCTCAAAACGACACCTGACTGACGGCTCCATCCTCGCTCGGCTGGACCATCCTGCCAGAGGGGGCTGTTGGAGACTGAGCCTCCTACTGATGCAACGTGCCGTCCAATAGTATTGAACCCTGTTGCCGTGACAACGCCACACAACGTGTCCGGGAATGCTGTCTGTTGCCGCACCTCCTTATGCTTCAGAGCAGGAGAGATCCTCACCCTCCTTCATCTGTAATATCTTTTCCTCTCCTTCAGAATCCAGTCCTTTTTCATTTACGTTTTTAAAAATGTTTCATCATTAAAATTTCCGCCTCACAATAAACTCCCTCTTGTTGTTTTCTCACATCAAAGCTGCACTTCTTTAATTATCCGTTACACTTTCTGAATTTTGTCAAGAATTCCTTCTCCAATGGTCTACATTTGTTGAATGAAAATCAAACTGTTTTAGAGCGAAGCTGCGCCACAAGTATTTGGTTGTCCCTGGAATTTTATAACTGAGGCAAAGCTGTGTCTTCAAAAAACATTTTTAATAATATTCTATCTGCACAAATGTGGGTTTTCAAATATTTGATTACCAGCTCAGTGCAAACCTTAGCTGAAGGGCTGGCATTCCTTAAAGAAACGCAGCTTTAATCTATCATCATCTATGAGAAAACAAGGATGCTTCAGTGAAAACTTAAAAATTTGTTGGACATGATCTAAGAAAACCCACACAATGCATCTTCATTAAGCATTTTTACTGATTTTTTAAGACAGTTGTCTAAACTTGTGTACATAATTGTAAGCCGTTTCATTGAACTCACCAAGGAAGGTGTTGGCGATGAACTCCGACACCTGATTCCCTGAGCGACTCGTTTCCGACAGCTGCGTCAGCTCGCGGTTCAGCATCCTCTTAAACTGTGTAAACACAATAAAACATCAACTCTGCTCCTATTCTGAGCGGACAGCGCTCATACTCAAAGACAATGTCATTACCTTCATGCAATGGCCTAATTGAAAACCTCTTCAGTTACTTATTCAGGCCTAAAAGTACGCAGTGTTTTAACCTAAAGGAAGAGGTCTTCACTTCAGAAGATACAACTAAAAGTCACAGAATGTTGTCTGACTTTTCTACAATCAAAACCATAAAATAACGCCCTGCACACCTGAAAATATTTATCATTTGGAAAATAAAATCGTATGAGGAAGGAGCTCTTTTTAGCTGTTGGTATCCAATCGTGGACAACACCCAGCAGTGCTAGCAGGAGGCAGGAACAGGCGCCAGCCAAGACTTTAATAAATTAAACAAAAAGTCAAATCTAAAACGTGACGGACTCTGAGACACTAAAAATCTGGTTTCCAAAGTGAGCTAAACAGACAGAGGAGCAGGTGAAGGCAGGTGTGATGATTGGTGATAGTATCCAGGTGGGAACTGAAGTGTAATACGCAGCAAGAATGCTACAAAATGCAAACAGAATGCATTGATGGGGCGTAGAGACAGAATCCAGATCAGTTCTGCAAAAACCTGAACTAAAAACTCCACTGAGCGTAAAATCATGAAACTTTAAACCAACGACTTAGATGTAAAAAAACACAACCAAACCAAATCACACCCAGAAAACAAACAAGAAGAAAAACGGTTTGATCTTTCATAACGCAGGAAATATTCGCACTATTGTCAGTAAGTTTAAGAAAAACAAAGGAGTTCAGTGTTTCTCCATGAACACATTTGAGTGGTGGTTTCTACTTTGATTACGCAACACCATCAGCACGTGGTGCCGGAGGAGAGGAGGGACAGGTTTGACGGCTGCAGTTTTTACATGACCACGATGTGACACACATCTAGGAGCACATAAACATCACGCTGAAGTTAAAACAAGTCTCTGCTTATTGTGTGCTTCATCCCCCTGCTAGGATACTTTTCACACAGCTCTGATGAATTAGTTTTTGCTTTGCGTGCAAAGCTTGCCGCCCAAGTCGGACCCCTGCGAGTCCTGCTCTGTGAATCAATAGTCCCCCCCCCCGCAAACAAGGAAATCCAGAATCCCTCCCCGTCACTCACCTGTCTGAGTCTCCAGCACAGACAAAACCAGAACGCCAACAGAAGCATGTCAGCCTACGCATGCTGGAGCTAGTAGCAGCTAAAAAAAAACAAGTCCCACAATCTGCAGTAATGTGCCCTCTACGTCGTGCAGCACAGACTGTTCAGATGAGAAAAGAAATTTGGAGGGAAGCGAAAGTTCTCAGAGTCCCAAGTGCTTTGGAGGTGAATGAGTAAGAAGTGGGGGGGGCTACAGGAACGTGGTGGGGGGGAGGCTGGAGAAGAGGTAGTGTGTGACTGCAGTGTCTTATCCCGCTACTGTTACTGTCAATGAGAACCAGGAGAAAGAGGCAGCGGCTGCGAGGAGCTCCCCTCCTGCCTGTCCTACATGCTGTCTTCCCTTTCTGTCCAATCACATTGGTGTGACTTCAGGGGCTGGGCAGACGAGAGGGATCTGATTGGCCGACTCTGGGATGGAGGACCCACACCGCTAGGTGATGCTAATTAACTCTTTCAGAGGAGAGAGGTGCCACTCATGAACCCCTTATCCTTTCACATAGAAGGTAAATACTTTACACTCTTTGAGTTTATAAATACTGAACATTTTCTGCTCTACATGACCAAAATGTAATGAGAAAAAAATACAGATTACCGTGTTAACAGAAAGTACATATTTATTCTAAAATATGACTGGATAGTTTTTTGTTATTTAGCTGTTATCCAGCTTTAGTGTCCCTCGGAGTTGAGTTGTGTGTCCTTTCACCTTATTGGACGCCATCTCGCTGACTGAGTTTCTCGTCTGCAGCGTCTCCAGCTGATCCAGACACCAGTCCAGCTCCTCCAGTGTCTCCATCGCCAGCTTCTGATACGGCTCCTCTGAAAGTTACACAAACACACGTCGCAGGTCAGAAGTAGAGCGGCTGAATTAAAAACAGTTATTCTTGACCCTCAAGAACTCTCAGAGAGTAATAAATTGATGTACTTATATATCTGATTAGCTTCTGGAATCCCATTAAAATGACCTTTAATGGATTATTTTCCATAAACACCTCACCGTGTCCCATCATACCTGAAAGGCATGTCTTGCACATAGGAGGCTGGTTGGTGCCCGACGGTCGTCTAAAACAAGAAACAGGTGGAGTTTTTAAAATTTTAAACAAAGACAATTAGCGTTAGTTATCCATTCTGTTTTCTTGTTGTCCTTACTTGTTTCCCACGCGGTCCTGAAGATGTGTCAAAGCGGCAACGTTGCTTCTCACCGTTCGCAGACTGGCCAAAACCTTAAGGAGCAAAACAGGAGAAGAAGCAAGAAAATACTTTTTGGGTATTTTTTATTTTGTTGCACACAACCAGAAGCTTCTTTAGGTGTTATTTACTTTGCAAATGGAAGATGATATTTTTAACTGCAGTGTTAAGTCAGCAGGGGGCCGTTAACATTTTGAAATTAACTTTAAAATTGCAGTAAATGTTTGAAGCTAGAAGACAGATGTTCTTCAATCGGGTTAGATTTTCTCTGTTTCTGCAGGAGTTGTTTAAAAACTTTAGAGCCCATAAAAACCACAAAGCAACTGATAAAGCATTTTTGGGCTTTAGTGAGCTAATAGGCTTGGTAACGTTTGACTGTTGACGAATTATACGGGTGAAACATTTAACCCCAGCTGCAGCCGAACCTAAAGTAAAAAGCTGGGTATTAATTTGAAAACATCCCATGTTCACAGAGTGAGTTAATGAGCCAACGCTCAAAAGGATGAACACACAAACACTCCGAACAAACTGTGCAGTACAAAGAGAATGTGTGTGGGTGTTTTCTGTGAAAAATGAACCATCTCTTATTTCTCAGATTGGTGAGTAAGGCCCATCCTGAAGTCACAGGGAGAGAACTCTTCTTACTGCTTGATTATAGCGTGGAAGGAAAGATTTAAAATAATGCAGCAGAGAAACGTTAGAAGTCTGAGGGAACGTTTCCTTCAGCTACTGTTGTACACACGAGAACATCAAACAATGCTTTTATGAGACGCTTAATTGTTGGACTAATAAATCTTCTATAATTAATTTATTTCAAGGGTTGGCAAATCTTAAAAGGGACATTTAAAAACAAACAACTATCTGTGGTGACATTCGTGAATTTTACACATTCATTATGCAAAATAAATAAATAAACAAACTCCAAATCAGTGGCGGTAGATTGGCACTTGGCAAAGTTAAATTTAACAATAAATCTTAGAGAGAGAGCTGTAGAACAAAGGGATGTGTTTTAATATGACTAACCTGTGCAAACGGGGTAACTATCATGTCTTCTCCATGCCTTTAAAAAAAACAGAGATTATGTATCAAAGTTATATCAGGGTAGGAGAACAAACAAATAATAACAGTACATGGGGCTTTTAAAAGAAAGTTGTAGTTCTCTGTGCTGAAAACAACACAGGGTAAAGGGAAAGGAGATGAGGATTATATTAGTTACACAAAAATACACAACTGTAGGAGATATTAAAACATGTTTTACTGCGGGGCTTAAAAAGCAGTGATGGTAACCCCGAACCTGAAACAATAAGCAGTTCATGCTCTGGGTACAGTTGGAATCAGTCCCAACATGCAGCTTCAGACTTCAAACCATGCTGCTAGTTAAAGCTGAGTCAGCAAACATGTTCATGCTCTTTGTAAGATCAGTGGATAAAAACAGAAAAACTAAATGTTTCTAACACAAGTATCTAAAAGTGGCAAACGAAACATGGAGGGGATTTTATTTCTGTCAAAGGCTTGCCAGGACTTTCGTTCCTCACGTTCATGTCGAGGTTACGTGGGAACAGAGGGGAGGATAGTGGGGACAACCCAAAGAGACAGACAGAAACGAGCAAAAACAAACAAAAAAAACAACAACAATCTTCACAATCGTGTCTCACCGAGGCAACCAATTGACTTCCCATTGCTTCAATCCTTCCTCCCTTCAAAACAAAGGAGCGACAGCTATTGGTGGTCGAGGCCCCATTTACACTTTGACTGGCTTCAAACAGACTTCTAGCTGCACAGAGAAACCTTTAGCTGCATAAACAGACAGAAACTGGATGCAGAAACAGCCCTAACTTTGCAACAAGTCTGCTGCTTTTCACCTCAACTTCAATCTTAAGCCGTGCTGCCAAAAGACTCTTTAAAGCCAGATATCAAAAATACTATTGATAACAAAAAGAAATCGTCATTGTTAAAGTGTAAAAACGAACAGATAAATCCTCTCACAGAACCAAGTCTGCAGTTTATAGAATCCCAGAGAAACACTCACAGGTCGCTGGCAGTGGACGAGTTGCGAGACATGGTTTTTGGCGACAGGTCGAAGTCTGAGTCGGAGCGGTAGAGGAAAGACTCGCGGCGCTGACTGTGGGGGTAGTTGGCCTGCAGAACCAGACCAGAGCCCGGGCTAGCTTGAGAGTCCAGGGGACTGCGACCCACCGACAGGCCATTCTCCACATCAAAACTGCAGAAACACAAAGAGACCAGATAGAATCAAACTGATGCTTTTTTTTTCAGTTTTTCCAAATGCTTTGAACAAAAAGCATAAAATAACGGGAAAGCAGTCTGCATAAACATTAATGAACACAATCTGACATCAGAGAAAATCACTTGTTTTAAAGAAATCTTTACATCTTTAGTCATTTTTCAAAAGATTTATTATGTAATTGTTTTGGATCAGGTGAACCTGAAATATGAGCACACAAAACAACGCTAAAATACAAACCAAAACAAATATGTATATATATATATATATTATACATATCAGGAGTTATTGGCTGCAGACAGTAGGGAAGAGTTAAACCATCCTTGTGGACACAAATGTTTATGTTAGCAACAATGTTCAGGTTGAGGTTTAAATCCAAAATTTGGTTTCAGAATAAATCCACTTTTTGTTTGTGGTTTCAGCTAGCTGCTAAGACAAAAAGCAAAACAAAGTATAAACAACATTTGGGACCTCTAAGGTTGACTGACCAAAAGGTTGATGCTCCAAAATACCAAAATTTATGTAGCAGCGTTAAAATTTTAAGGGTCTGAAAGTGGCCTGTGTTGATTTTGGAGAAGACTAAGGTGAAACCAATCGGATACTGAAAATCAAAGTATTAGACAGTTTTAAAGCACAAATCAGGTTCATAAGGTCCACTGTAACAATCTATATATTTTTAAATTATCCCATAATTACATGGGTTGTTTTAGACTCAAAGCAGAAGAAAGACGAGGGAGAATGAAGGAGTTGAACAGAAGAGCAGAAACATCACAGAAAGCTGCACAGCTTGGCTGAACGTCAACAAACAACCAGTGCTCGCAACCTCGTCTGTTAGCAGGACGGGTCACCTTGTGATTACCGGCTTTTCACAATCAACCCAATGCTTACGCACAACTTTCTCCCAGCTATCTTTAATGACGTCAACGCGGGCGTGTTACGTCAGCAGGTCACCTTTAACCTTCGCACCGTTCCTGCCTTCGATCCATCAGACCCATTCAGGTGTTTCCAAAGCTGCACAGATGGGTGACGTTCTAAAAACACAGTTTCTCTGTAGGCTCAAAAGAGAGGGGGGAAAATCATTTTTAAAAGTTTTTATTGATTCAATCCAGCACCATCACAGCTACATTTGAACTCAATAAAATCCTGTTGAATTATTTCCATCAAGACGAGGTCAGACTCTAAACCGAACTGTGCCTTGCTCAAGGACACGCAGCCTCGATTAGCCCGTGCAGCACGTTATTGATTTGTGTTTTAAACGACTCAAACTGAACCCGTGTCGCTCTCTTTTAACCTAAATTTCCTGCACTTTATTTTTACAGCCTGACAGAGCGGACACCTCAGTCAGAAACAAACAGATTTCTGAGTGTGTTTTTCTCAGGTATACTTCCATTTTGGTCAACTCCCCTCCCCTCCTTCCTCCCTCATATTAATAGAAAAACAGAGCAGCAAGGTTACCTCTCCACCTATTTTTAGCTCTGCCTCCTGGGCTCTGCCAGTAATAGCTCAGATAAATGAAAGATGGCTATTATGCAACTGATCCTGAATGAAACGGGCCCGGTTCACAGAAGCAGAAACTGAGAGATGATGATGAGGAGGATGAAGGGTGCGCCCAGCACCGTGATGCGTCGAGTAACCTGCACCTGATTGGTGCGACAGGATTGGAGAGGGGCGGGGCTGCAGCAGCAGGGTTTACCTCAATGATGACACACACACACACACACACACACACACACACACACACACACACACACACACACACACACACACACACACA